>CM049414.1:3085000-3645000 GCA_026929865.2 Hyperoplus lanceolatus | reverse complement strand
CTTGTATCTGAGTGTCTGTGGTCACATTCCCGCTCTCAAATCAAAAGCGGCACAGTTAGTGAAGCCTTTTATATCCCTTTAGCAGGAGTGTGTTAGCCGGGAAATCCAGACCCATATCTAGAACGATAGAGGGCCTGGCCACGATCAATAGACCTTCCTAACTCAAGGGGCGGCTCCTACTCGTGCATTTCAAATACCACTGCACCCAATTGGATAGCACTACAAACAATCAGGGCAATGAACAAGGTGACGTATTAAGCCCCGTACGTTTAACGAACAGCCGGGTTAACTGGTAAATTAAACTTTTGGCGTGGTCGGTCGGCAAAACAGAACATTCCTCTTACTTGCTAATGAAAGATTTGAGTGCCGTCTTCCAAATCATTAAGTGTCGAGGCCAAAGCCGTCTCAAACTCACACAACATATCCACAGCCATCTCTGTTGTTTACTATCACAGCTCTACATAGGGCTCTTGCCCGCCAATATCAGATAGAACCAATTGAAAAGTAGCTCAGAATTTTCGGACATATTTAATGAGCTTCAATGGAGAGTGTCCAGACCAACAGGCGCAGCAAATAGAATTAGCCAGTGGCAGGTCTGGATTTCCAGGCTAGGAGTGTGTTCCATTGTACTCAGAACACAGGAACTTTCCACTCAGTAGTACGGAGTTCAGACAGAGGTATGCGTTGCAGCGCATTTGGAAGTTTTTCAATTTCGTTTTGATAAGACATAGTCCTATAGATCCTGAATGTTCATCATTTATGAAAAGGTAATTCTACTAACTAGTCAATGGGTGCACAATGCACATCAATGTCAGAAGTTCCTGATTTCCGAGTACAATGAAACGCAGCATTGGGTCTGCCCAGGCAGAGCTTGCCACTGCCGTAGTGCCACACACTGTTTCTGTCTGAGTGGAGCAGGTACATTTCATTCTGAGTCACAAAGGCGGTTCAACACACAGAGAAAGAAGACCACAGTTTAACTATGGGTCCAGAGAAAAAGAATATAGGTAAAAAAGGGGGCGCCCTTAGCTCAGTTGGTAGGGCGTCCCCCCCATGGGCCTTGGCCAGCAGCGGACCCGGGTTCGATTCCAGTCGTTCTCTGTATGTCACTCCCCTCTCTGCCCCATTTCAACTCTGTCTCTACACTATCAATAAAGCATAAAAATGCAGAAAAATATATTTGAAAAAAAAAATTAAAAACCAAGCAACCACAAGCTATGACGTCATACAATCAACACTGTTTTGTTTCAGGGTAAAAAACTCTGGTAGATGGCAGCAAAATACCACCAAAGCTGCTGCTAGAATCAATATGACGGATCACAACTTTAAGGTCAGTCAAAACTCATTTGATACGGGGGGCGCCATTAACTCAGTTGGTAAGGCGTCCCCCTCCCGGGCCGGGCCCAGCAGCAGACCCGGGGTTCGATTCCCACCCGCGGTCGTTCTCTGCATGTCACTCCCCTCTCTGCCCCATTTCACCTCTGTCTCTCTGCACTATCAATAAAGCATAAAAATGCCCCAAAAAAAAAAAAAAAAAAAAAACTCATTTGATACATGAATCAAGTATTCAATCAACACAAACTTACCAGGTGAACATAAGGCACAAAGTAGCCGTAGAGGGCTGCGGGGATGCCAAAGGCCCAGATGCGATATCCCAAAGACTTCCAGATGTTGAGGTTGAAGACCTTGTTCATGGGCGGGCAGCGGGAGCCGGTGCGCGTGTTGGAGGATTTGTTGGGTATCAGAGGGGTGTAGGTGAGGCCGGCCAGAATCAGTATAAACATGAGGATGCAGAGGACGCGCATGGTGTTGGCCAGGCCCACCTTCTCCAGCAGACCTGACAGCAGGAAGGGCAGGGTGATGGTGAAGAGGCTGCTGCCCGCCGTCACGATGCCGTTGACCAGGCCCAGGCGCTTCTTGAAGTAGTGGCCCAGGATGACCAGGCTGGGCTGGTAGGCGAAAGAGCAACCGCAGGCAAACACAATGCCATAGGTGAAGTACATGGGACCAAGGGACCTGTGAGGGGGGGGGGGGGAGAACAAGATACATCACTGACTGGACACATTTTTGTTCCCATTGCCGATATGAATGTAATCCCCCATGGACAAAACAGAATCCACAAGATATCTCCCCAGGACAAAACAGAACAAGCTACTGATTTGCATGAAACGCTCCTGAACAAGTTTCTCCTGGCAATGGCTGGAAGGGAAAGTATGTCAAACCTTTTACATAGGCTTATGAGAGCCATGTGAGCTGTTACATGGCTCAGGGTTTTTGTTCCAGAGAACCTCCATCGACCACATAACTCCAACAACATCAAGCAAGTCTAAAGTTATAAATGAAGGACACAGGTAGAGAATAATTTCACACTATCGTGATGCTACCAACTTACATAAGAAAAAACAGTTCAGTTGCTAGCGGCAACTAGGAGTAGCATGATCTTTTTAGTTCATGTATAACAATAGTGTCTTACTGCTTTATATACCAGTGATCATAACATGCTCTCTACAGGCATTGATGAATCCTCTTGCAGGTTCAAATCATATATTGATAGAGCTAGGGTAATGAAGATGTCCCTCAAGGACCGATACAAGGCCCCCTCTTGACACAAACTAAATGAATTTTCCACCTGGCTGAGACCTGCAATATTATTTCATGCTGATGATGCATAGTGGTAGGATGATAAAGGTAAAGGTCCAACTAGATACAGAATGGTACTTCAAAGTAGTTTCAAAGTCCTGTTTCGGGTAAGAAAAAAAGCTGTCTACTCTACACTAGAAAATAACTTGCTAACAGTGGTTATCACATGACATTGCATTTTGCACCTTGCACACACACACATGTAGCAGAATGTGCCTGCCCTGTGTTTGTGCTGACTTATCACTCGATAAGCAGGTCATTCAAACTGTTTCATTATTATTGCGCCTAAAGGTGATGACAAAGCCAGAGTTGAGAACTTGCCACGTGTTTTGGATCAGATCTTTTCTGTATGTTGGCGTGTTAACTCACGTGTAGACAAGTATGAAGTTCCAGGAAATGATTAACAGTGGAGTGTGAAGTGTGGAGTCTCTTTCCACACAGAGCCTTGATAAACGCGATAGGAACTGTGCTCAGCTCCAATAACCAATAATAATACTTAGTCACACCTATTTATTACATCGTATATTACCTTTATAAGACATAAGCAGGTGTTGAGACCTTTTGAGTCCTACTTAGAAGACTTAAAGGAATACTTCAGCCATACGGAACTGGCGTTCTATCATTATAAAATCGCTATTATAATATAATGAATGGGGTTTTTCTTCCCTCAGTCTTTTCTCAGTCTTCCCTTGGCCAAGGTGTCCTGTTAATCCTAACCCTACATTTGTACTAGTATGAATGTGTGATGTCACACTAGTAAAATGTAGGGTTAGACAGTGAAACCATAAAACACTCTTTCTGCCTTTTCTCAGGCTAGGATGAACCGATTTCTAAAATGTCTGCACATTTATACTACATAGGATCTCAGAGTTCAATACACCTTCATATTCCCACCTGGTGAAGTAGGTCTTTAATAAATGCTTTAAAAAAAACACTGTAGCTAGCATGGTTATTAGGCGTTCAATAACTGTTTATACAACATAGTAGATTTTTCATAGAAAGAGTTATAATTGTTTCTCATCTAATCTCTACACCAAAAGACTTAGTTGGAGTAGAAGTAGGTGTCATGGATAGGAGGGTCATTTTGGAATTGAGAAGTGTGTGTTTTCTTCCTTACTTGACAAAGGAGCTGGCCAATAGACCCACCAGACCCACAGCGGCACCGCCCACCGCCGTCACCCTGCAGCCCAGCACGTCAGTGAAGACACTGACGATGGGCGAGCAGAAGAAGATCATCCCCATGGACAAAGAGCCCACCCACGCTGCAGGAGACACAGACAGACAGAGTCAATGACTGGATGAACAATATGTCACTCAACCACCTGCAAGTTAAGAGTGATTATCTGGTCAAAAAAAAAAAACCAAGGCAAAAACAGTCTCCAGGAAGACGGTGTTGTGAAATATTAATTATGAACTAGAATGCTGATGGCTTGTATTGTATCTCGGTTGCACATTCGCTCACTGGCACCCACACTGTAACAGCATACTGCTATGCAACATTTTAATTACACTAAAATGGTGTATTGAGTGCGTACCATATTGGCTCCGGCCTTTGTTGCTGTAGTCGTGGGTTCAAATCCGACCCGTGGACCTTTACTGCAGGTCATCCCCCCTTTTTCTCTGTCTCCCCATTTCAACTCTGTACTATCTAATAAAAACCTGAAAAATCCCCACAAATTATCGAAATAAAAAAACACTCTCCACGTGCACTGATCAATTGATTGATGTCTAGAAACGTCCCGACGGAGAAAAAGCAACCAAAATAAAGCCAATATAGCAAGTGTGTGTGTGTGTGGGTTGGGGGGGGAGTCGGATTACTTTTGTGTGACTATAATTTAATTTTTAATGCAAAGTCAATTTGCTCAGGAAAACATGTGTCTCGTTTTTCTTTATTTTGATCTTGTTAATACATCATTCTGTGCATTGTTTCCATGTGTCTTTGCTATGGAGACACCCTGTTGCTTTTCTTAGACCAAGCATACTAAAACCTGGAACACACATTGAGTGGACAGGAAAGGAGTGATCAGGAAAACCCTTAGGCGTGATCTCGACGCTACACAAATAGCATGAGATATCATTTACCCTCTTGGCTATACCGTACTGTAACATCTACCCTACCCTAGGTCTGATCATGGGAGCTTCACCAATAAGGGACAACTATCTATCTATCTATCTATCTATCTATCTATCTATCTATCTATCTATCTATCTATCTATCTATCTATCTATCTATCTATCTATCTATCTATCTATCTATCTATCTATCTATCTATCAACCAATACTATATATTTTAATATTTCCAGTCAATAGCTGTCTATTCAATGTTCAAGATAAGCTAGACAGACCTGGCTCTGCAAACTGAAACTGAGCATGAGAATGAGCAGAGGAAGCAGCCCCGGTGTTTGCTTAATGCTTGGTAAGCAGTCTGTAGTGAGTCTAAGGTTAGATACTACTGTCACATGATCTCTAATAGATGTTAAGAGCAATAGGACACATTTTTTGGCAATGCACATAGGAAATGATTATGTAATAACAGCACTGGAAGGCTTGATCATTGTGAGATTTATCAAAGAAAAGTAAAATGATAACGTGTTTACTTTGCTAGATAAGTGTAGCGGCAGCGTTTCTCTACGGCCTTGTCGCAAGAATTGCTTCATAAATAGAAGCACAGTGTAAGCTTTTTGATATATTGTTTCCGGCATTTACTCTTCTCAAGCATAAAGATGCAGAGTGGAAAAACAAGTCTAACAAAAATACACGGGAACACACATTGTGCATTGCGCCCTTTGACCGCAAAGGAAGCTAGCTGTAACTTAAGGGACATGTTCTGATACGAAAAGAAAAAACCTGCCTGGAGAACTACAGGTCTCTAATACAAACACACATCTAATATTAGATACTGTTACAGCTAAAGGTAGGGCTGACTAAACAGTCAAAGGACACGCCTGTGCATGTGGCATGCAAGATACAGACAGAGTTGCTTTTCCTCAGATACATGTTCAAAGCAAACCTGTGTGAAAATGCCTAGCAGCCGGGGTTAAGACGGTTTCTGTTCTTTCTTTTTTTCTGGAGTTACGGGAGACCACTGGGTCAAGTAGTTTTATTCCCAGAAGCTTTATCTCATGCCATGCTGTCAGAATATACAGTACATGAGAGCAGCACTTTGGCCACGCCCCCTTTCAGATGAAAAAATATATATCAGCGCAAACGGAAAAAATGAGTGCCATCATGCCTTAAAGCTGCAGTGTCATGTATTGCACGTCAATCAACCTAAAAGATCCACATTTTGGATTTTCTCAACTTTCACTAAGAATAAAGGACAGTAAAAGAAGAGATGTGTGTCAGTCTATCCATAGAGAGGAGGGAATAGGTGAACTGCTCAGTCAATATGTCTGAGAGGCAAACACTTCATCAAAGGTAAAGTATTAATGCTAATGGTGTTAACGTCAATTGTCAAAGTATACAGTTGTAACAGTAATGTTAAAAGTCAAATAAGTATATGTAGATGCTACATAAAACACTGAAAAGCCAAGGAAATCCCTGTTGAAGTGTTAGCCTGCTGCCTGTAACAACTCCGGGCGCTAGACCCATGTGCTAATGTTAAAAAATCAGAGGCTGAAGGGAATTTTATTTTCAGATATTAGATCATAAACCAAGGTATTGGACAAATGAAACGCAGACCTGATGATGGCAATAGATCAGAAGTCCGAGGATCACCAAAGTGATTACAGCTAATCCTCAACATAAATGTCCAACTTTCATTGCAATCCAGGCAATAGTGTTAAGGATAATTCAGTCTGGAACAAAGTGCTAGAACGACCAACCAAAACGCTTAGGTCTGTGACTTGGCCTAAAAAACTATTTTCTACAGTATGCTTGTTTGTTTCAGGTACAGCTACATCATTTGATAGCAGGTTTGTGGGTTGCCAATTAAACCAAATCAAGTAAGAAATCTGAACCACATGACCACATTCAGACATCTCTCTTCAGACATTTGGAACCTTCCATCCCTATTTCCCTCTCTACTGTGCTTCCATTCTTTGCTATGAGTTTTACTTCCACATCCATAAGAGTTTATGGATGCAGAAGTTTGAGTGGTTAGATACTCATTTGTCTTGTCAGAAATATAGCCAGCAATGCTCAAGGACAGATGTGTACAGAGCAGCAATTTCCCTATAGCCAAATGCAATACATACAGATATATGTCCACATGTAAAAAAAATACTGACGGGAAACCTATATTTAGTGACCTGGGGCCTGTTACATAAAACCAAGATAAGGGATTAACCTAGGATATTTCGGTTATCCTGGCTTGCGTTAGCCATGATCCGGTTGCATAAAAGCAGAGGGACATAAGTTACCATGGAGATAAACTTATTCTGTTGCCTGATTGGCTCAGTCAGCTGTCACTCCGATCTGAAATCAAGGTGTTTAACAGTTATTCCATGATCTTCTGTGTATTGCTTTAATTTCATTAGCCTGTTTTAAGGTACCACATAAAAGACTGCATTGTCATTTAGTTAAATAGTTCTTCCTTTTTATTTGTTTAACCTGAACCATTTATAATTAACCTTATTATAATTAGATTAAGATGAAATTATGTAAATTGTCATTTATGTGATAGTCTGTTCATATTGCAGGCTATATTTATACAATTGATTATCGATGGCAGATGATGTTGCAACTGTGTCAAATAAATTCACTGCACTTATAACCATATACAGGTGCATCTAAAACAAAATTTAATATCAATGAAAAGTTCCTTTTTTCTGTAATTTAATTCAAAAATTGAAACTCAAATATATTCTAGATTCATCACACATGAAGTGAAATTAATCTAGAATAAACATAATTTTCAGAAGGTCAACAGTTCTGTATTATAAAATGAATTTTTTACACTGTTTTTTCCAAGGGAATGTCAAGCCGCTTCCTAAAATACCAGCTGGAGACTCCAAAAGGACACTTTTGGTCCATGGCACATGAAATGTAACTGTGTAAATTTTTTATTTTCTATGGGTTATTGATCAAATTTGAACTGTGATTAGGAAAGGCTTCAGGCAGTTGGACACTTGTTTTGTTTTCAAAATTTAAAAACAAATTGACTTTGTTTTCTTCCAACATCTAGATTTTGGGGCTTTGCAGATATGCAAATTTGGCATCATTAGTAAGATATTGATGATTTTTCATATTTATTTAAACATTCTGGAAAATACTGTAATACAAAAAGTGTTTGTTTTAATGTCAGTAATCAACTGGCAAAGTTTCATAATGATATCTATAAGTTCAAAGAATTCCCTATTAGCCCATCCCCATTCACCCCCATTCACTTAAACAGTGGTTCTGATTTGCTATGTCGGCACGCTGTAGCTTTCCAGCAGCTTGTTGACAAGGTTGTCCACCCAGGTTGTGATCGTGGAAGGTCCTAGATGTCATTTTTGGTGAACAACCTTTTACAACGCTCCATGTCCATAAAATCACTTTGCCCCCTGGGTATGATCAATCAATAATCCAAAAAAAGGCCTGACATATTTCACTTTGTGTAATGAAACTATGAATTAGCAGAGAATACAACTGCTGTATGAAATGAACTGCCCCCTCACTTACGGTTTAAACTAGCATGGCATTGTGGGAAAATGGGCCGTCTTCTATGTTGGATCTCTGGGTCTACTTCTGAAAGCTGTGGGCTGGCACTTAACAGAATGACTTACACCTGGCTTGACAAAGCGGCCCCTTTACATCCTGGATTGGCGTTTATGCAAGTGACTAATCCAAAGTGCCCAGGCTAGACTTTGTCAAGGTTGGCTTTATCAATCATCCTGGATATCTTAATTCCACTTTTATGCAACAGGCCTCTGCTCTGGTTTCTCTGTGTGAGGCATCCAACTGTTCCTAAGATGTGTTCCCAACACTGCACTCAATGAGGTCTACTCTACCCGGTCTCATATTTGTGGGGATGTTAGCCCACTTTAAGCTACATAATGCAAGTAGTGGACAAGAAAGGAAGAAAGAATCCCTCAAGGAAAACAGGAAATTGCTGTTGTGATTTCATCTGCTGGCTCTCTCGATTTAAAAGCATTTACGCTTCAGACGAAGAGGAATTCCAGATTTGAAAAATGTAATATCAGGATTCTCTCTGTCCCAGTGACATCTAACAATAGCCGCGGGCCCCGGCTTGGACACCAACAGACGGGGCAGAGTTGCCCTAAGTCGTCTGTCTGCTTTGTTAAAGGCTCCTTGCTGGAAACCCCCTCTGCTCTGAACCCACTCACCCAACAATGACCTACAGCGACGAAAACTGTATTAAACTCTGCCTGTTGCAATCCATGCAGAATAGATTCAAAAACCAATGAGGTGGCACCTCTGAGGGTTCCTGAGTTCCAAGTCTAGGGCTGCTCCCTGAAGGTCCATAATTCCAACCATCAGTCGACATAGATTCTTTAAGTCGAGGCGTCTTTTATTTAAAAATGTTGGGTCAGGGGGGCGCCTTTAGCTCATTTGGTAAGACGTCCCCGGCCCAGCAGCAGACCCGGGTTCGATTCCCACCCGCGGTCGTTCTCTGCATGTCACTCCCCTCTCTGCCCTATTTCACCTCTGTCTCTCTGCACTATCAAATAAAGCATAAAAATGCCCCAAAAAAAAAAAAAAAATGTTGGGTCAGTCAGTGTGCACTACAATGAAAGAGAATAAAAAAGCAAAACACAGACGTGATCACGCCAAACATGTTTCAGGCTATGTGAGGGTTGTGAAAACGAAACTGGATACTATGATAAATCGCTTTCTTTTTTCTATTCTACAATTGACCATAACAATAATCTTGTTAGCATGCAGTAGGCATGCTAACAAGGACATTCTTATACTTATTTTATTCATCATAATATTGCGCCTTGCCTCTTGCTTTTATATCTGTCTCATCCCCGGTTGTTCTCCTACGGAGGCTCCATCGATGTGACTTCCGGTGCGCACTGGATTGTGGGTCAGAATCGCCCAAATAGCATGCTGATTTCAACACAACAAATCTCAGCCGGGTACTGAATATGACCACACGAATTGTGACATCCTAAATTTTTTTTCTACCATACTAAATATGAGAAAGAATGGGTATCGGAACGCAGAGTCGATCTCCATTTCACTCGTAAAATTAGCTGCATTTTCAGTGATCTTAAGTTAGTTTTCAACCGAGTTGGGGACACTCAAACTCAGTTTTCTGTGGTCAACATTTGTTTTATAGGTATCTGGTTATTTTGCCTGCACAACAACGGCGGCCAGTAATAATACCATGCTGTTTGACCATGCTATGTATGCTAACTTTTCATCTAACAGCCGCATCAACAGTTTCATTAGTTTTGGCTAACATTTAGGTTTACCCGGCATATTTTATTTAGCTAGTCCATTGCTTTAAGCAAAGTATTTGAAACGTGTGTTAATATTGGTTTGTCATTTCAATTGTTTATCCATTTACTTTTAGCTAAACCTTTTAACTGTAATCAGATTACATTTGTCTGATGCAGTAACGTTACGCGTTATATTATATATATTAAGTAACACATTTCAGTTAATAATCAAAAAAGTATCTCCTGACTTGTGTTACTTTAAGTCCTTCAACTTTTTGCAAAACAGGAGGACAGAGAAAACAAATCAAACGTCCCTTCTTGTATATGTTTGCGCAACACTCGTCTGACCTCACGTGTCTTTGACTTTTGCACACGAGTTCATGGATGAGGAGATGGAAAAGAACGTGGCAGAGCCGCTAGTACCAAGTCTTCCGAGTGGTGGAGATATGCACACTAGTCCCAATTTGCTGTGAAAGGACAAGAATGTGTCGGTAAAGTGTAAACTGTGCCCGGGCCAGAAACAAGTCTTTCCAAGAATCTGCTAAGGCAACATGCTAACAACACAAAGCTAGTTGCTAAAGACTCCCAGACTCTGGAGATAAAAGCATGCAGACATCAACCAAGCAGCCAAGGCTTCTAAAGGTATCGACTAAAGGAGATATAAAAAGGCTTGTAACAGCATACACCTCAGGTGATGTTATGGACTAATCCAAAAGTAATCTAACTAGTAGTGAAACGAATACATTTTAGCAGTGAGTAATTTAGTAAAGTAAAGCATTACTTGAAGAAGAGTAACTAGTAATGTGTAATCCTGTGACATTACTTTTTTTCATACACTGCTGGTATCTTACTGGTTTTAATAAACACATTAAAGATCACAATTATACAATTGTTTTCATAAATGTAAATATGTGGATATATTTTCATCTAATCAATGTAATTAGCAATCTGATGCACCGCCAGCGCTACAATTGACCACATCAAGGCTTGTTCCCATTTCTGTTCCATAAACAGTGTCACATGTGTAAAATCATTGGAAAGCTGAGTCTACTGATTCAAGTTATATCAACCCTGTCAAGAAACAACCACAAAAGCAAGTACAGTACAAACAATAAATAAATAAAAACAAGCAGATATACAGTAGTCCGCACATTGATAATATTCCAGCTAAAATCCTCAGGTCATATTGGCAAAAGGTCCACACCAACTAACCAAGAAAATGTTTTAGTCTTATACACATTATGGCATCCTTAAATCCCCATATTATATATGCAGTAAGTCTAGGTTCAGTAATTGAAAAAAAGGTCAAATACTGTGTTTATATATCAGTTATTTTGTATCAGTGAGATTGAAAGTGAATGTGAATAATGTAACACAGAGAGAAATCATATGGGATACGATTCCTCTGAGTGTTACCATTCATCAGATTTATGTGTACGTTTGAAGGAGTTAAAGCCTTTTCAGAAATATTCAGGACATATTTCTATTATTTGGACACCTGTCCAAATATTCTTTTTTGGAAAGGCCTAGACATTCCCTTGGAAACACCAGTGTAAAACATTCTTTTTCTGTGCTTATTTTATCTCCTTTGAATCCTGATTAGATACGGCTTCCGTTCAGGCTAATGTGTTTTCCAACTCTTTTCTTAAGTGTTTCAAGGTAAAAAGGGGTTACGTTTTCCAGCTTAAAGCAGCAGAGAACATCAAATATGACCAAGTGTGTAAAGCACAGAATGGATATGGGCCATGACTTCACTTTATTCTGCGAATAAATTCAGAAATTCTAAGTTGAAGAGTTATATATTAACCCAAGTTAATGGAACCAACTAATGGGATGGGCATACCTGGTACATATTGCAGTGTGTGTGTGTGTGTGTGTGTGTGTGTGTGTGTGTGTGTGTGTGTGACACTTTCCTGGCTTGGTCAAATAAACAGCTTGTCCCTGTTGACTGTAGATGTCCAGGCTGTAGTCTTGTTCCACATGGAGAATGAAGACAAGCTTCATTTAGCACCAGGGACCACTTCATATACTCTTCCCTCTATGCCTCAGGCTGTTACACTGGAATCAACACAAACTGACCACTTAAAGGTGTTCATAAATCAACTGCTCAACGGCCAACAAACCACAGACAACACCAGATGTCCCTCTGTTATCACCATATTAATATTTAGCATTGCTCTGCGGATTATAATTTTTGTCCGGGTGTTTTTCCACGATGTAGCTGTTCTGTTAATGGAACTGTCTGTACTATATGGTCAACTGTGTCTGTAGCTTTTTACAGTTCATGTCCAGGCTTGCCTTACACTGTATATTTATGAGATTGCACATTTCAGTATCTTTTTAACACACAAGGGGAAAAAAAGACTACAGAATTTTCACAGAGGAATAGGTCAACGGAATACTCAATTAATTCTGCTTTAAACTTACAGCTCCCACGAGCCTTGCCTGCCTACTGCATGTCTGAGATTCATTGGACATAATGGAAACAAAATATTTGTCAAATGATAAGATAGATAGCATATTTGTATCACGTTATAGTTTGATTATTCTATTACTTTTCTCATTTTGTGTTGATATTTTAGAAAGAATTGGGAAATGCTTCACCGTGTGGAAAAAGTTGAGCTGGGCAAAATGTCCTTTGTACAGAGTGGTATGGGTGTGAAGTGAGCTGCTGTACAGAGCCCATAACACACACCTCCAGCCCCAGTCTCATACCAAAGTGGGTCCAGCCTCACCGGGTCTCCACAGGCAGAGCCAATGACAGGGTAGACCCAGCACAGCCAGCGAGCAGCAGTAAGGGTAAATGGGTTCACAAGCTGTAGCCTATGTTAAGCTGAACATGTTTGGCTTCAGAGCTGAGACACTTTTTAAACAATATCCAGATCAGCCACAGTCACTGGGACGTCTGCACAACTGACTTGATTGTCTGCTCTGAAAAAAATAAATGAAGGATTTTACTTTGAAAATGTTTAAGCTCTACTTGAATGGGAATGAAGAAGAGCAGCTCATGTAAAAAGCCATAGAAGAGCTGAAGTTGTGCATGAAAAAAAATGACCAGTCCACCCAAAATTGTAGACAGGACAGGAGTGTCAGAGATAAGGTGGGTGGTCGAAATGAATTGCAGTGAATGTTTGTATAGCATACAGGACTTCCTAGTTTAAAATGTGTTACAGGGCTATCTGTCTAGTGCACTATGGCGTTATACACTGATCCACTCTTGGCTTAATTAAGAAAAGCCCCAGTTACTCATTCACCTCCATCATGACCAATTATGATTCATAATGAATCCCTCTGCGGACAGGATTAGCTCAACAGGAGGAGGTACACTGCAAAAAATATCCACCTGGACTCAGCTCATCCAGAATTGAGTCTTCAAGTTAGTTTTGAGTTAGAAGACATCAAGCAAATGAAAGTAAAATCTTCATTTTGAGATTAGTTTTACATCATGTTATTTTGTTCATATGAATGCAATGGCATGCCTTGATTACAGATAATGACTTCTATTAAGGTAACTCTTAGGTATAGGTAAGGTTTTTTTTGGAATGACATTCAAAATTTTCCACTGCACTGGCGAAGTGAAAAGAGAAGAAAAATACATCCTCACAAAATGTTCTAGGGTACTCGATATCTAGTATCTACAACCCTCCTCTAGACCATTAAACTAATGTTCGTGTCTAAAATGGGTGGAGTTCCCCTTTAAGACTGATTACAGAGGGTTCATTGCTAGTTCAAACGGACACTTTGACAGTGGAGCGAGGTATAAACCGTTGCTGGCACGGGTCCACGTCTTCAGTGCCATCCACGTCTGTCAAGTCTGATAAGGTTCAGGCTTCTGTGACTCCAGTGAAGTAAGTAGATGAAGGGAATGTTATAAAACAGGGATTCCTGGGCCTTCTCTCAGCATGGAGGATTCTTGCTACCATGCTGAAACTTCCCACTCAATATGGTCTTACTGTACAACAACCCTTCCTGTCAATGTGGGACTTTGCAGCTGTTTCGATCACAAAGACGGCAGTCATAATCCTAATGGAGGCCTCACGGTGCTGCGGATACACATTTGAGCCTGGCTTGGACATTATAGAATCAAGACCATTCCTCCATCTCTTGCTTACAGCAGCTGGAAGCCATTTATTCTCAACTGCTCAGTTTCATTGGAGGACCTGGAGGGGGGAGAAGCAGTGAGAGTTGCCAATTTTTGTTTTCTGTACACTTCGCAATACCGAAGTTCCAACCCATATCCGTCATGTGTTTTTCTCAAAGGAAGTGAAACCTTACGCCTGATGACACAGCAGAAAAAAGGGGGGAGCCGCAGAGTAATTTATGCCTGTACATAAAATGGAAAGAGCACCAGATTATATATTGTGTGCTTGGAACCATTTCCAGAGGTCCATATGAAAAATGTTAAATTGTGTTCCGTGTCAGAGGAAAAGGCAAAGGGGGTGGTGTGTCA
The DNA here is from genome assembly GCA_026929865.2 of Hyperoplus lanceolatus. NCBI lineage: Eukaryota > Metazoa > Chordata > Actinopteri > Uranoscopiformes > Ammodytidae > Hyperoplus > Hyperoplus lanceolatus. The sequence continues at coordinate 3,630,578 of CM049414.1, read as the reverse complement.
GGGCTGCATGGTGATTGGGGGAGCTTTTCTGTCTGCCCACTTTATAAGTGCACAGTATAGAGATGGCTCAGGGCCACAGTTTGCCTCTCATTTAGTCTTTACTCAATATCTCCAGAAATGGTTGCTGGACTGACATCTGACTACAGTGTGTGAGCATGAAAAAGCCTCATTAAAGCTTTATGGTACTGAATCACATCGTACTGTTTGATATGTCCCTAATATCCTGGAGCATTGACTTGATTCTGGATAGAGATGAATGCTGAATCACTATTGGTTAGCAGATGCCCACCTTGACGTCCTGCCTGTCAACCACGCCGGTTGTCACGGTGACTCCCTGGTGGTTGAGAGAGCAGGCCATCACAGCCATTTGCTCCTGTGCTCTCCAGCCTGGTGTCATGTGCAGGAGGCCACTGAAGTGCTGCTCTGCCTCCACCATGTTTACCAGCTCTGGGCTTTATCTCTCTCTGGACAACCTTCACCTAAACTCAGGCTCAGGCATGTACGCACGCCGGAGATCAAACAGCCTGTCAAATATTAACCCGTGTACGTTTAAAACTTGTCAAGGTTTTTTTCTGGAGTGATTCCGTCCGTGCAGTGTGGCTTTCCTTTTTTTTTTTAAAATCAAGTTCCCCTGAACGCCAGCTGTTACAGCCACTTTCTCTAGGATATGGAAACATGTCAACTCTCATGCAAAATTCACTTTTTCATGGTATTTCAACATTATGGTTCCCTCCTGTGACTAAAGGCTCCCTAAGTATGAGGGAAAAATCAACCCGCTCTTATGATGTCATAAGGGGAGAAGCCACGCCTCCTCATTACCAACCTAACTCAGCACTACCTCCACCTGTGATAAGCCACACCCCCAGATTCCTAACTGGCAGTTAGGTTCAAACTGGGCAGTTAGATTCATGGTCAATCAGAGCAGACTGGGCTTTTTGGAATGAGGGGCTTGAAGAGACAGGCTTAGCCCAGCCAAATGTTCGGCTTGCCCACCCAATCACAAGTGAATATTTTTTTTTTCTTTGGCAATTAAAAAATTTGTATATTATACCAGGACCATTCCTAGCTTCTGATTGGGTGGGCACGGCAAAAGCCCGCCTCGTAAGACACCTATCACCTGCTTTTTTTCCTTTTTTTTTGTGGCATTTTTATGCTTTATTGACAGTGCAGAGAGACAGAGGTGAAATGGGGCAGAGAGGGGAGTGACATGCAGAGAACGACCGCAGGTGGGAATCGAACCCAGGTCTGCTGCTGGGCCAGGCCCGGGAGGGGGGCGCCTTACCAACTGAGCTAAAGGCGCCCCCAATCACCTGCTTTTCTGTAGTTACTCACCAAGTCCACTGAGTGCAGTCTCTCTGTTTCAAAGTAACTCTGCAACGTTAACCTGTTCATTCAGTTGGTAAATGCTGTGCAGATCACCTCATTCATTTCCTACTTTATAATGCATAATGTATCGCATATTTAAGCCTGTAATGCCTCGTTTCCACAGAGCAGAGCTGGTTGGAGCGGAAAGGCTCAGAGCGGGACATCTCACTTTTAAGAATCTGGGTGGTGTTTCCACCGAAGACCCTACACTTATGGTAGGGCGGGGTTTATGCTGGACGGCAATAGCTGCCGCCAGAATATAGTATCGGGCTGTGGAACAACTATGGTCAAGCCAGCGGCCTCTCGTTTTTGCTTGGCCAAACCAGCCGCTCCTATATTTATTCCCCCGTATTACGCCGGAAAATGCATAGAGACAGTGTGTAGCTCCACCTTTTCAGCACCCTTTCAGATGCAGTGATGCCGGTAACGCGTTACTTAGTAACGCGTTACCGGCATCGGACCTCTTTTTTCAGTAACGAGTAATCTAACGCGTTACTATCTCCAAACCAGTAATCAGATTAAAGTTACTCATCAAAGTCACTGTGCGTTACCTTTTCTGTCATTTTCCTTAGTGAAACATTTTACATAACTGCACAAATGACTGCGATTGCGATTTAATGTAAATAAATGTGCGCGCATGTGTCTCTAAACGCTCCAACTGCTCCTCTCGTCTTTTTGGTAGCGCCTCTCGTCTCTGACATGCAGCGTGTGCGTGGTGTCTGTGCGTGTGTGTGCAACAGCATTACGGCCGAGTCTAAGCTGAACTGTGGCGCAAAACAAACGTCCCCCCCCATGAAATATAGCATCTGGCGTCTGCTATGGGGATATTTAGGATTCGGGTACGGTGATGTTGAAGAGATAGAAGTGTTTAAAACTTGGAAACGTATAGTCACGTGGCGACCGGTGGCCGCACACACCCAGTCTATCAACACGAGACATCGCAGAGAAAAGTCAAATTAATGCATGAGAGTGAAGGGCCAAGCACATTAAGTTTAAAGACACTGCTACTGTCTTTGCACTTTGGAGGAATGCATTTTTTTATTACATTTTTCAAACCATAATTTTTATTATTTTGAAAACAGTATGCCTATAGGCTACTAGACTACAAGCTTTATTTTATATATTTTCAATGATTCTTAATATGTGCATGTTTTAAATTGAGATATATGGGTTTCAAAACCTGTAAAGTAACGTTTAAAGTAACTTGTAATCTAAATTAGTTACTTTTGACATCAAGTAATCAGTAAAGTAACCAAGTTACTATTTTAAGGAGTAACTAGTAATCAGTAATCGGATTACTTTTTCAAAGTAACTGGCAACACTGTTCAGATGGCATTGGCTGGTATCCCAACGGAGGAGTACCAGAAATAGGAGCGGCTTAGAGCGGTTAGGCTCGCTTATTTCCGGACCCTACCCAACTTTTGGCAAATGAAAAGCCAGAATAAGCGGACCAAGCCGCTCCGACCCGACCCGCTCTGCTTGGTGGAAACGAGGCATCAACAGGCCTACAGTAAATGGGTTTTCAGGTTGTTGCAGGGTGTGATTTGTATATAAAAAAAAATGTGAACACTGATGCAATGGTGAATGACCTATGATGTACAGTGTTTGCAATTTTACTACTTTTGTCTGGAAAATTCCCTATTAGTAGAAACCCAAATTACAATTTTGAACTTGAAAATGAGCATAATATGTGACCTTTAAAGTGTTAACCCAGTGACATTATACATCAATCAAACACATGCAGATTAACTTTGAAGACAGGGTTGGACGATTCCTGCGTGGAAATTGGCACAAATATACAGAAAGTGGTGCATCTTTTACATTGTGAGGGGACAGTTGAAAATGTTCTTCAAAATAACATCGAAAGCAAAACACATTTGAAATAAATAAGTGAAAATAACACATTTCTCTTAGAAATGATCAGCTCAAAACAAGTGCACTTTAATGCACAATATCTTGGCTGGGAACAATGGTCAGGCAACCAGTGAGGACTCCAATGTTATCCATAGTCCTGACGATAAGCCCCCTTCAAAAAGGAAAATTGCAGAGGCTTATTTTGATATGATTATTATTATAAATATTGAAGTGACAGCAGGGCAAAGGGAGATATCTGATTACTGACTAGCTCCCCTTTTTAAATGAGCTTAACTGACAGTGGAAACCTTGCTGTGAGGTCAAATGAATTAGGACAGAGGCAGAAGATATCCAAAAGTGTGAAAAACTAGACAGCAGAAGAGAGAGAGAGAGAGAGAGTCAGGCTTGGGACAAAGACTGCATGGGCTTCTGTTTCATTATCAACACACATGATTTATGATCTGTTATGAGAGGACGAGATGGTGAAGGCAGCACCATGTGGAGAAAAATCCTCTCGTGTTAATATGTAGTAGACGAGTTAGCATCCAGCCTGCATTGTACAAACACACCAGGGTCATGGTCATGTTTAACTGCTTGGTGGATTCATCGATAGCACTCATTTCATTTCATGTTTGGGCAGACGAAAGTCAAACTCTAACTAATGACTGACAGGTTAGCATGTCGTGCTGCAGTCAGGTTTGTCGCTGTGTGAGTGTGTGTGTGTGTGTGTGTGTGTGTGTAGTGATGGTGAAACCTATCTCCTGGCTAGCTCACACCCAGCACAACAGGCCCTCAACAGACAGGGATACAAAGAAAATATTTTCAACCCAACCGAGTAAGTCAGTGTGTTAGGTTCCCATCCAGGTACCAAACATCAGCTTCCTCTGTCTTTCTCCCTTCTACCTTTTTCCTTTCACACTGAGTGAAAACAATATTCAGCCAATATAGGGTCAGAAGACCTCTTGTTATTGCCATCAACGTCAGTCAAGCGCATGAGTTCGGGTTACAGATTCATCAAAACAGACCAATCAAGGCCTCTAAGGTCTCTGTTGGGTCCAGAGGTCTCTGGCCCTGCTCTGTCAATACACCACAAGCAAGTGGCTTTTATGGCACCAGGCCCTGGAACAGCCCCATCTGGCATTCCCACAGGCAGGGGAACCAGAGCTTGTCGTCACACAGATGCAAATGTCACTGACCTGACAGTATCGGGTCAGTTTAAGGACTGGATCTCCCCGCCCCCAGCATTACGCACTGTGATTGGTTGATTACAAATTTCCAATTGTCCCTTTCTTGTGTGCAGGTGCATTATCTACGGCACTAGGGAAAACCACAGCTGCCATGTGAGTACTAGTGACGTCTGTCAGCCTTGTCTGATATAGTTAAGTGTCCCATGTCTTCATGTCGCAAGAGCATAGAAGTCAAAGTCGATGCAGTTGATATTTTGTCCCAGAAAAGCGTTGACAAGGTTTTGTTGTAAGACGCTTAGCAATGTTTTATTTTGTGTGTGTGTGTGTGTGTGTGTGTGTGTGTGTGTGTGTGTGTGTGTGTGTGTGTGTGTGTGTGTGTGTGTGTGTGCATGTGTGTGTGTGTGTTGATAATGTGATAGAACAAGTGGGACCCGCTAATCCTGAAGGGATCCCGCTGAGCCAAAAATGTGCCTAACAGCACCGGTTGCCATGTCAATCATAAAGAAACCCTCTCTACAGCTTTTAACCAGCTTAGTGTTAGTTTATCAAATAACAGACGTTATTCACTGCCGTATCAGAGCGGGACATTAAGAGTAAACTGTGTACACACAACGGACACTTAGTTATATAAATTACAATAAATATCCGGGCGCATGAAATCGATCAAAGCAACCCAACTTCTTCTAACCTGAATTGTGCCTGGGGTCAACTGAAGAAAGCATCAAACTACAGGTCCAAACTGAGACTCAGAGATCATCATCACACAAGCGTTCTCCATTCTCCCTGACACGCTAGCCCAACAGGCATCAGTGGGTTTTCATTGTGTTGTCCAGCAGGAGTCCTTAAACAGCAGCCAAGGCATGGTCCCGAAAGTGAAGGGACACGCATGGACTGTACTAATTTGATTAAAACAGGACTTGAGGGAGGTTTTCATTTCAAAGGCCACCACACACACACACACACACACACACACACACACATAAACACACACACACACACACACACAAACACAGCACTCCAGGAAATTAAACCACAGTTTGATTCCATAAAAGGAGTAATATTCTTCAACATATTTGATTTGATTAAGCTGATTGCAAATGTAGAGATAACAGGACATATAAAAGGAAATAAACTACATCTGGTCTGACCCTGCAAACGTAGACCAACAACATCCCTTGACAAAAATGCTCTCCTTTATAGTGTAATGTTTGTGGGCATTTAGCTTATAGCATGTTCAAAGTACCAGTTAATAACTGTCAACAGCGAGTGTGATTATGAAGAGAAGAAGCATGCTGCGACATGTGCTACATTTCACGTCTCACAACACAGAAGGCTCGATGGGTTTTCCATGTGTAAGCAGCACAGGTGTTTCAGTCAGACATGGAGGAATATCCAGTGTTTGTGCTTGGTTGCTACATAAAGAATCATACAGTCTACGCAAAGAACAAAAACTATATCATTATTGTGCAATAATGAGAACGGTGGGGTATGTTTAATCTGGGTGTATGGCAGTACCTTTTAATCACATCCGTTAATATTGCACTCCATGTTAGGATAAATGAAGTCAAGTTGGACCAAATGGAATTTTCCCCCAAAAACAAAATAAGTCATCATTACATGAGAAGGCAAGGGGCATCATCATAAACTGGTCTGGTAACACCACTCCACTTATTGGTGGTCAAAGTGTTGTCATATCTTGAGCGCAAAGGGCCATTCCCAAGCATGTCTCAGATAAAGTCCCTAGAAGGGTTGTGCCCTAACCCTTAACATTTATAATGTCAAGAGAACCATGCTTTAACTCTGGCGAAAGACAAAAGCTGTATTCTTTGATCTTCAACTTGGTGTTAATGAACATTTTTCACCCAACAGTGTCTCCTATATTGACGTATTACTGTGTGTCAATAGAGCCATGCATGCAGACAACCGAGGGGAATGTGGTCAACAGGGTTAATGTGAATGGAAGGGAAGCTGCTGTCTTAAGATAAACCAAGTGCTATCATGAGGTCAAGTTCTTAGCCAGGACATGGTGGGCAGTTCCTCTTGTGAGGGCTGACTCTGACTGGAAGCAGACAAAAGGCTAAGGGAAATACTGGTTGAGTGAATCTATAACCTTGTTAATGGGAACTACTGTCTGCAGTGGAAACGCAAGCCGAACCAAACTGTACCACTAACTGGAAAACTAAGCTTAAGTAGGCTCAAAAACATTACCTTACAAGTTTATTTGCAGTATTGACGTATATGATAGTATTACCGTCTATACAATATTTTGGGCTGCAGCTTAACAATACCATTGTCTTTTTTTCAGTTAGATAATCTACCAGAATGCCAAAACATTGAGAAAATACCCCTGACAGGTCGCCAAAGTCCCATAATGCAACTTTATGGCATCTTTAATCCTTTTCCACTCAACCTGCCTGGCGACTGCCAATGTGAATCAACACAATGCTACTAATTTAAATGGCATAAGACGATATATATACAACCGTTTAGTTATTCACCGTGACTGTGTTGATGAACATTGTCTCGATTTTTCCAGTTGGAACTCTATGGAACCTTCTATCTCAGTAGTTCAAAAATAAACCCATTTCAATCACGACAGATGATAAACACTCAAATCTAATTATCGTGGGAGCTACTGTATACGGCATCCTGGAGCCTCATTAGGAGAGCCCTCAGAGGTTATCAAATCACTCTCAGTGCCTGATAAATAGTCTTTCAAGTGCTAACTGCTAATATCCAATGGAGTTCATAGTTGTCTCATTTAGTTCTGTCAATTGAAACCCTGTTTGTATCTCTCACTGGGACAAATGACCTATGTCAGCTCAGCTATAGGACATAGATCCCAGATTAGAATGATTCATGATGTTTATCAAGTCTTGGCGGTCCCTCCCACCACCCCCTCCACCACATGCCACCCCCCCCCCCCCTTGGCACTTCCCCCTACGTCAGAAGCCCTTCAGTGAGCTTATTCACTCCTGTCACAGGTCCTCTCCTGACAGGAAGACCTGCTGGAGAGTCTCGGTCGGAGCAAGCACTTCATGTTCTCTCACGGAACGGACAAAACAGGTTCTGGATGGACATGCAACATCAATGTGTGCTTACCTTCAGGAAGTAGACAAGTGCAGGAAAAACACAGGGCATAGCATGCAGGAAGCACATTGTTATCGTCATCAGAAGCGCAAGATAGGCCAGGCACAGACTAAATATAAACCTATAGGCATACAATCTTAACTTGACAGAGGCAGTGACAAGTGTCTCCACTTCAGCTGCAGATGTTAAATCTCATAGTAGGGTATTATTATTATGGATAATATTAATGGACATTGTTCCACCACTGCTCTAGATTCAACTCACACAGTCCCATCAATGTTCTAGGTTTGTGGCATGGTGGCGTTGTCAAAAGGACAGAAGAGAAAGCTTTTTATATCTTCTGCCTGCAGATTGAAAGAAAACAAAGCCTGGAAGAGCATTCTAAAAAGGTAGACGACGTGCAATGAGTAAAACATTCCTCTTATGACACATCAAATAGAATGGGAACCTGTAATCCTGCCCTCATGGCTACTATATAAGATGTGTCAGGGCTGTGAGAGAAAATGGATGTGGAATGACGGATGGATGACAGCTGGTGTTGATAAAAACTGGATTATAGAAAGAGGAAAAAGCTGTACAAGGTATTAGGTTTAACACAGCAGAATCGTACTGACTGAGCTAACAAGTTGGTTTTCAACGTAGCCTGTGAGAGCCTCTGTTGCTATTGCTAATCCACCACCACCCTTACTTTCCACCTGTCTCTACATATCTGGCACACTATTCCTGCTCTGAAATGAACATTGTTATCAAATCAAGTTATGCAAATTGATGTAAATTGTGAAATGCCAAATAATCCGATACGCCTGTGATTAAAGGTGAAGTAAGCGGTTTATTTATGTTAATATAAGTGTTAAATCGCTCTTTATTCATACAGTAATCACTTACACGATGTGCGCGTTTCATAAAGCCAATCTCTTAGTCAGCTGATCTGTATGTAATAAGCAATTAAACTTTATGTAGTATCCCAAAATGTTATCCTATCACAAGAGAGAACGCTACAAAATGACACCCGTCCGCACCCGTCTCACTGCCGGTGCATGCCAGAGCGACACATGGGTGAATGTTTATGCGCCTGCAATGGCGGAGCAGGTAAAAATCCTTCCCAACGTCTGTTTTGATGTTTTTTATCATGTTTTATCACACTTATGGATCTGAGATGATGCTAGATAACTTGCTGCTTGAAGACTGCAGTGCATTAATGTGGTGACGTAGGGACGAGGGAGGGGACTGCTAACTGCAGTCACTGACAGGAAGTTAGCTAAAAGAACCATTCCGCTTACAGAACCTTTAATTCATCATTTACACACTCACGGCCATAACACAAGCTACAGAAACAGCCATAAATGACACAAAGCCACATTCCTTGGTTCAATATGTGTAAGGTTTAAAGGTGCTGCTTTCACACTTCTGACTTGCTTCCTTGGTTCGCAAAAGTTGCCAGAGTGATACATTGTTTGGTTTTTCACCAGGTTTTTTTCCTGTGCTCTGAATCTGTTGATGAAGGATCAAAATGCAGTAGCTTAAACCACCTGAGAACTTTCTTGTCACTCATTGGTCAGATGTGTCTGGGGCGGAGCAATAACGTAGTTCCCTGAACTGCTCTACAATTGGTCAGAATTTCCATGCAGTAAAACTACAGAAAGAAACTACAGGAAGTAGATCTTATTCCTCATCCCATAATGCTTAGTGTAGCTGGCTACAGGAGCTTGTTACACAGTGCTTCCAGCAGGTGGGTCAAACTCAGTCACTCAGCTCACGTTCTCACCACAAACAGACCTAATCAGAGTTGGGTTGAAAGCGTACTAAGACCTCCTTTTCCACAAGGTCTCGCTACGCTTGATTGATCATCTTTTGGTGCCGGCTACGATGGCTGTGTTCTCACCTATGCAAACAAACTGCAGCAAATGTGGAAATGAAGCAGAATTCGCTCCAATTGAACCATTCACGGTAAGGTGTGCAAGCGCCCTGAGATGCAGAGCTCCATGAGAGCCCTGAAAGCCTGGTGGAGATGAGACCCAGAAATGGAAGCAGCAAACCAAGATGAGACAGCAAAGAAAGATAGATGATTCAGATGATGGCTAAAAACACAGAACAGAGCTGTATAGGTCAAGAAGAACAACTTTGTCGAGACCAAATCAATTCCAAAAGATACCAAGTTCAGGTTTGGACTGGAGAGACCTTAATGATTACGTAACATGCTGAATTTGAACCAACTCCAAAGGCACAGCTTGTCCTATTTCATGGTTAACCGCTGCTCTGCATAGCCGCCAATGACTAACTTACGGATCTTTTTGGTTGTATTATATTGGAATGATGGAATAGATAAACTAAACTTTTTTCGCTTTACTTGTTATTAGTTTTTCTCATTTCTGTTTCTTCCACTTATGATCATTCTATATTCATTGGATTCAAACTTTCCTATTAGGGGGACGAAAGGCATAAGAAATAGCCAGAAAAAAGCTGTAAATATTAAGCCAAGTCTTGTTCAAATGTGCTGTTATTAGACTGTAGTTATCTTCAGCATGGAAAGGTGTGTTCGGTGCCTTGACTACACTTGTAAAAAAAACAGAAAAAGTCTGAGTGGCATTAAGGAGCTTTGAGTCCAACTGTCGTCCCTTCCTCTCCACATTCCCATAGTCCAGTTGTCTCAGTCTCACTTGGGGGGAAAACCTCACTCATCAAAGACAGAGTGCCAGAGAACTTGGGGTCATTGGGGGCGGGCGGTAGTGTGTGAGCGTGTGTACATTGGGTTGACTTGCAGGAGTATATACCCATACTTATAACGTATGTCAATTACAGGGTAAGTCACCATATCTCAACAGGAATTAATGGACTGCCAGTATTGTTTTGTGTGTGCAGTTACTGAGGAGCATTCTAGTGGGAACATCTGCTTATCTGGCAAAAAAGCAGGACAGTAGATACAACATGACAAAAAGGCCAGTTGATGACAATGGAAAAAGTAAGAAGAAATGGTCCCTTTGCTAAGTCATGGAGCAGCTTTTTAGTCTGCACACAGTGTATCCTTGAACTGCCAGACGTTTTTCATGCTGATCTGCAAAAGAGCAGCACTCAGCAACAGGTGATTACAATCACAGAATGAGGTCAATATTCATGGGGAAACGCCATGCCATAAATCACACACACATACACACACACACACACACACACACACACACACACACACACACACACACACACACACACACACACACAAATGAAGATTTTTTTCTGTTACCATTTCTTTAACCCTGATCCCCCAATCTGCTATCTGCAGTAAACAATTAATGCCTTAAACAAGCTTTGCATGAACCCTGCAATTATCCAAATTCACTGCTGGCGTGTGGCCAACAAATCTGACTCAAACAGAAAGTCAGGGAATAAACTTTCTGAAGGGCACCTCCTTCTATCCCATGTGAGTCACTTTAAGTTATTTACCAAAAAGAAGAAAAAACTTTTAGTGTTTCCTGGAGTGCACTACGAGAGGCATGACACAATGACATAGTAGTCGAGCAGAAGCAGCGTCTGTGGCACACTTTCATTCATTCATAGTTAAGGTTTCCTCATATAACTAAGGTAATACCACATAGACGTAGCCTAGTTATTACCACGTGTAGTACCGTGGCATTACCTGGCCGCCACCGAGCAGTGTATGCTACTTCTCAAAGACGTGTCAATATTTAACTACAGTTAGTAGTAGCTAGTGTTCCGAGTTTCACTTCTGTCATGCAGGAAACGACATATCATATTACTTGCTAGCTGTCGTTAGCTAGAATGGCAAAAACGTGTGTGTGTCCGCATGGACTTATAAAGAAAGGTTCCCCCATCATGTTATTACAACAAACAAACACATCAAATAATGTGATAACTTGTCAATGTGCGGACGGGTCTTCCCGGTGCGAAAGCCACGGGTTCCACGCGCTAAAAACCGTTAAACGTTGTATGTGCGCGAGCAAGTCACTGTTAATGTAAACTTTGATTCACACTGTCACACTCTATATGGTCACAACACTGGATGGACAGCTTCAGAATCCTAACCACTTCTTCTCTCATTTGTTAAATGACATTTCATACAAATAAATGTTTGTGTACACACTCAATGCAGCAACACCACGGAATGAAAAGTAACTTTTAATGCTGAATCTTAACGGCACTTAGCCTACGGGGAAATTCAAGTTGGCGTCTGCTTTGAGTGTGTGAGCCCCCCTACCCCCCGCCTCTGTCCCTCCATCCGTCCCTCCCTCACCTGTCTTGAATCGGAGGTCTTCATCGTGCTCGTTGCCGAACTCCCGGAGGAGAGAGAGATAGAGGATACCGAAGGCGTTCTGGATCCCGAACACGGCGCCGTTACACCACATGGCAGCCAGCATAACCACCCAGCCCCAGCCGCCTTCAGGATGGACAAACTCGACCTCCTCCGCTGCCGGGACGGCCACTTTGCTGTCCCCGTTCTCCTTCTTCTCCTCTTCGTCTTCCCGGAGCCGCTTGTCCTCCGCGGGAACCTCAGCCTCCTTACCCGCCGCATCCTCCTCCTCTGGCATGATGTTACCTTCTGTCATAGTTGCTATGTTGGCTTTAGATGCAGGATCAATGAAGCAACTGCAGCTTAGCGCTGTTTCTATTATTTATTTGGAGATATGTGTAGCCCCCAACGACGATGGTAAAACAACTACAAAACTAAAAAACAATTCAGATACAGGTACTGTCAGTGGCGGCTGTCAGGTCAGCGAATAGTGGCATCCATTGACGTGAAGCTGTAGTTAGAGTGGAGCAGGTTTGGCAGCATCTGTACTTACAGTACTGTCATGAAACTGTTGCAATATTATAAATAGACAGCGGGGAGGGGCGTGGCGCCGGTGAACACTGCAGCTGATTGGACACTGTCCTTACCCGCTGCTCGTGACGACCACAGACTAACAGGTAACGACTAAATGAATTATATAACAAATATTTTGTCAGTAATAAAGTCAACTCAAAAGTGTATTTTGAAATGTTCCATTTAATGTAGCCAACAAACCAAATTTAAAGAAATATAAAATTGATCTTCCTAAATCCTGTATAATTTGTGGTATTTTCAAAGAGACTGTTGAGCATTTGTTTTGGATTTGTAAAATTGTTTTGGATTTATGTTGAGGATGTTTTAATGTGTTGTGTGGCTCTAAGATAACTTTCCAAACGGGACATATTATAATTTTAATATGAAGGGAATGATTTTGAGGAATGCCATGTTTTTATCTTATATCGTTGTATTTGTTACATTTTAAGTCCATACATGTAAGTGGTCTGAATGAAAACCTAATATTCACCCATTAAAAAGTGTCATTAAATTACATTTTGAAACATTAAAAGCCACCAGGACTCTAAAACATCTACAATGCAAACTCTTTAATGGAATCATACACCCCTTTCTGTTCCTGTTTGTATTTCTATTCTAACTAACTCTATTCCCAATTGTTGTATTGTATTTTTATTTTAATAGTAAAGTTTTGGAGGGAAAAAAACAACCAATTTACAGAAAGAAAATATCGCTTTAGTACATACGTTTTGCACAACTATGTATAAATGATATGCAGTCTAATGGTTCCACCGTAGCCTCCCGACTGCTGTATTGCAGATCTCACTTCCCCTTTGCAGGCTGCTAAAAATAGACAACTGCCAGGCGAGCACATTGACAGTTATGCAGAGGGAGTGGGGTGAGCAGGAAAATTACAGAAAAAGTGGGCCTGTTGTGAGTGAACTTTGGTTGGAGATCCTAAAACAAAAAAAAAATAAACTAAAAGACACCAAAACGGTGGGCCTTGTTTGATTATAACCCCAGTATCATCCCCTTGAAAGACCCCCTACTTTATTTAACAGAACTTTCCTATGTGACTGACTAGACAGACAGGCCATTCCTAGAGTGGAAATTTGTCTTTGACTCAAACAAAAAAGTTAAATCAGTTATTATTTTACTACATAAATGTTTAGCTGAGAGTTCTCATTGTAATTAAAAGATGAGGATACATACATTTTTGTTAATAAAGTGTTAACTAGGAGAGACAGAAGAAAGTGTAAGGGATTATCTGTTGTGAATGAAGAACACCTGAATACCCACACAGTGAACTAGTAACCTATAGCGATAAAATAATAGTCTGTAAATTTGAATGGACTCTTAAATGGACTTTAGTAATATTAGTTATCCTCAACAGGATTAAACAAACTATGGTAGTTTGTGTTCAACTGTCAAACCGCAGTCTTATGTTACTGTTACTTCAGAATTCTTGAGAAACACAGTGATAAGGTTTACTGTTGCTGGAAATGACATTTTTATATAAGACTGTGTCTTTAGACTACTTTTTTGTAAACAAATCTGAATTGAATTGACCTGGAACTGTGTGGAATTTGCCCTAGTGGAGATGTACACAAGTGACCAAACAAACACTGTTTAGGAACAACAGCATGCTGGCAAATAAAGTCTGACATTATGATATCATGAGCACAGAAAAACATTTGACTAAAAAGTACAACATAGTTTGGTTTTTATTATTCTTAAAGTGATTGCTGCCAGTCAAATGTCATTTTTACACACTTTTAACTTACAGAAGAAATCAGAGACAGCTATGAGATATGGTGGACTCCATCGTCTTGTGCTGGTCGTGTGGTTTAACAAGAGAACAAAGCTGACACATTTAAGTGCAAGTCACATGGAAAAGAGAAAAACACAATAGGGCCAGGGATAATAGATGTGTCTGGGGGGCTGCTAACATGTCCATAGTCTGTAGTAAACGCTGACAATGATAAGCACATGCTCATTCTGAGTAGCAGGGGACAGCTGCCAGACAACCGTGTGTATACACAGCTGGTGAAGGCACCTCAGCTCTCCAGTTTGGCCACTTTGGGGGCATGTGCGTCTGGCTCTGCTTCCACCACCTGTCCCCTCCTCTTCCTCAGGCCCTTCATCTTGCGTGTTTGCAGTTTAGAGAGATCCTGCCTCTGCATGTGCAAGCGGCCCAACTTGGTGCCAAAGGCATCGCGGGAGATGTTCTTCTTCTTCCCTATCTGTAACGGGTGAAACAATAGGAGAATTAACACTATGCAAAGGAGAAATATGCTTTTATTTGGGTTACTTTAACACTCCTACATTAAATGCCAGACAAAGGCACGGTGGTTTGTGTGGGACTGACATGTTCTTATGCTATAAGGAAAGGTTCTATGGGTTAGAAAAGGGGTCTCCAACACGCCGATCGCGAGCTACCGCTATCGGTATCTATCAGTTTAGACAGCGCAGAGAAAAGTCTGATGAATGCATGAGAGTGATGGCCCAGGCAAGTTTCAGTAAGTTTACAGAAGTGCCACACTGTTACTGTCTTTGACCTTTGGAGAAATGTATTTAGTCATTTTAAGGGGAAAACACATTGTATTTATTATTTTAACTATTGAGTTATTTGTAAAACAGCATGCTAGTGTAGCCATACAAGATTGATTTTCTGAATTTTCAATGCTGCTTTGTTTTTATGTTTTAAATTGGGAAATACATGTTCCAAAACGACCAATAACCTCTGTATTTAAAAAGAAATCAAGCAAGTAGGCTAAAAATAACCATTAATGAATTATAGGCTATCACATCACAGTAGGCCTATTGTCTACAATAATCTCACAACAGCCCCCCATCCAAAAAGGAACTTTAAAAAGTTACAACTGTAAGGTCAGTTGTCTGTTTTATTCAAATAAGCAGTTGTTTATTTCTGTAGTGCGTATTGGCATCTTTGAGCAATTTTCGGCACGCCGCGCCTCCTCCACACCTGGCCGGTGACCATCTTGACTGAGACATTTCCTGGGGGGAAACACTGATGCTTCACAAAAACAAGTCTAATATAGACATTGATGTCAATTTTCAGTGGCCCACAAAAAGTGTAAGTAATTTTTTCTTGGAAAATGATTGGGAAATGATTTATGCATTGGGTATTGCAATTTCACACGTGTACAAACAGAAGCTTAATTCATTTGATGTGTGCTATGTAAATAAATATAAGTTATTTGATGCAAGTAGCTCTTGGCTACTTTTTTCAAAGTAGCTCTCAGTTGAAAAAAGGTTGGAGACCCCTGGGTTAGAACATTGATGTGCTGCACCTCTTTAACCCATTGATGACGGCTGCTGCACGATGCCACATTGGCTCTCCTGCCTGATGCTGCATCGCGCAGCATTATTACTTTATCTAATTTTCATGGCATTCCCAGCATAGAATGCACTGTCATTGGTTCAAATACACAAGAGGTGGGTTCTGTTGATTTTTTTAAGACCACGTGACCACCCAAAAGTTGTGTGGTTTGCCGAAAATCACGTCAATCAAAAAAATAAAAAAAAATAATAATAAAAATACGCCGGCTATGTCGACGACGGAACAGTTAGTGGCGTTTGGTGCGCAGAATCAAGGTCTACTATAGACTACTGACGAAAATCACACAACACATTGCATCTATTTATTAACAATATTTAATAATTTTCTAATTAATCTAATTTTGACGATTTTTAGAAATATTTGTTGGTTTGTAAGCGCTAAGGGAGCATGTTTAAATAAAACCTGTGAACCTTAACTTTTAAATGTATTTTATTTCATGTTTCTATGTGCTACACAGGCTTAGATATTAAGGTTTTGGTAGACTTGACAATTCGTACTATTTTTTCAGAAAACCCTCAGGCATTAAGGACATGCATCCTAGATTGCCATAGTCATCAATGGGTTAAATAACGTTTTTATTTCCCTCTGGCGCCACCCTCAGGACAACCGTTACATTTCTTAACCCACAGGGTGGTCAGGCTGTGTGAACAGTCCAAGTTGACTTTAAAAAAAATTTCCACCCATCCAATAATTTATTTTTCATTGGACAATTGTAGCTAAAACGTGTAAAAAAACATGTTAGTGAACATTAAGACAACGTATCCAACAGCCCTCATTCTAATGTAATACTCATTTTCCACCAAAGGAAAGCTAAAGAGTCAGGGAAGATGACTTTACCTTGAGAGCCTTGGGCTGTCTGTGAGCCACCTTGTACAAGTCGTCTGAAGCCAGGTGTGTTCTTCTGACAACAAAGTCGAATGACGGCCCGATCTCCTCCAGCTCGATGCGCGGTGTGCGGCACCCAGACTTCTTCAACAGACACCTACAATCACACAGAACATCGTGTTATCACACAAAACATGAATGGCTGCCCAACACAAAATTCAGAAAGGTGACTTGGGTAGGGCTGGATAATTTGACTTAAATCAATATCACGATTATTTGAACATCTTACCTCGATTATGATAAATGAAAGATTTTTTTATTTTTTTGTTGCCCTCATAGTTCACTGACGAGGATGGTACTGTAAATATGCTCTACTATTAAAGCAGGGATATTATTTTCTAATGAAAGAGTGCATATTTAATCTTTTTGATTTACATTTTTTTAAGGAAACACACAAATTAACTATTTATTATGGTTGGAATATTTCAAACCGAAATTAAATAATCGCATTAATTGAAATTGAAAATGTCTTATTTTAGTGTTAAAGTTAAAACCCCTGTGTTTGAACCAATCACTTCAGTTTTCTACCCAAACGTTCTATACAAACAAACGCAGAGTCATGTGATAACACACATACGGTTTTTTTAAAAGGCGACAGAACATGAACACACACGGTGCGAAAGCATTAAAAAATATATATATTTTAACAAATTGATTACTTTTGTATTTACAACAACACCACACATGATTCAATCACTGTCTAAGGTGGCAGGTAGAATCACCAGTATTGGACCAATTCAGATTGAAAGCTTTTCTTTACCTGTAGCTGCGCATGTAGATTTTCCCCTCCAGGGCAGTGAAGTGCAACACATGTTCTAAACCTGCCAGACGCACTGCAGCCACACTGGGGCCTCTGAAGAAGTCTGGTGGAAGGAGGAGGGGACAGTTAGCAGCAGGGCCAAAATATACCATTGTCTACCTAAATGAAATGTAGAAGCACGTGTCTACCTGTGAGGAGGCTCCTTAGGCGTTTGTGTTCATTGTCTGTATCAAAAGCCTCCCCTGCAAACACCAGCATTGGTTTGGTCCCCTCTGGACATTTACTGGCCTGAAACACAACAACACAACAAGCAGAATGGAAGAGACTGTGAAGACCGGGCAGAAACATCACGGCAGTATGGCTCTACGATTAATGACAAGAAAAGCTTTATGACAACCTGTGTTCTCCCTGTTCTTGAACAAATGTCTTGTTTCTTTTAGTTAGTAGACTAAAAAAAAAACTATTTACACCTAAAAACAACACAGAGTGGAGCCAAATAAGTGCAACCATTACCTTAATGTCACTCAGCGAGGCGTACTTCTCAATTCCAAGTTCAATCATGTCGAGCACGTGAAAGTCAAACAGACGACCTGCAAACACACCAAAGGAAACAATGACACACGTCACCATGCCTCAAGTCTATCTCTAATATTACACCTTTCTTTGTGATGGACACGGACTAGTAATAGATAATGGTGGCAGAAGTTGAGTTATGTAGAATTGTGTGGGTGAAAGAAATGTCCTTGGAACATGTGCATTTACCGTTAATACGCTCGCAATACGAAGGAGCGGCTGCTTTTAAAATAGGAGCGGCTGGTCAGACCAATCAAAAACAAGCTGGCATAAACCCCGCCTACCTAAAGGGCCAGTGACGGCGGTGGAAATGCGAGCCAGATCTAGGTTAGCTGAAACAGGGCTGAAACCAGGCATAAAGGTCCTGGTAGTTTTGGTGGTGAAATATAATAATGAGTGCTCTCTTGGTTGTAGGTTACAAAGAAACAGGAGAGGACAGAGAGGTTTACCAAATATGAGGTTGTTGGGCCGTTTCTTGTTGTGGGAGCCAAACAGAAACAGAGAGCAGTCGGACTTCTTGGAGAAGAATTCCTGATAAAAGGGAGTTCAAATGGTTAGGGATCACACTGGTCACATGTTAACACATTTAATAAAGGAATAAAGCAGTTGAGTCTTACTGGGCTTTCTAGTACACTTACCAGTGATGTGGAATCCTCAAACGGCCGTGTTATGTTCTTCCTGAAAAGCAGGTAGGGACTGTATTCAGTGCCCATATCTCACACTAGCAGAGAATGAGCTGCCTGTACCGACAACTCTCCCTTCACACTACACACACACACACACACACACATGGTGCAGAGGATTCCTAGCTAATCCTTACACACTGTTAATAAACTTATTCGTTTATGGCACATTCTAATACATTTTTCGATCATTTCAATGGAAGCGTTTTTTGAAGAAGAAATGATATAAAGTTTTTCCCAAAAGAAAAAGACAACAGTTACTGGTCACGGTTCGAGAGATGAGCCACTTACTTCTTGTACAGGACTGCATTGGGTTTCTTCAGGGCATACTGCAGAACAAAAAAACACATTCTGCTTTGAAAATCACAATTCTGATAGTGAGTCAACATTTTCCAATGAGTGCAATCCTAAGGGTGGTTTTAATCCTCTGCACGCGAATAAACCACACGAAAAAGAGAATATTTTCGGAAGGTGAATTTTGTCGCGTCTCACTTTAGGAAGCGACGTCCCAGAAAAATCAAAAAAAAAAAAAGCAGCAAATTTACGAAGCAAAAATCACGGCGCTGGTGTGGAAGCTTGTATTGACTGTGTATACGTTCGGTATTTATTAATAAAACGCGCCCGGTGTGCAATGGCCTTCACTCTTTTGATCTGTGAGGAAAAGCCCCAGGTAGTTCTCCTCTCCTCTCCTCTCCTATCAGGTGTAGGAGGCTCTTAACTTCCCGTCTGGATTCACCACACTCACAACAGTCACCTCAACAACATCACTTGGGTCAGGACGACTGGACTACAAAAAGACAGATTTACTGGTGATCAAGGTAGGTTGGCTAAGCACAGTTTTCAGTGTTGACAAGGTGGCTCTCTTTTAACCTGGCTATAACTATGGCAACTGATGCTGTACGTATATCCTGCTCAAAAAAGGGTTTTTGTTCGGAGATAGGATTAAAAATCGTCTATAAAAAAAGCGGAGATCTACTCCTTTGGAAATCTGATGGACCCGAGGATATATTATCTACGAGCAATATAGGACTAGCTTCTCACATAGAGAACTCCTTTTCTCTGTACACTTGTCACTCCACATGTCAATGAACTGAACAAAGCCGTTCCAACTACAGCAGAGTCAACTGTAGCATTGCGCTGCCGCTTTTTTCCACATGCGTTCAGTAATATGAAATACTCTATGCTAGTGCTAGTCACAAAGTTATTGCACTTTGTTCTCAGTGCACTATTGAACATGTTTGTAATGTTCAAGCGCACACACACACACACACACACACACGATGTAACAGCATAGTCAGGTTACTCACTATGTCCTTGAGGGCCTGTGTGACGGTTTGATTGGCGTTCCCTCCTTTCATAATCATGGCTGTCTTTACATCCTCAGAGAGCTTGGGCGCTCTGCCATCCAAGAAGCGCTTGGCCCGCTTTGTCTTGGGTTTTCTGGACACACACACACACACACACACACACACACACACACACACACACACACACACACACACACACACACACACACACACACACACACACACACACACACACAAATACAGGGGAAGATGACACACTGCCAGGGCTGTGCACTTCAATAAAACAAGAGGTGGCTAGAGTCACTATATGTACCAGGATTTATGAATGATGACTGTTTAACATGGAATGGATTATTTTGACATTTTTTAACAGCTTATTCTTTTATATTTAAAATAAAATGAAGCATGACATTGTTTTGAAATGTGTATTATGCTAAAGAGAAGGTATAATATCACCTGGACAGGACTGGTTGTAATACAATTATCCAAACGGACTGTCACTGGAATGTTTGGCTAGACTAACCACAAGGAATCAATATACATAAACCATTGATATTTGCAATTGCAATTTTCTTCTTCTCGCACACCTGCATACACTTTAACTGCGAGGAAAATGTTTACTGTCTCAAAAGCCAATGACGAGAGGCTTCAGTTGTATCTTTAGATGAATTCATACTAATACACGTCTGAAAGTTGTACAAGTATGAACACGTGTGTAACCGACGGTCCAACAACACTTTACTATTCATTGTAGCAAACGAGCGACCAGTGTAGGCCGAACACACCGTAATAGATCTAACTTCACGTAAAAGCAATGTAAGAACTTGTGTCTATACATTAAGCTAACGCTTGCTGACAAACGTATATGGGCATGCTAGGCTAACGTTTGCAGTGTTAACAGGTATGTTCACGCCCTCGGAACGAGTTAATTCTGGATAAATAAATAAATACAGAGATGTAAACACAGTGAGTTCGCGGTGTTGAATTGTCAAACCTACATTACACTGTCTAACTGCGTCATTTTGGCGTCTTATCGAGTTCCTTCCAGCCGCACGCCGCACTGCTTCCACGTGAGTTCAATAGGCGGAAGACAACATTGGTGTTTTTCTTCTTCTTCCGTGGTGTGGTGGTTTGATTTCCTGCTCCGAGTGCACTACCGCCACCCAGTGGTCACAACTACAACTACAGCAGACAGCGCAGGCTGGCCACCAGGGGAGCCACAGGATAATACAAAACGCACACAGCCTTTGCAACGCATACACTGTAGAAAATATGGACCCCAATGGTAGGTCACTGCTACCACACACACACACACACACACACACACACACACACACACACACACACACACACACACACAGGCACGTACACACACACACACACGCACGTACACACACACACACACACACACACACACACACACACACACACACACACACACACACACACACACACACTACTACTACTACTTTAAAAGCCCTAGTTCTGGCTGATCAGTATCATATTGTTGATGATGTCACAGGTGTGCTTTTCTATTTTAGGAGACTGTTGGAGGTGACTGTCTTCGGCATGCACAGAAATGCTTAATCCTTCATTCTAAGGGAGTGGACATAGGCCAGGAATGCCTCCTATTCACGATAAAGTTAGGAAAGGTTGCTGTATATGAATCAATGTTATGTCTGTCCCTCAAGGCAGCAAGCCTGATCATTTAAGTGTGTCCTATACAGTACCAGTCAAAAGTTTGGACACACCTTCTTCTCATTCAATGGTTTTTCTTTTTTCCCTTTTTTCTCTACATTGTAGATTAATATTGAAGACATCCAGACTATGAAGGAACACTAATTGAATTATTTAGTGATCAATAAAGTGTGTAATAAACCAGAATAGGCCCATGTTTTATTTTATTTTAGATTATTTAAAGTTTCCACCTTCTGCTGTGATGATAGCGTTGCACACTCTTGGTATTATCTCAATCATCTTCATGAGGTAGTCACCTGGAATGCTTTTCCAACAGTCTTGAAGGAGTTCCCAGAGGGGCTGAGCACTTCTTGGCTGCTTTGCCTTCCCTTTGCGGTCCACCTCACCCCAAACCATCTCTATTGGGTTTAGGTCAGGTGATTGTGGAGGCCAGGTCATCTGACGAAGCACTCCATGACTCTTTCTTGGTCAAATAGCCCTTACATAGTCTGGAGGTGTGTTTGGGGTCATTGTCCTGTTGCAAATCAGGTTATTAGGTCCCCCTAAGCTAAACCAACGGATGGGATGGCATGTTGCTGCAGAATTATGTGGTAGCCATGCTGGTTAAGTTTGCCTTGAATTTTGAATAAAAGGTTTGCCTTGAATTTTGAATAAACTTTGTCTCCAGCAAAGCCCCCCCCCCCCCCCCCCATGTCATCACACCATCTCCAACATGCTTCACTGGGGGGAACCACACATGCTGAAACCATCCGCTCACCTTTTCGGCGTCGGGTGGAACCAAAAATCTCAAATTTGGACTCACTAGTCTAATGTCCATTCCTTGTGTTTCTTAGCCCATATTCAAAGTTCTGGTAACGGATTGACTGACACCTATGTCTTAAAGACAGTTGTTTCTCTTTACTTAGTTGAATGGCCATTATATGGATTAAAGCAGTAGTCAGATAGGGCTATTCACTGCATAGAGACCCTTGTATCCACCCCTACGCCTGCACAAAACAACCGATGCTCTCAAACACATTAAGAAGGCAAGAAAATTCAGAATTGAACTCTTGACAAGGCACCCCTGTTAATTGAAAACCATTCCAGGTGACTAGCTCATGAAGCTGCCTGAGGGAATACCAAGACGGTGCAAAGTTGTCATTGAAGAAAAAGGTGGAAACTTATCTAAAATTAAAATATAAATCATTCTGGTTTGTTTAACACTTTTCTTTACTAGATAATTCCATTCGTGTTCCGTCATAGTCTGGGTGTCTTCAATTGTAATATTGGTAGAAGTAAAGGTAGAAAAAAACAAAGAAAAAACATTTAAAGAGAATGTGTGTCCAAACTTTTGACTGCTACGGTATAGTGTACACGTGTAAGAATAAGGTGAAGGCACATTGATGAATTTGATTTATATGTGTGATTTATGCCTCTTCTCTCAGCCTGTATTGTTTCCTTCTTTTCTCTTTAATGGAATACTTCACCCATACGGAACCAGCATTCTATCATTATAAAATAACTATTATAATATAATGAATGAGGTTTTTCTTCCCTCAGTCTTCCCTTAGTCTTCCCTTGGCCCAGCTGTCCTGTTAATCCTGACCCTTACTGTGATGTCACAAGAAGGAAACTGTAGTGTTAGACAGTGAGACCATAAAACACTCTTTCTGCCTTTTCTCAGGCAAAGATGATCCGATTTCATTTTTTTTTTTTTGCACATTTATACTAAATAGGATCTCCGAGTTCAATACACCTTCATATTCCAAACGGGGAAGTAGGCCTTTAAGAAAGCTACTATGTATATTTCCACTGTACCGGATCAGAACACCCAGTGTCCACCAGGTGGCAGCATGTCCCAGCACATGAAAAGGACGTCTTAATAAGGTGAAAGGTTAACTTGTTTTAGACCACTCCTGAAAATGACTCTAGAGGCACATTTTCCCCTAAGTTAAGTAAAGATTGACTTTCAGAGCTGACTGTCTCTGGGGCAGAAATACTGACATCCCATTGCTGACCTGCTCCAAGATTTACATGTTATTTGGAATGAAACTCAAACAGTTGCTATTTTCAACTGCCAAAAGAGGGACTTCCAAAGTTCCCACGGACTCCCATAGATGGATCTAAAAATGAATGTTTAAAAGTGGAAGCAAAAACCGACTGAGCTGCCCTGTAGTGTGGCTCAAACTCCACATACACTAGATCCTACATTTCCCATAATGCAACTTTGTCTCACTTTTACTGCAACCTCCATCTGCCAGATGTAGTCTGTTGATGTTTTAGAGACAACGAACCATATCGAGCATTACAACAACACATGCCACAGCTGGTCATGACAGGAATCTAATTCTGTAAAGAACCCTTCTTCACAATAACGTACCTTAACAGGACACATTTTAATTGTAGAACTAACTTTAAATGAAGCCTGTTTTAATTATTATTTTTTGGAGTAAAAGATATTGATAGTGGATATTGATAGACGTGCAAGTGTTCACCAAGAGGAGAGCATAGCCCCGCCTCGTCTCAATCAAAGTTCTGTAAACTTCATCAGACTTTAATGACAATATCTTTATTGTGGATGTGGGTTAACAGGGGCTTAAATGGAGGGTTTGTGTGGGTTAAGTTAAATTACTTTATTAGTCGATGGTTACATTGAAATTTGTCTTTCCGCATATCCCCTCTCAAGTTACCACACTTCAGAGGGGGTCAGAGCGCAGGGTCAGCCGTAGTACAGCACCCCTGGAGCAGTTTTGGGGTTAAGTGTCTTGCTCAAGGACACAATGGTAGAGATGGTTGGCACCGTAGACGTAATATCAGCCACTACTAGTACCTTCCTGTGAGGTGCCGGGAGTCAAACCAGCGACCTCATGGTTACTGGCCAGCCACCTTTCCTCTAGGCCATCCTACCACCTTGTTGGTGGGTTGTAGTAGAAAGAACACATTCACTATCACAAAAAGTCCCCATGGAGACAGGAGAACACTGAGTGACTGAGGTAGGGTCGGTGGCTGGATACAGGAACATCTCTGTCCCAGTTGCTCATCAACCCTCGGAGCAGGCCGTGGAAGGTGGAGAAGAAGAAATGTCCTTGAACAAAACATTCCCCTCAGGTCCAAAATGAAAACCAATATTAACTTGTGTTTCAAAAGACGATCATGGTCATCATTCGGTCCACAGCATCCTGCTCAGAGTAACACCAGGGTCTTGTCTGATTTATGACACACAGTGAGCTGCTTTATACATAATGGTTGACATGACATCATGGTGGGAAGACTAAACAATGGACCAATACACGTCTGGCTCTTGATGACTCAATGCTCGAGTTATTAGAGTATGGGAGTGACCTTGCCCGGTCCTATACCAGACCAGAAATGACAATTGAGCGGAAGTACGTAGGTGGGCGTTGCCAGGCTAGGGGTGACCAGGATGATGCAAATGATATGATGGCTTAACTTTGTAGTTTAGGGTGACGCTCCCTATCAGGCTGATTAAGGGCGCACTCACACTAGGCAAAGTGGTCCCCTTTAAACTCATTGAAATCCAGTGTTGTTGCGTAGTGATCTATCTGCATGTACTGGAAGAAGAAGTTTAATTCCATTTTGCAGTAGCTTGCAGGTAGTTCAACTATTCATATTTGCATATAGGATTCAAGTAGTAAATGACAATTTTTTTGTGTGTGTGCCATCTTCTGGGTTGATAACTACTGAAACGGTGTTATGTTATTCAAATGTTATTTTTGGTTTATGTATGAACCGAGAAGAACAAATTGGCACATTTTAGTTTCTGCCAGAGTGGATTTTTTTCTGCTGGCATGTGACTTTTTTTGTATTATATCTCACAAAACATAAAATAACATGTTCATTGTCCATTTGATTTAAAAAAAATAATAATTACAAAGTCTGAACTACTTAATCAAAGTAGATTAAGTCAACCAAAACTAATCATCTCCCTATGTCATTGCAAAGTAAAGTGGGACTCACTTTTCAATTTCTCCCAAATGAGATCATTGTCTTTTACAGAAGCAAAATGGAACTAGGTCCAGGGTCTCACTTTGCTTTGATGTGCATATTTAGCCATTACAGCACAAATCAAGCACCTTCTGATTTATTCTCCCCTCTGCCATTTGAATGAGATGGTTCCACAGTGGGGATGGTGTCTCCATGAAGGCAGCTGGCTTCCATGGCGGTGAAGATACTGTATCCTCCCCCAGTAGCAGCAGACCCTCGGGGGCTTGTGAGGGGGAGAAGGTAAACCAAAGGACCACACTGACCTGTGTGGCGGAGTGGAGGTAACTACAAACACCTTATTAACAATCACCTTCAGTTTGTGAATGCAATGCTACACTCCTGTTTCTGGGGAGGCAGCGGCTCGGTTTAGTGGTCACAATATTTAAAATTTGAACAAAAATTTAGTATTGAATTAGCTTGGCATAAATGGGGTAACCCATAACATAAAGGGAAATAGGTGCCCAGTGTTTTTGGAAGCTAGCCACACATAGCGATTGAATCAGCATTATTTTCAAATCAGTCTCATTTATCACAGGGGTAACCCTTTAAGAGACACAATCACTTCACTATTGGAGTAATCTCATTTAATCTTGATAGGCTATGTGTGGCTGTGGATTGGCCTTTCACCTGGCCTCATTGTGCCATAGGTCTCTGAATAGAATGTTTCTTTTGATCAAGTAGGCTATACAAATATACTTTCCGACGAATAGACGAATACTCCAAAATGCTATTGGAGTTAGTGAGGCATTTATGTATTTTCAGCATACTACAATTGACATGCATGTATTGGGACATCCTAATTAAGCAATATCACATGAGAGGGAGCATGTTGTCGCTCTATATCAGCGCTGCTGTGATTCGGTCGTAGGTACGAGGCCGCAGGCACTTGGCCTGCGGCCTCGTACCTACGACCGAATCACAGCAGCGCTGATATAGAGCGACAACATTGTGACCTCGAGTGTGATATTGCTTTTATACAGCAGTTTTACAATTTAAATTCACAAGTTAACTTTAAAATGTGATCTTTAATCATTTAAGAATGTATTGACATGCTTATGACATGTACTGTACTGACATGCTTATGCTTTATGTCCCACAAGCACGGTCTGAGCTGGGAAAGACAGCTTTTAGCTTCAGTGCCGACTCCTGGAATAACTTACAGCAACAAATTAAACTAAATACCTTCATATCTTTTAACCAATTTAAATAAACTATCTTAAATCTGCCAAACTCTACCTGTAGGCCTAACTGTTATAATTAGACTATATTGTACTTTCACCCATTTAATTTTAATTGCTGCCACTCTTCACCACTAGGCTATGTAAATGTTTCAATTTGGTTTTTTTTTCTCTTCACCTGTTGTTGTGTAGGCTATTTGATGTTTTTGCATTGAATATTGTTTTTGTATTGTTGTTTTTCCTTTGAATTTGCTTTGAACTCGACATCATTGTAAATGAGGGTCACCCCTCAATTGGTCTCTCGAGGATAAATAAAAGTTAGGCTAAATGAAAAAAAAAAAAAATTTGCTTCCGCCAACACAAATAGTCCGACAACAGCAGTCAGAGCGGAGCGCGTTGCTAAGCAACAACTTTACGCGAGTGAGCTCGTCCTGCTTTACTTTGGTAACATTAACCACGGCGGCCCGATGTCCCGTAAAATTCACCAAAGAAAAGGAACGGCGGATCTTAATCTAGTTGGTGATAAGGTGCGCTGCCCAATCCAAACCCCCACGCTTCATTTCCCAGAGTTTATGAGTGTATTTCGGCCCGGGGGAAGTTATAAAATGAGGTGGGTTTGCTAGGCTAGGCTAATGCTATGCTGCCTGAGTTTATCTCCACACACTATTGCTGTCTTCAGTATCGTGAGTGTGAACGACTACCGCTGTGTGTGGCAGAGATGCCCTCTCAAAGGGGAGACTCGCCACAGTCAACCTGAGTCACACACACACACACACACACAGTTTACACAAGTGAAGTTCCGGCTCATCAGTGAGCGGACTGATTTTGACAGTTGGTTTACAGTTTGGTGAACAGTCAGAGTGATGTTGTTCGCTCATATCAGCACTCCTTCAGAACTCCTTCAGAACGCATAGAAGGTCTCTCGTCCAATCAAATCACTCGCTCAGAACCACTGCTGTATAAATCTTTTTTTGGCATACTAAATAGTAGGGAAGTATGTGAATTGGAACGCAGGGTTTGTATGAGCAGGCATTTGCCTTTCTAGCTGGTAGAGAAGTGCTTTGTGTTTAACCGTTGTGACGTGCTTTTGATTTAGCATCCATGACAGTCTCTGTTCCTACGCGAAGGGACCAACCAGACCTGAAATAAAGAAGACAAGCGGTTTCACAGATAAGTATCGTTTTTATTGAAGCATCAAGCTCGTAGCACAGATATATTTAGCACATCTTGACCATCCAGAGAACAGCAAAAGAAAGAATTAGAACAGCAAAGTTTTTCTCCTTCAGTACATCCTGCCACTGCACCGTGTCTCACCCATAGGATAGGGGAGGCCATCACTCCCCCTCACTCTTGAAGGGAGGGAGAGTGACACAAACTAGACAAGACAGATAACATGATTCGCTCAGCATCCCCGTAACTTCAGAACACACTAGCTTTTTTTGAACAGTGGGTTTTTTTTACAACAAAATAAAACATTTGGACAAAAAAAAAAAAGAGAATATTGGTCCGCAGCAAAAATACAAAATATTTTTTGTATAAAAATTCTATAACCATTCAACTGCAAAAATGCATTTTGAGTTCACTGTATAAAAAAATAAAACAAATGTCGCAATGATCCACACCTACAAAGGCTAAAAATGTACCTAATCCAAGAACAGTAAGTTTTAACCAGCCTCACCTCTTTTTTTTTTTGAACAGCTTAAATATCCTTAAAAAAAAAACTGTTATAGGACCTATAACAGTCATGGCAAGACTACCGAAATCATTTGACAGCAAGCTGAGAGTAGCTCCATTTAAGAGCAGAGATTGGTCCTCGGGGAAAAAGAATGAATCCACTCCAAAACGCCGTGATGGGCAGACTATAGAGGGGAAACTACTCCAGCGCACAACTTCACTGCTTGATCTTAATGTGAACGCTTGCGACAGAGTGCCTCAGGTGATCAATGCACTAGAATAGGGACTGGTGAAAGCAGGTTGAGCTCCACAAACCCGCGTGTGTCTTCAGCCTTGCATTCTCTGGCAGGAGAAGCATGGTGACACAAGCCCACCACCGTACCACTATCATCCCCACGAGAACTAAAACACATCTTAACCTGCTTTCACGACTATACAAGAGGATAGATGTCCCTATTCAAAAGCCATCAGGATATGGCAGTCGACAGTGCACGTTGGGCTGGACACACACACACACACACGAGGAAGTTGAAGCACGGACAAAACGAGGAGGAAGAGACGGCGGTACAATACACTGTCAAGCAACACGGCACTAGTAGTCACATGCACCATAGTGTCACAGGATTCTCCCCCTCAGAACAAAGGGCATTGAGCCAAACAAAAAGAAAAGAACTGCTGGGGGCTTCACATTTTAGACCAATTCACTGCAAAAATTGTCGGGGGGCACAATAAATTTAATAAAATGGCAGTTTTATGTGGAATGATCCGGGATGACCCTGGCATGCTCAGACTGGTGTCCCTCTATTGTTGTGCCTACAGGTTTTCTGTATGGGGCGGAAAGAGACAGAGAGAGGATGGATATTATGTGGGGAAGAAGAAAAAATGCTTTGCTGGGCAACTAAGCAAAAAAGTGTCCGATTCATTATTTCCCATTGAGAGCGGGGCAGCCAGGAGGGCCAGGGTTCTGGGGCCAGCTGACGGTCTGCCTGACAGGGCCAGACCTGCTGGGGACAATGGCTGGGCGGCACAGGTCTTTGTGAGCTCTGTGTGTGTGAGAGATGGAAGAGGAGTGTGTGTGTGTGCTCTCCTGGAGGCGTACATTCAGCTCAAACCAGGTCCAGGCTTTTCTCTAGAGACGTGTACATTCAAAAGACAAGCGAAGCGGGGTGGGGGCTTTAACCAGCCTGGGACCACATTCAGTTTCAATTTTACATTTAACCAATTCATGTAAAAGTAGTGTGCTAGTGGAGGAGATGGATAGGATAGAAACTTCCTATAGACTGAGTCTCTAAAGTAATTCAAATACATACAGTCCCCAGCTTCTCCGTCCATATGGTGGGACTGTATGATTGTTGGGGTGGAGGAGCACCAGTGAATGAATGAGTGTGTGTGAATGTCTGTAGAGGGGCTTCTCAGCCCAGCAAAGCATTAGTGCAGTTTACAGCAACCAGAGAGCACATGGACCAATGACCCTCCAGTGGGACATTAAACAGCTAGTATGGCGTGTGTTTCCAAAGAAGCTCAACTGTGTCCTGACAGCGGGACGGCCATTAGAATAAGAAGCACGACTTGTACATTCAGTCAGAGTTGACCTTCTCTTGGTGCCATGAGCAAACAGGGTTTTAAAGTGCACGTGGACGTGAGGGGGTGGGTCATCAATACCAAGTGTGGTGGAGAGACCAATAGTGATAGAGAGCTGACTGGTCTGAGCATGCCAGGGCCCCGGCCTAGTGTGGGCGGAAGCCTTGTCTGTGGGGGATGAGGGGGGACACCTGCAGGAAGGGACCGGAGGACTGGGCAAAGGTGGACAGCCTCAAACGGAGCCTGTTTAATTCCTCTACATGCACTTCAAGATCACAGCAAGAGTGAGCTAGAATATCGAAACGGAGAAAAGAGCTTTCATGCAAGAGATCTAAGTCACAGGAACAACAATGCAAACAACTCAAACTGGAGGTTAAACTAGGGCTGTCAGACCCACGACAACAGCCAGAGGGAGGGAGGAGGAGGGGGGGGGACGGCGGGCTCTGTAGTGGGGGCCGGAGCCCTGAGCCCACGCCTTTCTTTTTACGCCTCTTCTTCATCCTCCACCCTCAGCTCTGTTGGTTCTGCTGGCGGTTCTGGGAGTAACTTGTGAAGACAAAATTATAATCGTTGAACTGAGCCAATTGGCGGTCGATTCGCTTGAAGCCCTCCAGTTTCTGGGCAGAGGAAAACACACTGCGACATTTGGAGTACTGCGGGGGACACGGGAGGTGTGGGGGGGGGGGGAGAACGTTAAACGGGGACAACTTCCAACTCAAAAATCACAGTGAATTAGTGAAAAAGCTTTGCATTGTGAAACATTACCTGATTGACAAACAGCGTAGTCACAAACTTCCCAGGCTTGAACACCTCCACCACCTTCCTGACCAGATCGTCGTACGAGGTCTGGGACAGGTTGGTTTCAAAGCTGACGTAGGAGAACTCCGGCTCCGGGGTGATGTGGATGGTCCAGTAAGTTCCCTGAAAGAGAGCACACACACACACACACTTTACACCAATGTTCCACTCAATGGAGCGACCATGATCTCTTAACAGACACTCACGTCAGCTTTCATTCCATTCATTGAGTATCCACACGGGTTGAACATTGTGGCGTCGATCACAGAACCTGGTATCAGGTCACGAATTCCACTCATCTGCAACAAAAGACAAGAAACTATGTCAACAATCACAAGTTTCCAACAGCGATCTGTGTGCTCCAGGATAGCATTTAGTCAAACGAGATGCTCCGACGCCCCGAATTATCACCACTCTGGAGGGCCTGAGCTCCCGCCACTCAGTACGTTTAATATAGAAAAGCCAGTTTGGTCTGTAACGTACTAGACCAACCAGTAAATGGTCCAATACTAATGAGCTGAAAAAGACATACTTAAATGAATCAATGAATAAGATTTCCCTTCAGTGCTAGTATAGTGTGACAAGGACAGTAGTCCGTATAAATGGCCTAGTCGAGTTATAACCGTAGCTCCACTTAAAAGGAATAGTTCAACATTTTCAATAGTGATTTGCCTCACTCTCCGACTCCTTATAAGCCGACAGAAACCGTCCCTGTGACTGTGTGTGCTTTTTTGATGAAGTAAGGGGCATGGGTCTCTCATCTGGGTTAGCTTTGCTCCAGCGCTGGTAGCTAAGGGGAGCAATAGCCTGACTCTGCTGGCAGCAAGAAGATAAACTTGACAACATCACTAAACGCCCCTGTGTGCACATTTATTTACCACGTTTTGATGCGCTCGTTATTTTCGGCTCGTTGGTCCTTTTAGAATGGAATACATACTCTTCTCAGTAGCCTGCTATGTAGACAAGACGTCAGTGATTAAACAGAGCAGAAGAGAGATGGCTGTGAAAATCCAGAATACACTGGAGGAGCAACATATAAGGGGAGCGGGCGAGGAGAGGCTGCAGCAAAGGCACTGGTTGTCTGTGCGCCTCAGCCTCTCTCCTTGCCCAGTAGAGTTCTGGATATTCGCAGCAATCTCTCTTTTGCTCCGTATGATCACCGACGATGTGAATACTAGAAGCCCATCTGCGGTAGTTAGCTAATGAGCGATGAGCCGTTTCCTGCCGGAATGCAGAGCCATGTAAAGAGAGAGTCGCGTCAACTCTCTCTCTGCCGTTATGCATTTGACTAAATGTCACAACGTGCCAAATATAACGAGCGCAACATAATGTGGTAATTAAAAGAGTCACAACAAGTAGACAGGAGTGTTAAGTGATGTTGTCAAGTTTATCTTCTTGCTGTCAGCAGAGTCAGGCTATTGCTCCCCTTAGCTACCAGCTAGCTGGAGCCAAGCTAACCCGGATGAGAGACCTCTGCCCCTAACGTCATCAAAAATGCCCCCACAGTGCTATTTTGTTTAATGAATCAATGCAAAAAGATGTTTTATGGAAATTTTGATTGATTTGTTTGAGTTTGTGGCACTCCAGTTAAATTCAGCCTCAAGAGCTATTTACATTAATATCTACAGACCACCGAAATACTGCGCAAGCTTTTCTGATGACTTTGCTGAGCTGCTGTCTCTAATCTGTATTGAGTTTGACTGTTTATTAATTGTTGGAGACTTCAATATACACGTGGACAAACCCGAGAACAGAAGTGCCAAAGAACTGTGCTGTGTCCTTGAAAACTTTGGATTCCAACAGCATGTGGACAATCCAACTCATAATAAAGGACACACTCTGGATCTTATCATTTCCAGGGGCATGAATATCTCAAAAGCTGGGGTGACTGATATGGGTCTCTCAGACCACTCCTGTGTATTTTTTGAGAGTACAAGTTCTGGTATAAACGGTATATAACAGAAAATACCAGTGAAACATTTATTCAAGCATTTTCTTCAATACCCCCTCCCCCCTGTAACTCAGTTAAGGAGCTCTTAAGACAACTTTAACGCTAAAATTACAAGTGTTATAGATGCTATTGCACCCACTAAAATGAAGGTTGTATCTAGTAAGAAAAGATCTCCCTGGAGAAATGCCCCACAGGTCAGACTACAAAAAAGAGAGTGCCGTAAAGCAGAACGCAGGTGGCGAAAAACAAATCTCCAGGTTCATTATGACATCCTCAAAGAGAAACTTTGCACTTTTAACTCAGAGCTGAAAAGTGCAAGTCAGTCTTTCTTTTCTGATATCATCACCAAAAACAGCAACAATGCACGTGCCCCATTTGCTACTGTTGACAGGCTCACAAACCCTCATGTGCCAGTAGCATCTGAACATCTCTCCACGAGGGCCTGCAATGAATTTGCCTCCTTTTTTAAAAACAAAATTCACAAACTTAGACAAGCGGTCACCGCATCAATACCAAGTTCAACATATGCGTTATCCCTGTGCCCACTTAAAATCAATTCAATGCAATGACATAATTTTATCTTAACCACAAAAACCTGGAGGACATTATACAACACCTGAACTCCTCTTCCTGTTGCCTTGACATTCTGCCCACAGGTTTCTTTAAAACCGTTTTTTAGCTGTATGGCCTCAGATGTTCTACAAATTGTTAACATGTCCATTCGCACCGATGTAGTCCCACAGGCCCTGAAAACAGCAGTCATTAAGCCACTCCTAAAAAAGAGCAATTTAGATACATCACTCGTGAACAATTATAGGCCCATATCAAACCTTCCATTTCTAAGCAAAATCATTGAAAAAGTTGTTAAACAGCTAAATAACTACTTAGCAATGAACAACTGCTTTGATGTCTTCCAGTCAGGTTTTCGACAACACCACAGCACTGAGACCACTCTGGTTAAAGTCCTCAATGATATCCACTTAAACACAGACAGTTCAAAAGTTCTGTCTTAGTTTTACTGGATCTCAGTGCTGCTTTCGACACAGTTGAACACAACATATTACTAGATCGCCTTGCAAACTGGTTTGGACTTTCTGGACCTGTACTAAACTGGTTTGAATCCTACTTAAAAGGACAGAGAATACAATGTGTCAATAGGCAATTTCACATCCGAGTGAACAAACATTGAATGCGGGCTTCCCCAAGGTTCCATTCTTGGGCCTCTTCTGTTTAACATCTACATGCTCCCACTAGCTCAGATTATGAATAAGAACAAATTATGCTACCATTATTATGCAGACGACACACAAATTTACATAACCATATCACCAGGAGACTATAGTCCAATTCAAGCACTAAGTAAGTGCATTGAACAAATTATTGGATGTGCCAAAACGACAAAACTGAAGTAATTGTCTTTGGTGCCAAAAATGAGCTTAAATATGTTATGTTAGAAACCATACACCAAGCCAGAAATCTTGGTGTTGTCAGACCCAGGCTTGAATTAATAAATCAGCCTACTACCACCTTAAAAACATATTAAGAATTAAAGGGCTTATGTCTCAGAAAGATTTCGAAAAACTTGTCCATGCATTTATCTTTAGTAGACTTGACTACTGTAACAGTGTCCTTGCAGGCCTTCCAAAAAAAATTATCCGACAGCTTCAGCTAATTCAGAACGCTGCTGCTCGAGTACTCA
This sequence comes from Hyperoplus lanceolatus, assembly GCA_026929865.2. Taxonomy (NCBI): domain Eukaryota; kingdom Metazoa; phylum Chordata; class Actinopteri; order Uranoscopiformes; family Ammodytidae; genus Hyperoplus; species Hyperoplus lanceolatus. Next base: position 3,596,155 of record CM049414.1, on the reverse strand, counting down.
CCAGGACCAAAAAATTGGATCACATCATCCCAGTTCTGAGGTCTTTACACTGGCTTCCTTTCACTCAAATAATTGATTTCAAAATATTGATGTTGGTTTATAAAGCCCTAAATGGTCTAGGGCCAAAATACATTACCGATACGTTATGGACTGTCCAGAGCCCTCAGGTCGTCTGGGACAGGTCTACTCTCAGCTCTTTTAAATCAAGTCTGAAAACTTGTCTGTTTCCATTTTAACCTGTAAATTTCTATTCATTCGCTTTTAAATGTTTTATTCATTCGCTTTTCTAATGTGTATTGTGTATTTTAAATCTTGCCCCTGTAAAGCACTTTGAATGGCCTTGTGTCTGAATTGTGCTATATAAATAAACTTGCCTGGCCTTGCCTTGCAAGTAAGCACCAGAGGTGGAAAGAGTACAAACATATTCTACTCAAGTAAAAGTATGATTACTTGGATGAAATTTTACTTAAGTAAAAGTAAACGTACTGGTCTAAAAATCTACTTAAGTAAAAGTAAAAAAGTAGCTGATTTAAAATGTACTTAAAGTACAAGTTACTAGTTACTTTTTAACAGCGGGAGGGGGCGGGGGGGCTCTTCTGTGTAGGGCATTATATATATATATAGACAAGGGGATATAAATCTTAAACTAGTTTTAATTAATGCAACACTTTTACAAATTAAAGTGCACAAATTAAACAAATAATGTCACCACACATGTATGGATGTATACTGTGTCATTATACTTTAGATAAGCAAATATGGAGCAAATAGTCTGTTAATGTGGGAATGTAACCGGTCTACAGACCTAAACAGACTGCAGCTGCAGTTCTAATAATGTAATTCTGTATAATTGATCTAAACCAGGGGTGTCAAACTCTGGCCCGCGGGCCAAATCTGGCCCGTTTCAATATTTAATCTGGCCCGCGAACCAATTCGGTAATTCCATTAAATTCGGCCCGCAGGAAAAGAAATATATATGATTTTTTTATTTTTTTTTTCTCTCATGCGGAGCCTGTGCCATATCTGCACGTTGCACATGCTCCCAACCGTTAGGACACTCGCACAGCTTACCACTAGGAATGTCTGCTGAAAGTTCCACAGCTCAGGATTTTAAGCCATGAATTGATGAACTTGCATTGAAGAAAAGATGTCAGTTTTCTAATGGCTGTAAATAGCCCAATCTATGTGGCTAAATAGCATGCTAATATGATGATTGATTGTGTCAACTATCTAAGGATGAATGCTAAAATTATCTGGTTTCTAACTTTTGCCTCAAGTTACAATATAGCTCACTAGCTAACGTTAGATAGCCGCTGATAGCCCCCCCTTTCATTTCCAATGGTGGCTTTGCATTTCATTACCAATGTAAAGTGTCATAAATAGTTAACACTGGTGCTGGGTCATGATTCCTATAAAAAAATAAAATAAAAAAACGTGATATGTTTTGAAAGTGCAGAAAGTTTGAAAAATCCAAGAGAAAACATATTGTCGCTCAATCCAGGATGCCTGAGAGCCTTACTGCATTATAGTCCTTTATAATTGTTTCACCAGGAATCTGAATGTTGTCTTTTCCTTTAGAAAAATAAAGACATTTCCACAATAAATTGATGCAGAAAAGGCACAGAAAACAGAAACATCTACCAGAATACAGGAAATTAAGTGTTTGACGCACAAAAATTTCTGGGGGAGCACCCCCATACCCCCCACCTATAATTTGTCCCTCAAAATATGTAAATGAAATCTAGCCTATGCCCCGTATGTACGCAGGTTATATACCTAGATATGTTGTTTGATTTTTGGAATAAAAAGAAGGCATGTCAGTAAGCGACATGTCTGGCCCTTCGTGTGATTATCATGTCGTAATTCGGCCCTTTGTGAAAATGAGTTTGACACCCCTGATCTAAACCATGGACATTGCAAGGTTAGGATGCTCGATTTTGACAAAAATCATAAGCATGATTATTTTGATTGACATCTTGTAATCACAATTATTATAGACAATTATTCATTGACTTAAGAACTGCAACATGCACTTATTTAACATTTGAAACCATGACTTTGGACTTAAAGAGCAACTTGCAGGTTTAAAAATAAACGAGATTGATTCATAACCTACTCTGGACATGCCCATTCAAAAAGACTATGAAGGATTTTATACGTTTTTCAAAACACAAATATGTAAATTCTGAGAGAAAAGTGGCATTTTTGAGCTACGCTGCTAAAAAGTTCACAGCATTCGAATATGTCACGGGAGGGAGTCGTGAGAACCTGACCGAACCTAACAGCCTCAACCAATGCACAGTAGTAGGTAGTAGTGAATTGAACTGTTGTCATTTAGTGTGTTCCTTTTTGTTCTAGTAGTTTTACATGGCATTTTTAAAATAATGGAGAAGTATTGTGTACTCCAGCCTTTGAGGAAAAGTAGTCCACGGTGTCTGTAACAGTACATAAGCCGCGCTAGCTAGCTGTAGTCACCGGGTGTGTTTAGACGTGAAGAGACGGGACTACATCGCTGCCGCAGCCGCCTCCCTCCCTCACGAAACACACGGTGATCATTTTAGACAGGACAGGAGGCTTATTATGCGACACGGTGAAGTTGAGGAGGGGATACCCATACAACACCTGACCTGCGTGGTTTAATAAACAGCTGAGCTGCTTCACAATCTCTGTCCCGAGCCGCAGCTGGACTGACGGTCACGGACACACGGTGGGACACAGACCTAGGACCTAGCTAGGGCCGACCGGACACGGAGCCGTCAGAAATTCATCCCACAGAAACTATGATCTGTAAGTCTTGTTTGCTAATGTTTTTAAACTTCCAAAGTTAGTCGGCATACTAATTTCAATGGTGAGAGAAGCAACGTGTGGTTATAATGTATTGCTGGCAGCATAACCACTAGCTAACAAGTCATAACCCATAGTCATAATCAATTTACTGTATGTTGTATTTACTTTAATTTGATTCTCAATGCTTTTATTCCTATTGTAGAACAAATCTGATAAATCACTCGCTCTCTTTCTCTCGCTCGCTCGCCCGCCCGCTCTCTCTCCCGTGCGGTAACGTTAGAGCAGCAGCATGTGGAGTTACAATTAGTCCGAGACTATAGTTTCATAACAGGTATCAATAGGCTACTCCTGTCAGTGTTAGATAACCTACACAACACTAGTTCACTTACTGCTGAAACAATAGCAACCATTTACAACGTGATCACAGTGTAGGCGTGTGGTAGTCTGACACAGCATATCCTTAGCTAACGCTCAGTAGTAAGTCACAGTCAGCCTGTAAACATGCCATCACTCCCGTCCATATTTCTGTTATGATTTAGTTTTATTTTCTGATCCTTGACTTGTCCTGTTCTCTTAGACATATACGGATCACAATTATAAGTGTGTGTCCCGTCATATCCACATGAATATATTTTTACAAGTGTCCAAAATATCACTAAAACGCATTCATTGCTATTGTTCGAATGGACCGCAGTCCCTCCCGTGACGTCACGGCCTTGTGCCTTTTTTTAGATGCGGATGAACAATTCTCGCACAAAAATAGCTCCAGAAGCCACTGTGATGTATATTTTTAAATATTTTTTTTTTAAATCGAGTAGTTGAATTTTTTTCCTATATGCTGTTTAACTGGGGTCTCTAACCTGCAAGTTGCTCTTTAAAACATATCCTAATTGAACTGAAAACAAGGAAAATGCAACTAAGTAAAACATATTTTTAATAATTAAATAAAATAAGTGTCCAAATCAAAATAAACCGTTGCAAATGTTGTTGATAGGGCACGTCTTTTGCTAGCAGGAATGTGAGGGCATATTTTATTTATATCTCATGGAGCTGGCTGGATAAGCAAGTTGCATTGTAGGCTACAGTGTTCTTAATTGATGACTGTTGTGGTGGCAAGAGTCAAGGAGCTTTAAACTTCCTGTGTTTTTTATTCCTTTATTGCTTGGTCATAGACCACTTGGATTCGACTTAAAGTGAGTAAACTAATTGGTCGTGATGTTTTGAGGTGCAGCAGGGTCGCATATGCCTTTTTCTCTCTCTCTCACGGTCGCGCTGCGCATGTCATATGACTCGCGTGTCCGCGCATAACATATCTTGCACATTATTTCAGTCTATTACTTTTACCTTTCTTCTCGACCAAAGGCTGACTTTCTGCCGTCTTCTGGAAGTTTTTCAAAGCTCCCGGCAACACGCACCGTCTCCATCCTACATCCTACTCTGCACTGTTAAACTGAAAGCAAAACTATCAGGTGAGGGAGGGGCCGATCGCACGGCTGGATGAAAGGTTCGCTGCATTTAAAAGCCTTCACGTCTTCACGTGCGGTACAATGATAGCTTAACTATGATTATTTTGTTTTAATGATAGAGGGAAGCAATGTTTGTTGTTATCATTTAGTTACATTGTGTTCTCTCCTCCTGTCGATCATTCACTGTGTTAGTTTCCGGTATTGTGCCGTAAAAATAAAAGTCCCCGCGATATTTCTTTTCTTTTCTCTCCTTTAGCCTATCTATTTTTTTACTCAGTAACGCAGGTGATATAAAATTTAGCGAAGTACAATACTTCAAAATAAACATACTCAAAGTAAAAGTATAGGTTTCAAAAATCACTTAAAAAACAACAAGTACACGAAAAAACTACTCAATTACAGGAACGCGAGTAAATGTAATTCGCTACTTTACACCCCTGGTAAGCACACACACACACACACTTGATGGTTGGGCTCCACTTACACGAGTGACATCACTTGCAGAAACACCATCTTTCATATAGAACAGGTCCATAATGGCTGGCTCGAGGTCACTCATCAGAACTTCCAGCGTCTGATCTGCATTCTTGTTCTCCCAGAACTCTGGTAAGTCCAGGGTGAACAGGTACCTGTAGGGGCCAGGAGCACACAGTCTAGGCCCAAATACCTTTTCCCCTTCAGCTCATGATTGTACTATATACATTTATTATCAGGGCTAATATCACAATGTCATACAACAACATCTAAGGCTGCAACAGCACAGAGACCAATCTGTCTAGTATTTATTTTATTTCAATACATTTGGCTTTTAATTCTGATCGTTTCTGTTGTTGCTGATCGTAACCTTGAATGATACTGTAGTGGAGACCTTGATTCACTTCTTATTAATTACACATACATTACATTTGCACACTGTTTGGACGATACATGGGAGTTTCAACCAGCAAGGGACATTGCGAGACACTTACCAGCAATCAGAGTTCAAACGTCCCATACAGTAGGATGCGCCATCTGGAAGAAGCAAGAAAGGAACAGGCTATGTTTAGGTTTGCCTTATGGCAACACCTTTCGCCATTCATAGACACACAACACATATGCTAAAGAGCAATGCACTATTTAGGTTTGTCTTAGGGGCACTAAGACACGGCCCTAAATCGCTGTAAGACGCATGCCAAGCCAGTAGATAGCTCTATCGGTACAATTTGTTGCATAACACCTTACTTTAACCGAAAATGAATGCCACTAAGCAGTTGGTGTAAGCTTAGAGTTACAAGTATTGCAAATTACAAGCTTCCTGTCCTCTTATTTCACTGCGTTGAACTCGTGAAAACAGAAGACATGCTGTTAGTGACTGGAGCGCTGCTGGGCTGTGAAGGGGCTGTGTCGGCAGCTACCTTCCCGTTAGGCGTACTTCAAAATAAAAGTCAACTCACGTTTGTCCAGTGAAATGCTAGTAATGTGAAGCCAGTGAAATGCTTTTAACGTGTTGATAGGCTGCATCCTCAAAAATACTTTTGCGGATGCACCGTTTCGGTTTCGAGTGTAAACACCCTCTTAAATGCAATTTTCAGAGACTTTTCAGGAGGGACAGACGGGGAAAGACATAAGGATGGTTGGTGTTAAGAACTTCAAATGTCACTCACTTGGGAAAATCTGGCTAAGGAAGTCCACTTCCTCCTGGAAATTTCGATGAGGAAACTCTTGTTGGGTTGGTTTCATAAAGTTCTTGCGGGAGTAGAAGAAATTCTGGAAAGAAAGAGTGGACATCAGGTGAAAGGTGAAAAGAGGATTTCGTAAAACAGGATCTTATGTTTGTGTAGTTTTTTTTCACATGTAATCAATAGCTGTGCGTATCCTACCTCGATGGCATCAAACCCGCAGTACTCCCTGGCGAGTTCCAGCAGAGGCACCAGTGCTTGCAGTAAGAGGGTGGTTCCGCACGTCTTCAAAATGAAACGTCTCTTGGAGACAAACATGCTACTCTCACTGTGGGAGGACAGAACAAGTGTCACAGACTGCACTGGACTTCAATTACTGCCCACTGTCATGTATTATGCAATGATGGTTCACTGGAGGTGCTCCTTCTACACATGCACCACTCCACTCTTTCAGTTAACACACTCTGGGAGGTCAGACAAGAAGCTTTCACAACAGGTCAACTCAAGACCTTCTGCTTGACTCCCAACACCTGCATTCATTCACACAGTGCTTCAACAGATAGACCGGCAGGCTTTTAAAAAAAGGCCTGGAAAATGTATGTACATTTATAGAAACATATGAAAACATCTTTTTTTAATACCCTTTTATTCCTGTGTAGCTCATTTTATAAAGCACAGTGTCAACATACAAACTTTAAATACCAATACTCAACATTTAAGCAAGCAGGGAACATGTTGTTACTTGCAGCTAGCTGCAGCAATTAAGTGGGAGGTGCACATTAGCAAATTGTTGAACAAGATACTTGTGGGAAACCCTGCCTATATCATACCACCGTTGGTTTAAACAGTATATGAAATGATCATGTACTTAAGCGGTTAATACTACTCCACCGTGGTTGTATCATTTACAGATTTCTTAATATATAAAAAGTTAATAATCCCCCTCAGCCAAGTATTTCGTCTTCAGTGTTGAGCAGATAGAATGTATACAATGAAGTAGCATGTCATGTTTGTGCCAATGGCTCCGTCTCTCATCACCTGGGGGCAAAGACTGGGCTGTCGATGGCAAGCGGCTTACAGGTGACCGCTGTCTAATCCTGCAGGCCTTCTAAACCAGTAGGAAAAACCGAGGAGGTGTACTGTTAGGTAAGAGGCCAAGCATCACTCACCTGAGTATATAAGCTTCCTGCTTGTCAGACTTTGTCACACTTATGATCAAACAATGCACATTCTCCAACAGTTTGTCCCACTCAAACCTAAAAGAAGAAAGGAAAAAGCACATTTAGCATTTTGGCTCAAACTTTTATTGGGCTATCACACAGGACTCGGGTTCATTAATTGTGTTGACCATGTGATCACAACAAAGAAGGGCACGCCCACACAGACAGTCTTTCACAGTAACGCCCTGTAGGAAAAGACCATAACAGGGAGGCTGGGATTCACTTTCTAGATAAGCTGGGGGGAATATCCGAAAACAGGCGATCTCAAATGCATCCAAAATACAGCTTTCTGTAGTTTGTTTACTGAAGTACAGCATATATAGGAACTGTCCCAGAGGAGGGGGGAGGGGATTTCTAGCATTAAACACTGCACTTAGAAATGCTTCATAAAAAAGGAATTTACTTCTCTGCAGTAATGTGGATTTCAGTGCTTTGAATAGATCAGTGGAGGGTTCAATCCTAGACAAACCCACACACACGGCATATCACAGACTCTCTCCTCCTTAGCGACAGGAAGGCTGCTGCCCCTCCCCATCCCCTCCCCCAAACAACAACACCAGCAGCACTCAAAGACAGCTGCAGTGCAAATGTAGCTGCGTCACGTTCTCATTCCACCCTTGGAAGGGCAGCCTGGACCCATTCAGGACACAGTGTGGGCCCGCAGGGGAAAGAGCTCGAGGAGGCCTGGCACTCAATAGGGAATCTACCAGCAGCCAGAGACATGGACGGGGACTGCCTGAAACCACAGCCTTTTCTGTGGGAGCTCTGTGCCAGAAAAGGTGCCTCAGTGACCAACTACACTGGAAGCACTGCTTCTCTAACTGACAGTGACAGCTCTGCTCAGAGAGCAGGTGTGAGCCAGTCATGTAGCTGATGACTAGGTGAATTACAGAACCTTTCAAACACTTGTTTTAATTCAGGGAAAGAAAGCTTTGGTGTTAGGGTTAGTGGCACACATGAGTGCGTGCCACATGTTAAACTACATAGATAGCATTCTTCTAAGTTAAATGGGTGAAATCTTAAATCTGTCACTAACAACACTGTCACTTTGTGTATACTAAAAATCAAAATGAACCCACCAACCTTTGGGGACACCTCCATAGATGATTAGGAAGCAACACCCAGTGCTACAATGTATACATGAATAAACCTGCACACCAGTAGTTGCTCTTCCCGTATATGCTGAGTGTCTCCACGAAGAATTACATAATACGATCATCATGGCATGCTGCAGGCTAAAAGCCAATAAGCTAGCTTTATAGTCATGCATGTTAGTGTGTCAACAACATTCATTATGTCATGCTGCCATTAGAATGAATCATTTGGTAGGCATTTTTATTTATGATTGTGCAGATGTGTTAACGTGCTGCCTGCCATTAAAACTACATTACAGGCTATAATAAGGTGGGTCCATTTAATTTTACCTTCTGCTTGTCCACAGTTCTCTCTCTCTCTCTCTCTCTCTCTCTCTCTCTCTCTCTCTCTCTCTCTCTCTCTCTCTCTCTCTCTCTCTCTCTCTCTCTCTCTCTCTCTCTCTCTCTCTCTCTCTCTCTCTCTCTCTCTCTCTCTCTCTCTCTCTCTCTCTCTCTCTCTCTCTCTCTCTCTCTCTCTCTCTCTCTCTCTCTCTCTGATTAAAGAACATTCAAGTATTTTACCTCCACTCCTCAATGTGTTTACGTGGTACAAATTTGGCTCAAATCCTTAGTAATTCTCTTTCCCCAATTGTATTGTATTAGATTTGAAATGAAACAAATGGGCTACCCCTTCATACAAACAGGGACAAGCAGTACGATAGGCCTGGAGCAGTTCTAATAGTATTATTCACAATCACTTCACAGAAAATGACATCAGAACTATTGCAACATCCAGCTTCATACCAGAGAGAGCACGTTATGGGATACCTGGGTGTGCTCCTGTTTCACAGAGTAACGTACAACAGAGGCTATTTGTGGTGGCTCAGTGGGATCAGGTCCTCCTCTAAGAGCCGGCTCCAGGAAAGGAACCGCTCAGGTCGCCTAGCTCTTCCAGAGTCTTCATCTGTACTCATCATCAGCCAAGGACACAGGGGTAACCAAGACCACACAGACCCAGGACATTTTGCTTAAACCAAACCAACCCCTTTAGGACAGCTAAATTCACAACATGTCACAGCTAACATTAGCTGCACTGCCGCACGGACAGAGGAAGAGCTTAATGAAGTGTGTAGATGCGTTACCATTAGTGGTGTTCAGGACCAGTTACTTGACAATCACCAGAAGCAGACTGAACTGCAGTCTAGCACCAAGCAAGGACGGCGGAGGTAATGTGAGTGAGCGCCACATTTGTGAATCAGTTGCCCTTGTGGACTTATTTGGACATTGGCTGCCATCCAGCCAACCTGATCCACTGACAGTGGCCCTCTGAGCCGTTAATCTGCCCTACGACTGAAAATGAATGCCAGTCCTCATTCAACCGAGTGGCCCTACACACACACACACACACACCTTCAGTGAGACTTATTTAGACCAAAGAGAAAATGTAGTAGAGATGAACTGTGGGCATTGGTGATGTCCAACCAGCTGTTGTCGTTGTAAATCATTCTTCCCCGGACAGACACCACTGGAGATGTTCAGTTACTCTTTACACTGAGCAACAGACACAAGTTCTGGCCTAACCACATCAGTGGGCATATTACTCATCAGTGCCATGACTCACTAAATGACTTTAGTCACTCCATTTAAGACTCCGTTCTACTTTGCACAAGCACGGCACAGGAAAAAAGATCAACAGCCTGCTTAACTACTCACTGCCATTTCTCTGAATTTCCTATCACCCCGGCATAATCCTTTCCTCACTGTAGCCAAGCACCTCCATGCAAATCACAGAAAGGACTCTGCAACCAATAAGGGGGAAATGGGGAGGGAGCTGTTGGCATGACTGGGAACATGACCTGGACAAGAACCACATGCAGTTTCGGAGGAAATACATCAGATCTTGGGGGCCACCAGGACTGAGTAAAGCAATCAAATGAGCATCTGCCCATCAGGCAATAGGATCTCACTGCTAAACACCTTATGACGCCTCAGGAGCTGCCCTTATATGAAGTCATACATTTTTGATAGGAAGCATTTAGGATGCAGTCTCGCCTGCCACCAAACAATTGCAAAACAATTCCTTTTTAAGAGGACCTACAAATCCCGTCTGCTTAACCAGTAACTAAAGATTAGAGTGATGTCTGACTTGCATGTGGTGTAACGTAAGTAACCGCGTTGGTGGCATGTCTCTGCAACCAGAGGCTACACGCGGTGACGAGGGGCGACCACATGTATTACACCTTCAAGTGAGGCCCCCTCGCTGATGAATGACGCAGAAACAAAACATCATATCTCCACTTAAACAACCAGACGAAACACATAACTATAATTATTTATATTACACCCGTTTGCCTCCATGGAACCAATAGCTAAGCTTATTTTCGCACTTTGATGTGATGAATTAAAGCGACGTCCCAATCATGTGTAGTCTTATGTCCGAACATCGATGCAGGGGTAATAAAACGCGTGCGCACTATGGAAAAAATGGCATCAAGCCCGCCTAATGTTTGCAGTAAGTGAGCCTACATAAGACGCCAACTATATGGTAGACTCGTTCAAGTCACACAGCAGTCTCTTCGCGTTAAACAAGGGGTGAAAAAACAAAACGAAACAACAGAATATTATATTTCTACACAGCAGCTAGCTAATTAGCTAGCTATAAACGGGTTGCTAACTTGCCGTCAAGGGGGCTATAAGTGTTATACCGTCAGCGTCAATATATCGCTCTCAACAACAAGTCATATATAATGTATAATAGCTTATTGTTAATTGCCATGAATTCCCTCGGCGGAGAATGAATGACTCAGCTTGCAAGTGCCACTGTAAAGGGGGAGGTGGCCATTTTTGAGTGACGGAGTGGTGTTAGCTAGCTTACTGGTGGTGTGCTTCGGCGTTCTAATGTCATTCACTTCCTAGCTGTTTCAGTAAAGGTGAACTAATGCTTAGAGAGAAGGAACTGACCCTGGAAAGCAACATAATACGAATGTCACGTACACACACTATTTAATTAAGCTTAGCAAGTGGCCGGCGGTTCCAGCCACCGTTTCCGTAAGTTACCGAGGACCGAGCCGACAAGTGGTAAACGACACAAACCTTGGGATGGTACGGAGGTCCCCCGTTCCTTTGGTCTCATCCTGCCGAGAGAACCACACCTCCAACAGCTTCTCGGTCCCCTCGAAGAAATGTGCACCGTTATCTTCCATCATGAGACAACAGACTCCCAACAACAAAAAAATCAACGTCGTGTGTAACGTTTAGAGCTTAATAAATCCTTCCCCGGTCAGTTATAATTTATTGAGGTACAGTCCTTTAAGCAATCCAGGTGTTGATTTTCTTTAGTTACCGTCTTCCCTTTTGCAGAGAATACCGTTAGCGAGTGCTAGCTAATATCGCCGGCCATACTGTGTAAAAAGCAGTGAGCGTAGATGGCGCGGTGGCTTTATATGCTAGCTGCGCCTACGTCACTTTCAGCTTTAGCCAATCCGGTCGTAGGACTCTGTTTTGTGATATGCGATTGGTTCCTGCACTTATCAATCATATTGTCAAAGCAGGGGTTTTCTCACGTGACGTTTAATTTGTACAGTCTTTGCGTAGTGTGCTACACCTCTCTAAATACTAAAACCAATATTCCAAATAACATCCTATAGGCCTATATATAGGCTATTACAATCAAATGACAGTAAGCTCTATTCATGTAAGCCTACGTTGCAGTTTAAAAAATGGGACTATTTCATTTTTGTTTATTGAAAACATTTTACATTTTAGAGCTTCAACAGAAACATGCTTACAGGAACATATATAACATTGTTTACTTAGATTATCAAAGTAAACAATGTGCTTCTCTGACATATGTTTTGCTACTGTTCATGAAAAGGAGCAAATGAATATCATACAGTCTATGGTTCATTTGGATTACAAATGTTTACTGCCACTTACCATTGCATGCATTAATTTATTATTTACATTATTAACATTTATTCATTTATAGCACCTTTATTAACACTATAACAAACTGCTTAAGAAAAATAAAGACCTAAGGACATGAACATTAGTAGGCTATACCATAAGAAAGAACAGAGATAAAAAAAAAATATTAAAAAAAAAATGAATAAATGAAAGCACCGAAAATAGTGAATATAAGATAAGATCGGAAATAGCATAAATAAAGAGTCGGCTCAATGTAACCTAAAGTCAAACGTTTCCAAACGCTTTCACAAATAAAAAAAAAAGTTTTAAAAAGTGATATAAAGGAAGTTATGGTCGTCTGATATGGCAGAGTTTCAGAGTGCCGGGGCTCTAATATAAAACGCCCGATCAAACTTTCTCATTAATCGCGACCTCGCGATAAGCAGGGCTCCATTAGTGGATCTTAATGGTCTGGAAGGTGTGTACAAAGACAGTATGTCAGAAATATAAGAAGCAAGGCCGCCCAGGGCTTTAAACCATGTTACTCCATTCTGATATAGGCTATATCCAATAAACAGAATGAATGATAGGCCTATTCGAAAATCATATTAGGCCTAAATAAAACAGACATCACTGTTATAAAATGAGCCCTTTTGGCCAATTGCAGTTGTTGAAAATATAATGCGATTGCAATAGCCTAGCATTATATAGCTATAACTTTGTATTAGTCAATAAGTAGCGCTTCAGGTGCTCATTTGTGCCGGCAGCCATTAGGCTGTTCAACAGTGCCTGATGTTTTGTGTGTGTGTATGTCTATGTGTTTGCATATGCATGTGTGTGTGTTTAGGTACGTGTATATATGTGTATATGCATCACCCATCATCATGATGTTGGTTCTGTTTGTCTTGCTGTTGTCCTTACTTTAACTATAGCGTCTACTTATGCATTAGCACTTTGTATTTATTGCATCGTCATTTTTATGCTGTGCCTTTCCACTGCTGCTGGCCTGTTTTGCAACAAACACATTTCTCCTACGGTGGATTAATAAAGTTGTATCTTATCTTATCTTAAATAGGCCTAATTCAATTTAGCAAACATATAAAATGTTACATTCTGCTTTATAAATGTCCATTAAACTAATAATAATAACAATAGGCCTCATAATAATAACAACAATTAAAGGTTCAGTAAGCGGAATGGTCAGTTTAGCTAACTTCCTGTCACTGACTGCAGTTAGCAGTCCCCTCCCTCGTCCCCACGTCACCACATTAAAGCTGGGGTATGTGATTTCTGATTGGTCAAAATTAACATGAGCGGTACACTTTGACCAAACAGAGCGAGGCTCCGATTCTAAAAAAAAAAAAATTGTCTGTTGGGACAGTCCATTCACTTTGGCACCGACGTTGTTGGTGTAGAGCGTGTCGGGGAGGGACCAAAGAGAACAAGTGGAGCGGTTGAGGTATTTGGACTCTGTGGAATCTGCTCCCCCTCCATATCCGCTGTGCCACTTCAGTGGAGTCCTTCAAGAAGCTCCTAAAGGCACACCCCTTCTCAGAGGCCTATGGCCTCTAACCTGCCCCCCCCCCCTTCATGTGTACACAAACACACTACCCTACCCTAGTGCCCTATGCATTTACACTGACTCACTTTCACATACACACTCTTACTTCCCCCTTTTTGTGAAGCGACCTTGGGTTCCTTGAAAGGCTCTATATAAATAAAATTTATTATTATTATTATTATTATTATTATTATTATTATTATTATTATTAATAATAATAATAAATCTCTATGCCAACTGCTATTTTCTCACCAAATTCTCCACTCCAGCTTTAATGCACTGCGGTCTTCAAGCAGCGAGTTATCAAGCATCATCTCAGATAATTAAGAGTGATAAAACATGATAAAAACCATCAAAACAGACATTGGGAAGGATTTTTACCTGCTCCAACTTTGTAGGTGCATAGATTTACACCCATATTTAGCTCTGCACGTGCACCGGCAGTTAGACAGGTACCAGTTTGTAGCGTTCTTTTCTGATTGGATATCAGTTTTGGGATCCCCGAAAATTTTATTTGCCGAGTACATGCAGAGCGGGTGACTGAGAGATCGGCTTTATGAAACGCACACACTATGTAAGTGATCACTGTATAAATAAAGATCGATTTAACACTTATATTAACATAAATAAATTGCTTACTTCACCTTTAAATGAAGTTTTTGAATGGGATTGAACCTTTTAGGGGAGCCCTAGGTTGGTTGGCACACTTTTTACTCACTGCTGTATTTCTCTGGCATCATTTTTATTTCAATATTCTAACCAGCAGAATATGAAAGGTTTAAGTCTCAGCTATACATGATTATGTTTTAATTGTTCACACATATTTTGCAAAATAAGATGGTATGATGATTAAAGCAATGTTGCGCATGTGTGCCAACCAGCCCCATCGTGGGGTTGGTTGGCACACGTTAGGGGGTTGGTTGGTACACTTTTAAAATGTGACAGTTAAAAAAAATTAAACAACCAAATTAAAAGTTTGATCATTTAATTCAACCAATAAACAGTAAATGAACATTTAATAGATTATCAGCCCATATTTTAGAACCAAACAACAATTTGAAGCAACATATCAGTAGGACTATCGTTTCGTTTGTTTGCCCTAATGTGTCAGAAGTCTATTTATTAACAAAATACAATAATATACCTACTATAAGTGCTTTGTGTGTGTGTGAAAGGTAAAGTAAGCAACTGCTAGCGGTCAAGCTTGAAAATATTAACTTGATTAGCCTTTATTAACAAATATAATTCAATATTATGAAATACGATTACATTTCAAGTTTCAATTGTATCCTTATAGGGTAGGAATAACAAGAAAACTCCATATATGGGCCTAGTAATAAAAATAACATGAAGGTTTTAAAACTAATGCCTACTTTTACCTCACGATGAAAGAACAGAAAGAACTATTTTGTATGAGGTCAGGGGTCACCATATTTTTAAAGGGACACTAACCACAAAAACCATAGTACCCCCGAAAAACACATTAACAAAAACACACACACACACACAGACAGACACATAGACCTATACATACATAAGGAAACAAATAGATTAGACTTAGATTAGATTAAACTGTTAGATCAAATAGCCTACATGGCTAATTTCTAACAGTTTTTGTCATGTGTCATTTGTCAACCCCCAAATCGGTGTGCCAACCAACCCCGCTCACATTTTAACCAAATTTGAGATGAAATTGTGTAAGCCAACTAGCATTCCTCATCACAGACTATGAAATCTTAGATCAAAATGTAGCTGATTCCTATGTTTATAAACTAGTTATAACACATTTACAATATCTCTATTTTTCACAGTTTTATATGTTTAGTCAAAAGACCACTTTTTTACTTTTGCTACCATAAAAAGGAAATATTACCCTCACCAAAAAAAGTTGGTGACTTTCACATGTTTTAACATAGTAGATGAGTACAAGTAAAGAAAGCAGACATTTTGATGTCACATTTTTGTTTCTGTGACCTTCCAAAGACAAGAAAATAGGTGTGTGCCAACCAAACCCGTGTGCCAACCAACCCCGGGCTGCCCTACTGATTTGACACCTTATCTGACAATGATAGTAGGCCTATTTGAAAGAGAAACCTTAATTTATATTTTTCTTGAAAACATCTAATTTAGGCTTATTTTTTTGCATGAACTTTTTAATAACTCGTAGCCTATGAAATGATCGCTTTTTGACAGTTCAGGGATAATTAAAATGTATAGGCCTGAATAGGCATTCTGTAATGGGGCTAGCATAAAGACTATTTTGATGTAGGCTACTTTGAACAAGCAGCTCTGTTTATACACCTTGAAATCCAAAGCACCGATGTCTGCATGTTTGAAGAGCGTTCATGGGCACGCGAACTGCAACAAACCGCAGCGAGAAACGCGGGTTGTAGTTTCCTTACGTCTCCGCTTCCGACCTGGCGAGTCGTGGCGCCTGCTCAGAAGGACTACCTTACCCAGCGAGCCCTGCGCGCCAATTAGAAACGTCAACGAGCCAGTGAACATTAAGCGGAGCAGACCAAAATCCCAAACAAGGAAATGGTGGGGGAATAAAACGACCAGATTATTTAATTAATGCATGTAATAATTAATATTTTATTTTATTGTAAATTAACACGTATTTATGGGTTGAAATGGATTACGACTTCAAAACAAAGCTGGCGGCCGAGAGAGAGAAGGTAGAAGATCTGTTCGAATATGAAGGTTGCAAAGTGGGTCGAGGCACCTACGGGCACGTTTATAAAGCTAAGCGCAAAGACGGGTAAGATAACCGTGAACCTACATGTTTGTGCTGATATAAACCTGACTGCACGATGCATTTACTCAACACACACCTCCGTTGTGTGCTGAACGGGGCGTTATGTTTGAACCTCCCCGTAGCGATAACCCGTGTCTCTGTGTTTTTGTTTTCATGGAACGCACTCACTCACCAACGCCCCCCTTTCCCTTTCATCCTCCCCCTGCTCCTCTCCCCCTCTCTGCTCTAAACAACACAGTCAAGCAGCATTACGTTTTACATTTCGACAAGTATCTCTCGTCTTTTCGTTGTCATCGGAGACAGCCTGCTCTCAGTGTAATAAACGTGCCGTAGGACGCTGCTGTCGTCATTCAACGCGATAGTGACATTTCGGTGTCTTTTGGCGGCCAAGCTGCTCCCCCAATGTTTAACCCTAACCCGACACTGTGCACTGGCAAACTTTTTTTATATACCAACAGTTGAATATAGGCCTAATCTATGTGCAGTGGTGTAGTCTAAAGAGCAGCCTAAATGAAAACCATTTGAGTGAAAGTAGATATAGCATAAGTAGGCTAATATTACTCTTGTTACAAGTCCACTTTTACAATAACCTACCACTTGAGTAAAAGTACAAAAGTAGGCCTATCTGATATTAAAAGTATGCTTTTAAAGTCAAAGTAGGCCTAGGCCTATGTAGCTCGTTTGCAATGTAGGTTCAAACATGCACTAATGCTTAAGCAGTAGTGGAAGAAGTAGGCTATTCAGTAGCCTTGTAAAACAAAATGTGCTCTTATCAAGGGGACAGTGCAGGAAAAGTTGCTAGGCCTATATTTGATCTCACACGCAAATGTTGTCTGTGTGTGTGTAATCAGCCAATTCTTCTATTTGGTTATTTGGTTTGGCTGCTGGTAGAAACAAATAAATAATATGTAATGAATCTATTGTGAGAAATCACCAAATTCCATCATTTTAAAACTCAAATTATTCATTAGCACTTAAATTAAGTTAATGTTCTCTAAATATTTCACAAGCCCAAGAATGTTTGGGTATCAGATGTGAGGATGTCATTATAGTTCAGCCTTTGCAAAAAGAGAATGGTGATCAGTTCAAGTGTATTACATATTGGGTGTTTGCAGTAGCTAACGTGAGTGAAGCGAAAGAAATTGTGTGAAGGCTGCAGGCAGTGTCTTATCAGGTCACCCTCTACCAACCCTGATCTACAGATGAGTTCCCAGTCAAAGGTAAGCTGGGCTTTCCTGGAACAAGCTTTTCAATATTAGTGGTCCTACCAGACCATTTCATTTTTTAAAACTGTGCCATATTTGCCAACCACGCTGCCACACCGGCCCCCCCCCGAACCAGAACCGCCCTGACTACTGAAGGTACTTAAGTACTTAAGGCTAGTTCAATGCTGTGAGATAACAACAATCCTCATCTGGATTATACTGTAGATGTTGTGCAGGAGACACAGTGTATGTAGCTTGCCTAAAAGGACCTGCTTGAAAAATACTTAGAGAGCTACTATAATGAGTTCAAAAAGAAATTCATTACTTTTAAGTGCCTCATTAGATAGTTCTCCTGCCTGTAGGCTACATTCAGTTCTACTATACTAGAAGAGAAGTAGCTCATATGTAGCCATGATTTGGTGGTGGAAATGAAATGTCTTCTGATACCAGCACTGAATACGTCAAATCATTTCTAATGTTGATGATATATATATATATATTTTTTTTTTAGAGACATTTTTTTGGCAGTGCAGAGAGACAGAGGTGAAATGGGGCAGAGAGGGGAGTGACATGCAGAGAACGACCGCCGGTGGGAATCGAACCCGGGTCTGCTGCTGTGCCCGGCCCGGGGGAGACGCCCTACCAACTGAGCTAAGGGCGCCCCAGTTGTTTTATTTCTAATTTGTTTTCTTCATATCTTTGGAATACAAATACATAAAAAAGCCACGTTCGTGCTGCAGAATGAACCACTGGCTCCGACAGCAATAATCCCCTTGAATTTATCTGATAATATTTAGCTCTGTCTCTTTCAATTTTGTCCTAACTTCTACCCCTGGTCCATGTGCCGTCTCAGGCCTGCTATGGTTGTACTATAATGATAACTACACAAAACATTAGGTCGCCTGTCTGTGGCTGTCCGGGTCCAAAGTAAACTGTGGTGTGCTCAGACAGTTTGCAGTGCTGCTAGTCTCTGGTGGGTTTTCTTAAGCATAGGTTTTACAGTGCCAGCTTTAGCATAGCACACACACCAAGAGCCAGTCACAGCCAGTGCTTCAGCAGACCACAGGGTGCCAAACCCTATAAGGGAGAGATGATTGGCCCCAGCACATGTAATAGCAGGGGCCTGTTGCTCGTCGGCTATGCTCTTGTTTGTTTTCGTCTGTCTGCAGTCCTGTCCTTCACTGTTGCAAAGTTGACTGTCCCCAGAGACTCAACATTATTCTGAGCACGGAGATTCTTCATGGTGAGAAGTGAATGGGACTCACAGTGACATGGAAATCATTGGTTTGTTTTTGTGTCTCTCTTTGTGGTGTTCTTTAAAAATACAAGATATCTCGACCAAAGGTGATCTGAAGATGATGATGGGCATATTTCAATATTTTCTGACATTCTAAAAGACTTAAAAAGCGAGAAAATCAGTGCAAAGAATGCTATTTTTATATAGTTTTTTCTCAATGCCTTTGTCATAGGTACGCTCACCCAGCCAGGAACAAACTGAAAGTCCCTCGGAGCACTTTTAACCCTTCATTTTGAAGTGGACAAATTAATTGGCTCTTTTTCAGCCCAAGTTTGAAGAAAAAAAATCATATTAGCTAATTTAGCTCAACAGACTAAAAAGATTAAATGTTTTATTAGCTGTTATGGGCATCTGTGCAGCTCAATTAGTATAGGAGATGATTGCCTGATTGTTAATCCATTATCATCTCCAATGCAAATTAGTCAGGAGTGGGTTTTATTTTAGCACCACGCGGACCTGTGTGATCTGTGCTCACTGAATGAAGTTAGTATTAGAGGCTGTCCACAGATTGTGTTTGTGTTTTAATCATACCTCGGTCATTACACTGTTTGAAAACCCGTATGTTTCCTGGTAGCTCTCTCATTTTTACATTACATTACATTCTATTCAGCTGACGCTTTTATCCAAAGCGACTTCAATTAAGTGCATTCAACCATGACAGTACAAACTCAGAACAACAAGAATCCCGCAAGTACTATAGCTTCAAATAAAACAAACTACAAAGTGCCACATGTAAATGCTACATGGATATAAAAAGCGCAATTATTATTATTTTTTGTCGATATGCAGTCTGAACAGATGTGTTTTAAGGCTGCGATGGAAGATGTGTAAACTATCAGCTGATCTGATGTTAATGGGGAGCTCGTTCCACCATTTTGGAGCCAAGACAGCAAACAGTCGTGATTTAGTCGAGTGACTAGCTTATCAATCAATATTTGTCCACTGAACGTGCCCTGCCCTGTCAGGCCCTCACTCGCGTTTCACTGATGAACTGGTTTCAAATGGCGGCCCTGCCTAATGCCAAGAGAGTAAAACATGGGGGGGGGACAGCAGCTGCCCAGAGGTGGAACCTCCTTGTAGGTTCAATTGGTCAAACAATCTGTGCCATCTAGTAATCTTGGTCCCTTTTTTTTCTTCTTTTTCTCTCCACAGAAACGATGAGAAGGAGTATGCACTGAAACAAATAGAAGGCACTGGAATATCGATGTCTGCCTGCAGAGAAATCGCTGTAAGTTTCACAGCTGTGCTTTCTTATTGGGTATTGTTTCTGAGGGCTTCAATCATTGTTCGAAGAAAAGTTGAACAGTGTGCCGAATATATGGCACTTTGCCTACTCGTATTTAAACAAAAGGGGCCATCCATCGCCAGCACAGCCCGTTTACAGAGTCTAGGCTTTTTTTTAAAGAACAAAATGTATCATAAATCAGACCATTAACAACATATGAACAAATCCTTCAGTAATAACCTTCAGAATAGTGCTGAGAATGACGATGGATAAGTTAAGTTGATGTAAGTGCATTAGAAGTTAAGAGTTTTGGTTTAGATTGTTGAACAAAACCAAATGTTCAAATGTTGAGATAATGGCCATTTAAGATGGTCATATAGGGGAAATATACAGACACAAACAGACAAGGTATAGGGCACACTCACACTAGCCCAGGCCTATTCAACTAGCGGCCCGTGGGCCGAATATGGCCCTTCTTGTTTTTTTTCTGGCCCGCAAGAGGTTGCCTGCAGACTAAAAAATATATATTTTTTATTTATTTTTTAAGGAAAATTGTTGTCTACTAATCTGGTTCGCGTGTGTCATACACGGTGTAATATGATAAATAAAACAAATGCAGTAAATCAGTTTTACACATGCCTATGAGGCTGGTTTATGAAGCTGCATGAGTGTCTCAGGATTGACCTTACAACTTATGAGCCCAACTATGCTGAAATAGCAAAATCAAGGCAGTGCAATTTCTCTCACTGACTGAAACAGGCTCAAACTGTCTCATATGTACAGTAGTTCTGTTTTGTGATGATTCCAACAACATTGTTGAATCATAAGAATGTGTCCAAAATAAGAACAACAATTGTTATAATGATGCGATTAAAAGTGAAGAAGAAAGGAATGCGTCTGACAAGTTTATTCCATTTAGCATGCTATACCTATTGATTAAGTACGATTTATTTGTAGCGATTAATTGACATTATATGTTTTACTGAATGTGTGGCCCATGAACCCCCAGCGGTTTTCCTTTTCGGCCCACTTGTTAAGGAGGTTGAATAGCCCTGCGACTAGCCTATCTCTACCGTGCCCAAGTACGTTTGCCACATAAAGTCTAGTTCGCCTGAGTGCTCCGTTCTGTACTCAAGCACGGTACACTTCCTCAGTAAGCTTGGGCACGGTACAGGGCAACTTTGCCTAGTGTTGGTGTGCCTTTAGTCAAATAAACACCTAAATGTACGTTTTGGACCTTTTATTTATACTAGTATGAATGAAGTCAAAAATCTCAAAAGTTACCAGAGCTTGAAAAAAAACCAATGTTCTTGCCTGCCTCTTGTCTCTCTATGGTCTTTCCTGAGACAGAACGTCAACACAGATAGAGAAGCGCTTTGAAAGTGTGAGTTACTTCAGTCAAGTGTGTAAATAGATAGCCCTCTCTAATGGGCCATGGCCAAGCTTGGTCCACACAAATGGAGCGTGGTGTTGGAAAATGCTCTTGCCTTCTTTACAGGGCCTTTGTTGTTGGTGTGGTGTTAATGCTAACTCACCGTTTCCTGCAGCTGCTAAACTAGTGAGAACCATTATCAGAATAGGCCGGGTTTCTTTTCTAGACTTTCTTCTAGACTTCCGGCATCACGTCACGTGTGTCAGGAATAGATAAGGATCGAAGGCAGGGCTGCTGTAGGCCCAAGGGACATTACCAGCCCACAGCACACAGCTTTCTCAATGAAATAGCTTCACAATATCAGACTATCAGGTGTGTTTATGCCTGCATGCTCTGCCACCTGTCCCTCCACACTAGACTTCTTAGTGTGCTGCTGCTATGTTTGTATAGACTAAACCACCACTCAATGAATGTACTTTAGAGAAATCCGCAGGCTGCCATTCTCTCAACTTAAGTGCAACAAATAACTTGTAACAAACGGTAACTCTGGGAAACAGCATTCCTTCATTGGGGTTTTTCAAGTTGTTCTTGTTTTAAAGTAGCATCATTTCATTTAGTTCTCTGTTTGTACTTTGAAGCAAATTGGTCCCATTATTGGCTTAACAACATACGCTGTGACACACAACCACAGAAGCAGTCACACGGAATGGAAAATGTTTTAAATTATGACGAGTCAGGTCTCTCATTGAGTTAGAACTTGCCAATATTGTGCAGTGCGCAGGATATTAACATGTATGACCTGAGCCCCTATGCAGTGCAGTGTGTGTGACAGCTGTAAGGCAGGGCAGTGTCCTACTCACCTGTCCTCCCATTCACATAGACTGGTAACATGGGTTGGACAGTGGACATGTGTCATTGTGTTGGTTTGAAAGGGGAGAATTGATCTTGTGCAACCTGCCACACCCAGTTTACAACTTTAAAAACATTTTTTTTTTCAATAGCATTTTGGTGACTATGATTTCAATGTGCAACATACTGTATTTATAGAACCTATTTCTTGGCAAAAGCTGTTAAAGAGTAGAATTCAATGCACACACTTTATTTGATTGGCCACTGCAGTGTCTTGATGGAGATGGATATTGTGGTTAAGATTGAGACTGACTCAACACATACCTTTATATCATCCTCTTAATATACCACCTTAAACTCTCAACACATTGCTTTTGGACATGCTGCTTTTTCCAATGGACACCTACACATAATGACAAAGCACCTTGTCCCGAGGAATGCTTATATTACTTTTTAATTCTTTTATTTGTTTGAAAAGCCTAAATGGTGTGTGCTATTGGACGGTAACATTTGACTAAACAAATGAGTTGGGCCTCCAGGGGAATGAACAGGAAGGATTGCTCACCATGCAGTCAGTCAATTTGCAGTAGGACAGTATTTATTGACAGTATATTTGTCCAAGTATAAGTTGTAATCCTGCCTGTTGGCTATGTACCTATGTGTGTACAGATAACTAACAATGCGTTTCTGATAGGACTGTCAAATGAATGCATTAATTTCGCTTAATTAATCACAGAAAAATGTACGCGATTAAAAAAATTAACGCAGATTATTCACACTCCTATAATGCCCTTTGACCCGGTGCAAAAGTGGTTCGCAGCTGCACCTGTAGCTTGCAGACACGGCCCGCACAGGTAAAAGGGAGAAAAGTAAAGAGAGAAGCAGGGGAAAGGGGCCGAGGGCTCTATGGACGATTTATGGGATGCATCGGGCAAATTAGCATGAAGGTAGGAAGACATCTTACTTTATTCTCCGCAGTGTCTGTGCATTATTGATTTAGTGGGTGCAACAATGTAGGTTCCAAACAGTATCTCTCAATCTTCCTCCGTGTGTCTCAATTTTGTTTGCTAGCTGTCTCGTCTCCCGCATAAACGGACACCCGCCCTGTGTGTGTGTGTGTATGTGTGTGTGTGTGTGTGTGTGTGTGTGTGTGTGTGTCAATATTTTTGCCTATGAGTACGACGATGGTGAATGAATCGGCATAGGCTATGCGCATCGGTGGCAGTGCAGCGCTGTCTGTTGTGGGAGATGGAAAGTCGTCATTTAGTCTGCTTGTTTTTTGGAGAAAATTCGGCGCTAGTTCCTAATTTTATTTCATGTAGAAACCTGGCTGAGGGGAGGAGACAGAAGTTACGAGAGACGGAGAGCGAGAGAGAGAGAGAGAGAGAGAGAGAAACAAACTGTAGTAGGCTATACAGCTGTTTATAAACAGGTATAAAAGTGTGATTAATTTAGAGCCTGTAATTCCCGCTCTGGCTCGCCCAGCCGAACTCTCTTCTCTCTTTGCAATGCCACTGAAAAAAAATCCTGCATCTGCGGATGAAGTCGATGACATTAAAGTATCACTCGACATGTTGACGGTGGAGGTTTCTGCAGTTCGAAAACAGCAGAACTGCATCATGCGATTAGTTGAAGAAGTTAAGGAACTCAGGCTTCAAAACTCCGAGAAGGACAAGCGGATTATATCGCTGGAGAACAGGGTGGGTGATTTGGAGCAGTACACCAGAATGAACGACATCATTGTCACTGGGCTGGAGACCAAACCCCGCTCTTATGCGCGGGCATTATCACCGCGGAACGGAGGGGAGACGAGCGAGCAGGACGCCACATCGGTGGAGCAACAGGTGATGGCGTTCCTCCACTCAAAGGGGATTGAGTTGGACAGTAGCAACATCGAGGCCTGTCACCCGCTCCCACGGAGAATCAAAACGGATAAACCAGCCATAATAATTCGGTTTGCCAACAGGAAACACAAAACTGATCTGCTGAAACAGGGAAGACGACTGAAAGGCTCGGATGTGTATCTGAATGAACACCTGACAAAGAAAAATGCTGACATCGCCAGAAAGGCCAGATTCCTGAGAAAGCAGAAGAAAATTCAATCAACGTGGACGACCAACTGTAAAATATTCATCAAACTCAACAGAACACCAGAACAAGCCAAAGTACTACTCATCAGGGACCTGAGTGCTCCGTTCTGTACTCAAGCACGGTACACTTCCTCAGTAAGCTTGGGCACGGTACAGGGCAACTTTGCCTAGTGTTGTTGTGCCTTTAGTCAAATAAACACCTAAATGTACGTTTTGGACCTTTTATTTATACTAGTATGAATGAAGTCAAAAATCTCAAAAGTTACCAGAGCTTGAAAAAAAAACAATGTTCTTGCCTGCCTCTTGTCTCTCTATGGTCTTTCCTGAAACAGAACGTCAACACAGATAGAGAAGCGCTTTGAAAGTGTGAGTTACTTCAGTCATGTGCATAAATAGACAGCCCTCTCTAATGGGCCATGGCCAAGCTTGGTCCACACAAATGGAGCGTGGTGTGGGAAAATGCTCTTGCCTTCTTTACAGGGCCTTTGTTGTTGGTGTGGTCATCATCATCATCATCTTCAACCGCTTATCCGAAATCGGGTCGCGGGGGCAGCAGCTTGAGCAGGGAACCCCAAACTTCTCTTTCCCGGGCCACTTCAACCAGCTCTGACTGGGGGATCCCGAGGCGTTCCCAGGCCAGCGTGGAAATATAATCTCTCCACCTAGTCCTGGGTCTTCCCCGAGGCCTCCTCCCAGCTGGACGCTCCTGGAACACCTCCCTAGGGAGGCGCCCTGGGGCCATCCTTACCAGATGCCCGAACCACCTCAACTGGCTCCTTTCAACGCAAAGGAGTAGCGGCTCTGCCCCGAGTTCCTCACGAATGACTGAGCTTCTCACCCTATCTCTAAGGGAGACGCCAGCCACCCTCCTGAGAAAACCCATTTCGGCCGCTTGTACCCGCGACCTCGTTCTTTCGGTCATTACCCAGCCTTCATGACCATAGGTGAGGGTAGGAACAAAGATCGCCCGGTAGATCGAAAGCTTTGCCTTACGACTCAGCTCTCTTTTCGTCACGACAGTGCGGTAAAGCGAGTGAAAACCGCCCCTGCTGTTCCGATTCTACGGCCAATCTCACGCTCCATTGTTCCCTCACTCGCAAACAAGACCCCGAGGTACTTGAACTCCTTCACTTGGGGTAAGGACTCATTCCCTACCTGTAGTAGACAATCCATCGGTTTCCTGCTGAGCACCATGGCCTCCGATTTAGAGGTACTGATCCTCATCCCAACCGCTTCACACTCAGCTGCAAACCGATCCAATGAGAGCTGAAGGTCACAGGCCGATGATGCCATCAGAACCACATCATCCGCAAACAGCAGAGATGAGATCTTCAGACCACCAAACTGCAACCCCTCCCCACCACGACTACGCCTTGATATCCTGTCCATAAATATCACAAACAGGATTGGTGATAAAGCGCAGCTCTGGCGGAGGCCAACCCCCACCGGAAACGAGTCTGACTTACTACCGAGAACCCGTACACAGCTCTCGCTTTGAGCGTACAGAGATTGGATGGCCCTGAGAAGAGACACCCTCACCCCATACTCCCGCAGCACCCCCCACAGTATCTCCCGGGGAACCCGGTCATAAGCCTTCTCCAGATCTACAAAACACATGTAGACTGGATGAGCAAACTCCCAAGCTCCCTCTAGGATCCTTGCGAGAGTGAAGAGCTGGTCCGTTGTTCCACGGCCAGGACGGAATCCGCATTGTTCCTCTTCAATCTGAGGTTCGACTATCGGCCGAACCCTCCTTTCCAGCACCTTGGAGTAGACTTTGCCGGGAAGGCTGAGAAGTGTGATACCCCTGTAGTTGGAACACACTCTCTGGTCCCCCTTTTTAAAAATAGGAACCACCACCCCGGTCTGCCACTCCTTCGGCACTGTACCCGACTTCCACGCAATGTTGAAGAGGCGTGTCATCCAAGACAGCCCCTCCACACCCATTGCTTTCAGCATTTCTGGACGGATCTCATCAACCCCCGGGGCTTTGCCACTGTGGAGTTGTTTGACTACCTCAGTGACTTCCACCAGGGAAATTGACGATGATCCCCCATCAGCCTCCAGCTCTGCCTCCAACATAGAGGGCGTGTTAGTCGGATTCAGGAGTTCCTCAAAGTGCTCTTTCCACCGACCGACTACCTCCTCAGTTGAGGTCAACAGCGTCCCATCCTTACTGTACACAGCTTGGATAGTTCCCCGCTTCCCCCTCCTGAGGTGCCGGACGGTCTCCCAGAAACACTTTGGTGCCGACCGAAAGTCCTTCTCCATGGTTTCTCCGAACTTCTCCCACACCCGCTGCTTTGCCTCTGACACGGCAGAAGCTGCAGCCCTTCGGGCCTGTCGGTACCTTGCAACTGCCTCAGGAGTCCCCCGAGATAACATATCCCGGAAGCACTCCTTCCTCAGTCGGACGGCTTCCCTGACCACCGAGGTCCACCACGGCGTTCGAGGGTTACCGCCCCTTGAGGCACCTAAGACCTTGAGACCACAGCTGCCTGCCGCGGCTTCAGCAATGGAAGTTTTGAACATCGACCACTCGGGTTCAATGCCCCCAACCTCCACAGGGATGCTAGAAAAGCTCTGCAGGAGGTGCGAATTAAAGATCTCTTGAACAGGGGCCTCCGCTAGACGTTCCCAGTTCACCCGCACTACCCGTTTGGGCTTACCAGGTCTGTCCAGAGTCTTCCCCCACCCTTTGACCCAACTCACAACCAGATGGTGATCAGTTGACAGCTCTGCCCCTCTCTTCACCCGAGTGTCCGAGACATGCGGCCTCAGATCAGATGATACGATCACAAAATCGATCATCGACCTTCGGCCTAGGGCGCTCTGGTACCATGTACACTTATGAGCATCCTTATGTTCGAACATGGTGTTTGTTATAGACAAACCATGACCAGCACAGAAGTCTAACAACAAACGACCACTTGGGTTCAGATCAGGGAGGCCGTTCCTCCCAATCACGCCTTTCCAGGTGTCTCCATCATTGCCCACGTGCGCGTTAAAGTCTCCCAGCAGAACTATGGAGTCCCCTACCGGAGCCCCATGCAGGACTCCGTTCAGGGTCTCCAAGAAGGCCGAATACTCCGAACTGCTGTTTGGTGCATACGCACAAACAACAGTCAGAGTCTTCCCCCCACAACCCGGAGGCGTAGGGAGGCGACCCTCTCGTCCACCGGGGTAAACTCCAACGTAGTAGCGCCCAGCCGGGGGGCTCGTGAGTATCCCCACACCGGCCCGGCGCCTCACACCTTGGGCAACTCCAGAGAAGAATAGAGTCCAACCCCTGTCCAGAAGTACGGTTCCAGAGCCAAGACTGTGCGTGGAGGTAAGCCCCACCAGATCTAATTGGTAGCGCTCCACCTCCCGCACCAGTTCCGGCTCCTTCCCCCACAG
This sequence comes from Hyperoplus lanceolatus, assembly GCA_026929865.2. Classification (NCBI taxonomy): domain Eukaryota; kingdom Metazoa; phylum Chordata; class Actinopteri; order Uranoscopiformes; family Ammodytidae; genus Hyperoplus; species Hyperoplus lanceolatus. The sequence goes on along the minus strand of CM049414.1, from coordinate 3,568,289 downwards.
CGAGGTGACGTTCCACGTCCCCAAAACCAGCCTCTGCCGCCCGGGTCTGGTCCATCGTGGTCCCCGCCCTTCACTGCCACCCTTTAGGCAGCGCACCCGACCCCAGCGGTTCCTCTGACGAGTGGTGGGCCCATCAGTTGTAGAGGGAGTTTGTGCCACGTAGCTTCTTCGGGCTGTGCCCGGCCGGGCCCCGTGGCAGACCCGGCCACCAGACGCTCGCAGGCGGGCCCCCTTTCTGGGCCTGGCTCCAGACGGGGGCCCCGGGCTTCCTCCGGGCAGGGTCACACTTCCTCTATCTCGTTTTTTCATGAGGTCTTTTTGAACCATTCTTAGTCGGGCCCCTCACCCGAGACCACTTTGCCTTGGGAGACCCTACCAGGAGCACTAGGCTCCGGACAACACAGCTCTCAGGTTCACAGGGGCACACAAACCTCTCCACCACGGTAAGGTGATGGTGTGGTGTTAATGCTAACTCACCGTTTCCTGCAGCTGCTAAACTAGTGAGAACCATTATCAGAATAGGCCGGTTTTCTTTTCTAGACTTTCTTCTAGACTTCCGGCATCACGTCACGTGTGTCAGGAATAGATAAGGATCGAAGGCAGGGCTGCTGTAGGCCCAAGGGACATTACCAGCCCACAGCACACAGCTTTCTCAATGAAATAGCTTCACAATATCAGACTATCAGGTGTGTTTATGCCTGCATGCTCTGCCACCTGTCCCTCCACACTAGACTTCTTAGTGTGCTGCTGCTATGTTTGTATAGACTAAACCACCACTCAATGAATGTACTGTAGAGAAACCCGCAGGCTGCCATTCTCTCAACTTAAGTGCAACAAATAACTTGTAACAAACGGTAACTCTGGGAAACAGCATTCCTTCTTTGGGGTTTTTCAAGTTGTTCTTGTTTTAAAGTAGCATCATTTCATTTAGTTCTCTGTTTGTACTTTGAAGCAAAGTGGTTCCATTATTGGCTTAACAACTTACGCTGTGACACACAACCACAGAAGCAGTCACACTGAAGGGAAAATGTTTTAAATTATGACGAGTCAGGTCTCTCATTGAGTTAGAACTTGCCAATATAGTGCAGTGCGCAGGATTTTAACATACATGACCTGAGCCCCTATGCAGTGCAGTGTGTGTGACAGCTGTAAGGCAGGGCAGTGTCCTACTCACCTGTCCTCCCATTCACATAGACTGGTAACATGGGTTGGACAGTGGACATGTGTCATTGTGTTGGTTTGAAAGGGGAGAATTGGTCTTGTGCAACCTGCCACACCCAGTTTACAACTTTAAAAACATTTTTTTTTTCAATAGCATTTTGGTGACTATGATTTCAATGTGCAACATACTGTATTTATAGAACCTATTTCTTGGCAAAAGCTGTTAAAGAGTAGAATTCAATGCACACACTTTATTTGATTGGCCACTGCAGTGTCTTGATGGAGATGGATATTGTGGTTAAGATTGAGACTGACTCAACACATACCTTTATATCATCCTCTTAATATACCACCTTAAACTCTCAACACATTGCTTTTGGACATGCTGCTTTTTCCAATGGACACCTACACATAATGACAAAGCACCTTGTCCCGAGGAATGCTTATATTACTTTTTAATTCTTTTATTTGTTTGAAAAGCCTAAATGGTGTGTGCTATTGGACGGTAACATTTGACTAAACAAATGAGTTGGGCCTCCAGGGGAATGAACAGGAAGGATTGCTCACCATGCAGTCAGTCAATTTGCAGTATTTATTGACAGTATATTTGTCCAAGTATAAGTTGTAATCCTGCCTGTTGGCTATGTACCTATGTGTGTACAGATAACTAACAATGCGTTTCTGATAGGACTGTCAAATGAATGCATTAATTTCGCTTAATTAATCACAGAAAAATGTACGCGATTAAAAAAATTAACGCAGATTATTCACACTCCTATAATGCCCTTTGACCCGGTGCAAAAGTGGTTCGCAGCTGCACCTGTAGCTTGCAGACACGGCCCGCACAGGTAAAAGGGAGAAAAGTAAAGAGAGAAGCAGGGGAAAGGGGCCGAGGGCTCTATGGACGATTTATGGGATGTATCGGGCAAATTAGCATGAAGGTAGGAAGACATCTTACTTTATTCTCCGCAGTGTCTGTGCATTATTGATTTAGTGGGTGCAACAATGTAGGTTCCAAACAGTATCTCTTAATCTTCCTCCGTGTGTCTCAATTTTGTTTGCTAGCTGTCTCGTCTCCCGCATAAACGGACACCCGCCCTGTGTGTGTGTGTGTATGTGTGTGTGTGTGTGTGTGTGTGTGTGTGTGTGTGTGTGTGTGTGTCAATATTTTTGCCTATGAGTACGACGATGGTGAATGAATCGGCATAGGCTATGCGCATCGGTGGCAGTGCAGCGCTGTCTGTTGTGGGAGATGGAAAGTCGTCATTTAGTCTGCTTGTTTTTTGGAGAAAATTCGGCGCTAGTTCCTAATTTTATTTCATGTATAAAGCTGGCTGAGGGGAGGAGACAGAAGTTACGAGAGACGGAGAGCGAGAGAGAGAGAGAGAGAGAGAGAGAAACAAACTGTAGTAGGCTATACAGCTGTTTATAAACAGGTATAAAAGTGTCATAAAAGTATGCGATTAATTTAGAGCCTGTAATTCCCGCTCTGGCTCGCCCAGAGCGGGAACACTCCTTTTAAGAGCCCGAACTCTCTTCTCTCTTTGCAATGCCACCGAAAAAAAAATCCTGCTTCTGCGGATGAAGTCGATGACATTAAAGTATCACTCGACATGTTGACGGTGGAGGTTTCTGCAGGTCGTAAACAGCAGAACTGCATCATGCGATTAGTTGAAGAAGTTAAGGAACTGAGGCTACAAAACTCCGAGAAGGACAAGCGGATTATATCGCTGGAGAACAGGGTGGGTGATTTGGAGCAGTACACCAGAATGAACAACATCATTGTCACTGGGCTGGAGACCAAACCCCGCTCTTATGCGCGGGCATTATCACCGCGGAACGGAGGGGAGACGAGCGAGCAGGACGCCACATCGGTGGAGCAACAGGTGATGGCGTTCCTCCACTCAAAGGGGATTGAGTTGGACAGTAGCAACATCGAGGCCTGTCACCCGCTCCCACGGAGAATCAAGACGGATAAACCAGCCATAATAATTCGGTTTGCCAACAGGAAACACAAAACTGATCTGCTGAAACAGGGAAGACGACTGAAAGGCTCGGATGTGTATCTGAATGAACACCTGACAAAGAAAAATGCTGACATCGCCAGAAAGGCCAGATTCCTGAGAAAGCAGAAGAAAATTCAATCAACGTGGACAACCAACTGTAAAATATTCATCAAGCTCAACGGAACACCAGAACAAGTCAAAGTACTACTCATCAGGGACCTGGATGAACTGGATACATACCAATAAGATACACCAAATCAAGGTAATGGAATTCACAATTCACCATGACAGCAAACCTGTTTCTTTAACAGAACTGGAAACCTTTGCATATACAGAGCATAAAACACAAGACATAGAAAATGACATTGATCCGGATAACAACTTACTTAACAACTTCAAAAACAGACTGCAGTTATTACACAGATGAGCAATTTAATATACATTTCCAATCAGTAAACAACATGTCAATTATCCACTTTAATAGCAGAAGTTTATATGCCAACTTCCACAGCATAAAAGAATATATAAAACTATTCAAGATTCCATTTAACATTATTGCAATATCAGAGACTTGGATCAGCACTGAGAACGGTGTGGACTTTGGGATTGATGGCTATGAACTGAATTATACTAACAGAGGCAAAAAAAGTGGAGGAGGTGTGGCTATCTATGTGGACAAAAGACTGAAATACAAGGTGGTGGAAAACATGACAACAGCGGTTGATGATTTATTGGAATGTGTTACAGTAGAAATATGTATGGAAAAGACCAAGAATGTTATTGTCAGTTGTATATACAGAGCTCCCGGATCGAACATTGAAATATTTAAAGATTGGATGGAAAACATGTTCACAATATCATTGCAAAAGAATATTTCATATGTGGGGATTATAATATTGACCTTTTGAATCCAAAAAAACTTAGAATGACAGAGGAATTTATCAATACTATGTACAGTATGGGTCTATATCCTACAATAACAAGACCTAGTAGAATTACTTCTCATTCGGCACCATTAATAGACAATATATTCACAAATACTATGGATAACAATACAGTAAGTGGACTGCTATACAGCGACATCAGTGACCATTTGCCTGTTTTTGTTGTTTATCACTGTAACTATACGAAACCAAAGAACACCAGTCATTTTAAATACAAAAGACTGAGAACCGAAGAAAACATAAATGCATTAAAGAATGACTTACTGAAACAGAATTGGAGTGTAATATATGAGGTAGAAGATACTGACGATGCATATAATGGATTTCTTAACGTTTTTAAATCACTTTATGACAAACACTGTCCTGTGAAACAATACAGTGATGGACATAAACAGACGACTAGTCTGTGGATCAATAAGGGTTTGAAAAATGCCTGCAAAAAGAAAAATACACTGTATAGAAAATTTATGAAAAATCCAACTTCAGAAGCAGAAAATAGGTATAAAAAGTATAGAAATAAATTAACCAATATAATGAGGATATGTAAGAAAGAATACTATAATAAAATACTAGAGAATAACAAAAACAACATGAAAGGTTTATGGAATGTGCTAGATAGTATTATTAGAAATGCATAAAAAAATACAGGTTACCCTGAGTATTTTATGGAGAAAGAAAATACAATAGATAATATGGATGATGTGGTTGATGGTTTTAACAAATTCTTTGTAAATGTGGGACCAAATTTGGCAGAAAAAATTAATGACCCAGGATCTGTGAGATCTGAAGACAATAATTATGATTTAATAGACATTAATCCAAAATCAATGTTTCTAAAAGCAGTGGAAGAGAGTGAAATTATAGAGATTGTTCATAATTGTAAAAACAAGACTTCTACCGACTATAATGACATTGACATGAGAATAGTTAAACATGTCATTGAAGGAATTGCAAAACCACTTACGCACATCTGTAACTTATCATTTCAAACTGGTAAATTCCCCAAAAAAATTAAAATTGCAAAAGTCGCTCTACAAAACTGGAGACAAACACCACTTCACAAACTACAGGCCTGTTTCACTAATCTCAACTAGTTTCCTGTATAAAACACACCTGTCTCAACTTGTTACCTGTATAAAATACACCTGTCCACAGAGTCAATAAATCAAACTCCATCATGGGCAAGACCAAAGAGCTGTCTAAGAACATCAGGGACAAGATTGTAGATCTGCACCAGGCCGGAATAGACTACAAGACCATTGGCGAGAAGCTGGGTGAGAAGGAGACAATTGTTGGTGCGATTATTCGAAAATGAAAGAAACACAAAATGACCATCAATCTCCCTCGGTCTGGGGCTCCATGCAAGATTTCACCTTTGGTATCATAGTGACTTGCCATGCTTGAATGAAGAGGAATTCTGACTATGACCCCAAGAACACCATCCCCACAGTCAAGCATAGAGGTTGAAGCATTATGCTTTGGGGGTGTTTCTCTCCTAAGGGGACAGGTGGACTTCACTGCATCGAGGGAACTATGGATGGGGCCATGTACCATGAAATACTGGGTGAAAACCTCTTTCTCTCAGCCAGGTCCGTCGTGGATGGGTCTTCCAGCACGTCAATGACCCTAAAAATACAGCAAAGGCAACAAAGGAGTGGCTCAAGAAGAAGCACATTAAGGTCATGGAGTGGCCTAGCCAGTATCCGGACCTTAATCCAATAGATCTGTGGAGGGAACTGAAGCTCAAGCGACAGCCTCGAAACCTTAAAGATTAGGAGAGGATCTGCAAAGAGGAGTGGTCCAAATATCCTCCTGAGATGTGTGCAAACCTGGTCATCAGGTTACGTCTGACCTCTGTACTTGCCAACAAGGGTTTCTCCACCAAGTACTAAGCAATGTTTTGATAGGGGATCAAATACTTATTTCACTCAATGAAATGCAAAATAAGTTCTATCTTTTTTTTATGTGATTTTCTGGGTTTTCCTTTTGATATTCTGTCTATCACTGTTAAAATAAATCTAGCATTAAAATGATAGACCGTTCATTTCATTGTAAGTGGGCAAACTTACAAAATCAGTGCGGGATCAAATACTTCTTTCCTCCACTGTAAGTCGTGTGTCTAAATCCATCCTGAAGGCCTGGTCGCACCATCATTAAAGAACAGCAACATTTGGTAGAGTTTTCTATAATAGAAACCCAAATCGCTGTCATCAGTGGATTCACAGTGCGTTTAACTTCAGTGAACTTGCACATGGCTGTACTGTTGATCAAAAGCAAACCATGTTGACACTGCAGGGGCCTATTTCAGGTAGCTGGTTTTGAGGCAACCCAGAGTTTGTTCGCTCTGAGTTAGTGGAAACTCTCGGTTTTCCGTTTCAGGTAGTAGGTTCAGCGAGAGTCAGTTACTGCGGCAACATATGCCGTGGGTCTAACCTGCTCGGGAGGTGATTTGACCTACTCTGAGTTTGTTTTCACTTTATGCTGCAGCTCTGACTGAAGAAAGAGTCACTGTCACAACGCGTCCCTGTACAGTTTGAATCAAAATCACTCCATAAAAATCTCCATCGGGATGTTTTTATCATTTCCTGATGATTTTACGTTTGATCGATAATTTATCTGATCAGTAGCCTTGTTCTCAGCCGTTCATAGGCGGCCACCTTACACATCGTGACATGCTCTACATTCAGATTAATAAACCTATTTGTATTGTATACTTTTTAACGTCTGTGCCACTGAACAGATTTCTGTCAGGTGGATTAATGTAACGCTGCGGCTGCACGCGATCGTTACTGTTCACTTGTGCGATCCTAAAGTCACAGACGAGCCTCGTTAAATAGCCTAATATGAATATAGAAATTATATAATAATTTAAACTGATCACATGAGGAAAATGGATCTGGTAATAAATCAATCAGGCTCTTCAATGGAAACTGTCACCTAATGTGTCTGACGCTGATGTCTTTCACTCCCCATTTAAAAGAAGCGACAGTCTGTTGCTGTGCGGCGCCAGCTTAATACTTTTGCTGCTGCTGATATACGTAACTTTTTAACTTTTTAAAATAGACTATTGCTTCTCATATGGAAGCGAAATGATTCTCTTGACAAAAAATGTTTGCTCAGTTTTTTTTCTGAATTGCAGAGGTGATTAGATCAGAGTTATGAGACAATGTCCCCGTTAATTCTTCTCCATACCATAAGCTCATTCGTTAATATTTCTAACTCTAGTGGGAGGATCGGAGAAGTTTTTTTTTTTTTTTTTTTGAGAAGTGGATAAGTGAATCATGTTATCAGCGATCCATTGACGATGGCTTTTACGCACGCGATCAACCCAGAGTGAACACGCTCAGAGTTGATTGACCCAACGCTGATCCACTGTTCTGAAACCGAAAACCCAGAGTTGCTCAACAACCCTGCGCTCTGAGTTGACTAACTCACAGTGCATGATTAAACTATGTTTGTAAAACCAGCTACCTGAAACAGGCCCCTGACCTTTGAGGGCATGGAGGGCTGGAGAGAAAAAGTAAGAATACAAAACTTTTAGTAATATGTTGTTGATATAATCATATGGATATATATAAATATATATATCCATTCATGACAATATGACTTGTTACTAGTTAAAATGTTAATAAAAAGTGCGTAATGTTCCAAACAGGTGTTTTTTTTAACATTCTACAGCTTTCCCAATCTTTTAATGCCCCTGTCCCAACTTTTTTTTAAATGTGTCACTGGCATCAAATTCAGAATGGAAGCTGGCTGTTAATTTCAGTCTGACACAGCGAGTATGCGTTATTTATGTAAGACATTACATCTCCTATCCTTGTCAGAGCAGTAAAGGTGCAGCAGATGATCAGGGTAGAGAGGGATGTTTTTGGTGACATCCGTGTACCTGGATTCTACACCTACATGGATCCAGCAGGTAGGGTTGTGTCCTTCCCACCATTATTTCACAGCAGAACAAGGCCTGACTCTAGTTTGTATCCTCAACGTTAACACAACCAGAAATTCTTTAGTTTTTTTCGCTGAGAAAATCTCCTGGACTTTGCCGAGCAGAACAAAGGAGTCTTTGTGCCTCCCAAACCACCAGCTCGCTTGGTTTAGCACACTGTGGCGTTCAGCTACTGGCATGCCTCATGCAGTGGGGTGGAGTGGGGGCAGGAAGGGGGTGGAGAGAGGTTGGCTCGGATGCAACGTGGTTTTTGGTTTTTCAGCATAAAATGGCTAGGGTCCTTTTTTTACTATTTTTTTTTTACATGTCCACGTTTGAAACCACCCTATATGGGCTGGGGAAATAAAAGGCATGGGTACTGTGTGTTCGCTGAAAAGAAAAAAAACAGTGTTAATACAGAGCCTAGGCTCTGTAAACAGGCATGTAAACAAAGGGGCCCACCTGACTGCAGATAGCAACATACCTAGTTAATCATTTCCTTTGTTAAGTAACAGAACCTAGGCTGTGTGTTAACACTGGATTTTTTTCCCGGAGCACACACAATAAGGACAGGTAGCGGATCTTGAGGAGATATTCACTGATTTAAAAAAAAACCAGACAGAGACAGAGTTGAAATGGGGCAGAGAGGAGAGTGACATGCAGAGAACGACCGCGGGCTGGAATCGAACCCGGGTCCGCTGCTGGCCGAGGCCCATGGGGGGGACGCCCTACCAACTGAGCTAAGGGCGCCCCTAGATATTCACTGATTTTGACATAAAGTGATTTTTGACAACAGGCATTCTCCAGACTCACTGACACCACCGTTAAATGGAGATAAACTAGTAGGAGAGCAGTTTGAAGCTACATTCTCTGAGTAATTCCATTAGATCCCAAATGTGTGACATTGTTGGAGAAACACAATCAAATGCTTCCACTGATTCTGACATGGGTCGATGGATAGTGCACTTTCCATTTCTGTGTTGGGTGTTGAGCTGCGAGTACGAAAAAAACAACTCAGATTAGGATCAGAAACGGGCATAACTTCTGGTCGCAGAAATCAATATCTGAAGTAGTAAGAGTAAACGAGGCATGTCTAGGTGAAACACACCAAGACAATAACATGTCAAACACTGAAGTGATCCGCCCCAATTGGATTGAATTTTTTTTTTAGCTCATTCTCCGTCATATTGAGGTCAGGGGCCGGCTTGTCAAGGGGGCACCTCATCAGGGTATCGGGGCCTTGAATAGGATTTTTTTCCCTCATACATTTGTTCTATTCTTTTGTCTTGTCACCGTTCTTCTTTCCTGGAGCATGATGCAAGTAGCTGCAGCCCAGTGCTCAGCTCAACATGGACAGCAGCAGGTTGCATAACACAGTGAGCCAGCCTTTAAGCACCTGTGACAGAAGCTGCCTGTGTTTTTTAGATCATGCCTGGCTAGCGTATAGGTAAATGACTCTGCTTAGCCTGAGGCAGGAGCTGGGTTATAGCTGGAGTGTGAAAAACAGGAAATGGGTTGTTCGATAGCATGAATACTGTTTGGTGTGATTAGATTGTTGGAATTGTGGTTTTTGGTTATGAATCATTCTAAAACAGAGCACCCCGTTATTATGCAGTATTACTATGACTAAATACCAATTATGTGGTATTGTCACAGAGAATACAGTCACTCTTATTGTTTTTAAGGACCAGCATATTCGTTTGAAACAATTATGAGGAAGCATTGACTTATGGAAAGGATAGTAACAGCTTTGCACAATTGTAAAGCAGTTGATACATTTTTCTGACATTTCTGCTCAGTCAGATTAGCAAAAAAACCAATAGTTATTGATTATATACTCCCAGCTGCCAGTATTCAGGTCCATGTAGCTACAAGCTAACACAGCTTCATACCAAATCCATGCAAAGGCCCCGCTGTAATGAAGGTTATAATGTTCAGAATCAATCAAATCGCCATGCAGCTATAGGGTTTACTGCAGGATTATTGCATTTGACTATTTGACTTGGTTTTAGCTTGGTGTGTGTGGGCTACTAAACTGTCAACTATATGTATGTTATTATTGATTCAGGTAGGGCTGGTGATAGGGACAAATTATTATCACCGACATTCCATTAAATTATTTCTGGATCAACGAGCAATGCCATTTAATCAAATCACTATTTATTGCATCGAACTTCAGGGAAATAATAGTACATATAAAACATTTTATTTCATTTACCATCCTGTACCATAGTTTGTTTCCAACATAATTTTGTGAAAGATTGTGTAGTTTGTTTTCGCTTCATAGATAATGACATGAATGAAGCTAATATGCCTTCAAAATAAAACCTTAGCAAACACGCTAGCAGATTTTAGCCCTGGAGCTTGCTGGGCTAACCCTGTTGGCCACGTGACCCTGACCTTGTAGGTTGTAACGCTCTGTAAAGTGTGAGACTCTCTGGAGGGACAGATATGACCTGCAACGGTAGGGTCTGGTGACACACAGAGAAAGCTATAGGCTTCAGCTCGCTTATGTTCGGTAGCCTTGCTAGCATTTGTTCTTGTATTGAAATAAAATCATGTTGAAACAGGCAACCCTCCCAACTATAACTTCATTTGTATTAAAGGTCACATATTATGCTCCATTCAAAATGGTAATTTGTTTTTATACTAGTAAACGGTTTTCATGGTGTACTTTCCAAAAAGATATTTATATTTTGTCATTGCTGAATATCCTCTTTTCAGCCTTTGTCTGAAACGTTCAGTGTTACAGCCTGTCTCTTTAAGCCCCGCCTTCCAAAAAGCTCAGTCTGCTCTGAATAGGCCCATTTGCCCTGTACCGTGCCTTAGCAGGATTGTCCTTCTTGCCAATACGTGCCAATACGGTGGGGGAAAAGCGAGAGGGTCGTTTTTTATAATACATTGTTTTTAACGATCAATTCCAGCCAAAATTCACACATTGTAAAATAATCCCAGTGTGGTATGAAACTATGAAAATAACCCAATTTGAGAATTGAATTAACCTTGAATTTTTTGGCCTCATTTTTTTTTTACCACAATATGATTCTGTTGAAAGACTGTTATGATAAAAAATATAAAATATATTTTTTTTATCTAAGATCCCATAAATTCTCAGGGTTTTAATGTGTATTGTGGAACGTTAACTCACCCACCTGCTCCTGTTTGACATCTGTTCACTCCATTAAGTTTGACCTTTGTTAATTGAAACATTGTTCATGGATTTCATTATTCCCATGAAACGAGTCTTGCTTTCCCTATCGGTCACAATGGCTTTTGTTCAGCTGGCCTCATAAATATTCCCTCCTCTTTTTTCTCCTTTCTGCCATAGCGGCACTGGTGGGCAGTACTGAAGGATGTTATTTTGTTGCTGGATAGCCTTGTTCCATCCTCAGTACCAAATGATATACTGCGAAGAAAACAACAGTAATAAATGAGCTGACGGTCCTGCTTTGAGAGGCAGGCTTGAGTCTCCAGAAGGCAGCTTGTGTTTTTTCGCCCATCCATTCTTCCCCAGCATGCAGATCACTGTGCAAACAGGAACATATTTCAGTTGTATTTGTAGAGGGTGTGTAGGAAGAAAAGATCCCAACACGCGGTTGCTAGGGATCACATTAGTGAGTAATGTCTTTCTGTCAGTTCAATGGAGTAGTTTAATTTGTCAGCCATTGTGTCGATACAGACTCATCAACAGAAATATTACCTGGCATACCATACAGTATGTATAGTATATCAATCTATTAATCAAAATGTATTATAGCCCAATTTCACACATACAAAAATGCCTAAAAGGGCTGTACACCTTAAGCAAAATACAAATATCATAACAACACAACAAACCATCATGAACAAGAAACATGTCATGAATAGTGCCATACTATAAAATGCATGCGCAAAAGCATTCAAAACTATACATAAAGACGATATTCACAGTGACCAATTACATGTTGGGTAACCATAGTGAGGTGTTACAGAAATGAAATGATGTGAAGGGTAGATGCAAAGAGGTGTATTTTGAGTTTGCTCTTAAAGGAATGGACTGAGTTGGCTCCACAGATTTTTAGGGATGGGACCAATCTGATCCAATATTGGTATAAGGTCCGATATCGCTGCAATCGACTGACAGCTCCGATCCACGTACTGGTCCATAGCCTGTTTTTAAATGTATTTTTTTTTTATTATTTTAACTATGAAAGATAAATTGTATTATTTAAAGGTTCAGTAAGCGAAATGGTACTTTTAGCTAACATCCTGTCAGTGACTGCAGTTAGCAGTCCCCTCGCTCTCCCCACGTCACCACATTAATGCGGTGCGGTCTTCAAGCATCAAGTCATCTTAGCATCATCTTAGATCCGTAAGTGCAATGAAACATGATTAAAAACCATTAAAACAGACATAGGGAAGGATTTTTACATGCTCCGCCATTGTAGGCGCATAAACATTCACCCCTGTGTTGCTCTCTGCTTCCGTGTAATATTTTAGAGGTTAAATGCACTCATACATCTACTAAAGCTGTTGTTACAGTAACTACATGTAACTACAGATATTTTGTGTTTAATTTGCTTGTGATCTGATGGACACCATGTTAATTCGTCCGGATCCTGCACTAAAACCAGTATGTTTTCTGAGGCTGCAGCTTGCGGTGCATCAGTAACACAGTGGAGTCAGCAGTATTGGTCTGTAAATAACAGCAAATGGCTGCGGCCATCACTGTGTGTGTGTGGTGGAGGGAAGAGGCTTGGTGTGCACGTTCCACGTGTGTGTGTGTGTGTGTGTGTGTGTGTGTGTGCGCGCAAGTGTGTGCACATGCGTGTGCATGCATTTGCTTGTAGTTGCACATGGTAGCAGAAAGAGAGAGTGTGTGTGTGTGTGTGTGTGTGTGTGTGTGTGTGTGTGTGTGTGTGTGTGTGTGTGTGTGTGTGTGTGTGTGTGTGTGTGTGTGTGTGTGTGTCTGTGTGTGTGTGTGTGTGTGTGTCTGTGTCTGTGTCTGTGTGTATGTGTGTCACAGAAGCCATTAATCAGAGGGTCCAGGGCAGCCCTGTGTTTTTCTTGCAGGCATTCGCTTTTCCCGTTAAAACCTCACCCTCCTCCTGCCAGTTGGATGTGTTGTGAAAAAAGTACAAGACCACTCTGAACCCATTATGTTCTTACACAAGTTATTGAGTGAGTGGGATCGCCTTTAAACCGTTGAGCATTCCGGGATCTGGTTTTAATTTAGATCAGTACATTTTTATAGCATTTTAGTAATTTGGTCAATGTAAGATTTAGGCAAATTTTTAGTCAACAACAACACAAGATATTTCAGTTCGGTGAGAATTATTTGTTTCGTTTTTATCCAATGCTAAGCTTGTATTTCATAAACAATGACTTATTATATGTTGGTAAATATGTCGCTATAGTCTCCTTTTCTGGTCGTGGAGAAAATGCGGAGAAAAATATTCGATGACAAAAGGAACCCGTCTGTCAAACATTTCATTTCTACATTGCCCAAAGTGATAGCAACAAATCCTCATTGATGAATGAATCACAGTAGTCTGTTGTTTTTGATATAATAATCACTTTTTTGGAAAAGAACTGGGCCAAGAAAAATCAATCTGTGAAGCATACCCATGTCACAGAAAGCAGAGGAGGACATTGTGGGAAACACACCAGTTGAAAAATGTGGCCTCTGGCTAACAGCCACAGTGCTTTACTGGTCTCTGGAACCAAAGATAGCTTCAGGCACTTCAAGTCAACTTTAATCCATGACTGAAAAACAACTTGACTTCGATATCTTCTTTCTAATAACTTTCAAAAACTGCCTAGAAGTGTACTGTAGTGGCCAGTGACCCTGGAAACACATTTGGGTGTTGAATACCTCTTGAAGGACCCACTCTACTAGGCTGGCCAGAGTCCAGTTTAGCTGCCAACATTTGGAGTCCGTCCAGCGAGTGCTTTCTCTCGGAGGCCTTTACCAAAACATGACCTATTTTCTCAGAGGAGGGAGGGGGGGGGGGGTCAAACAGCCTGTTCTTTTATTCCTGCCATGTTCATATTCTTGCCTCTTCTTTCTCACTTAACCAGCCATTTAAACATATTGACTAGGAATTTTACAGTTGTCTGGTAGTAAGTGGTATACAGTTTTCCGTCAACGTGACCCTTTGCCTAGTGACGATCAGCATCTTTTACAATCTGCTGATGGCATGCTCTCCATCTGAACACATGCTGAATAATGGGGCTAAATGGCCTTTGCCTAATAGCGCATTAAAGTAAGTCGCAAGATTTCCTGCCCATGGAATCTCTTCCCACAGGGCATTCTGGTGTCAGTGGCTCAGACTGGATTACAGCTTTTGATTATGGCCCCAGGACTTTTTATTGTTTCATGCTATTACGCCAGCAGCTTGCAAAAATTTAAGATGTATCATGGAAGTCCTTATTCAATTACATTTATCAGCTTCTGAGTTTATAAGTATATACGTGTTAGGTTGAGAAATGCGTCAGATGGCTTAAGAAAATCATGCTGTTTATATTGTCATTAGCACGGATCACTGGCATGGTATTCTTGTTCCACATGCACCACCTAGTAAGCAGAACAATTGTGGTTTTGTCACCTATACAACCACACCAATACAACCTTGTTTGAACTTGCTCATTTGGACCTCTATTCCTGCCACACCTTTGGCTGTGCTCTTTATTCTTCGATGTAAAGGTGCGTGGCAACTAGCGTTTAAGGTGCATTGGCGCCCCTCTCTCTCCCAGGGTATGGGTGGTTTACTTCTATTAAACTTTAAACTATTATTTATTTGATTTATATCTAGAATTTCTTTAATTGAGACAATTATCATTGTTTTATCGCCCAGTCCAGTTAACATACACGATAACTTGCTAGCAGTTTTAGTCTTCCTTTCATCTACTGGCACATTTTCCCGTTTCTGGGAGAAAAATGTGTCTTATTTTCGAGGGATTCTCGTCAATTCCAAAATGTTGTTTCTGTGGCTGTGTTTTATGGTTGGGAAGATCGGCAAGTTTTGGAATGGGTAGTAGATCTGTGTCCTTCTCTGATGACATATTTGCAGCCGGCTAGCTAACATTGCAAAGACTGGTTGCAGTTTGCAGCCCAAACTTCAAACATTGAGAACTACAGATTTTGAGACTTTGGAGCTTTATTTTATTTTGAAAAAATTCTTAAAAGGCAATTATTCTCTTGTTTCATCATCCAATATGCTGAAGAACAAATAAAATGGGCTCCATTCATAAAACCATGACTAATGGTTAAAAAATTCCCCAGGGAACTGTTTATGGCCAAACCCATCTACAAGCATTCCAAGTGGCTGATTGTTGTAATGTAAGGTACTCTTGTGTAGCTCTCATTGGACACACTCATTGAACCACTTCTACCAATTAGGCTACAAGAAGTTGCTCCACCAGTTCTACCAGTTTCACAGCTTGCACACGTGTACAAATGTAAGTGCACAGTAAATAGTGACAACTTAGTACAACAACACTGGAGATTGTTTCCATCATGTTAGTGGACGCAAGACGTGCTCATTATATTCTGTGTATTCTCAACTGTAAGTCTATTTGTTCTCAGTGATATTCCAAAACGTGTCAAGATTATATCCTTCACTGAGTTAAAAAATTAACTACAGCATGTGTTTTCATGCTAAAGCCAAATCGATTATTAGTTCAATGGAAAATGAAATGGCAACCATTTTGATCACGAGATAAATCAATGATGAAAGTAATGAAGGAATGTCTCAGCCAGTGCTGCGGTGTATTTTTGGATGACAATGGCATTCCCCTCGCGTTGTCACCTGGCCACCCGGCGTCACATTGCGGTCCTTGTGTGAAGTGACAGGCGGAGGAGCGCTATTATGATTTTTCAACTGTCGCGTAGGAAAAAGTTCACCAGTTCTCAAATATTCCAACCGCTCCGACGGGCCCGCGCATGTATTCAACGAGCACTGAGGCGACAGTTCCACGGCCTTTAAAAGGAGAATTTCACAGGAAAAAGAACACTGTTGCCGACCTCAGTTTGGTCTCAGTTAACAAACTGGTCGGGCACATGTTAGCTCGGTCTGGAAGTTTGGGAAAGTTATTATCCTTAACCAAAAGAGGAGTAAGGCTATTATACCTAAACTCAAAAGTTCTTAGCTGGCTTGCTAATGTCAGCCATGGGTGACATTACATTCAGGAAACACCAGGTTTTGTTCCTAGTTGGAAGTTGTGTGAACCCTTAAGCCTTCCCATGAGGACAGGACTTCTGAAATGCTGCTATGCAGTCAGGCTCACAATAAATTAGCTGTGTGGAAAGTTGGTCAATACCTCTAAAACACAGGATTATGTCCTATTTTTCTATTTTTACATACTACTTATCTACGTAACTGACCTAATACTACATACAAAAGCTGGTCGCAAGGATACATCCCTTCTTGGTTTTTAGCTCATCTTTAAGGTAAATTCCCTATCTTATACTTATTTGGATTATAGTCGACATTGCCAAAGTCTTGTGTGAACAGCGAACTCTTGGATTGACCTCATGGCTGTAGTCTAGTACACAGTACATGGGTTAAACCCAGGTTGATGATCACATGAGGTCTCAGTGGGTCTGGTCCATGGACCTAAAGAAATGGACAGCGGACTGAAAACCGTTGGAACGTTGAAGCCATTCATTCCTATGAAAGCTGCTCATTGGCGCAGGGCGACCATACAGGAAGTATTCGGCTTCCGCGTCCACGGTGCCAACACGCCCCTAAAGCGTGACGCGCAGTGTACGTTTCACTGACGTTCTTGGATGAAGAAAGCAGTGTAACCTCCCGCGAAAACAAACTGAAAGACGTTGAAAGCCGTTGGGCTAATAAAATGCTTGAGGTGAAGTTTTTAAATGAGAAAACTTCAGTTTTATTAGTACATGGTCTAAAGATAAATATGAGCCTATGATTGATATCCAGAAAAAATTTGCGGAGACACAATCTTGTTCGCCGCTTGTATTGTGTGGACGGGGAAATCTGCCTCAGGGCTCCATGGAAAATAAGCTCCCATTCACAGCATGCAGTACCAATGGGTTGGCCACTAGTCCATGCTGGCTGCTCGGAGAAGGCAGCATCCTGGGGCCTGGTCTGGTCCTGCACACGGCCCTCAGGGCAGAAAGTGGTGCCACAGAGTAGAGCTGGGGAGTGCACAAGCCCTAAGCCCCGGGCTCATTACTACAATGCCCTATTATAGCCTGTGGATTACGGTTGTGATTAAACACAAACCTCATTTCCACAACCACAGGCCAAATCAAACAGCCTGCATACAATTCCAGCATTATTCCCCTCGGTTTGGCCCTCCCACCCCCTCCCAATCCTGAGATTGATAATGAGATCACTCAGTAATATCCAAGTCAAATACAATACCTTATCCAGATGAGTTGAAGTTCAAATGAGATCAGACAGCGGACCAGCACTAAAATGTTTACAGAGCACTTTCTTAGAAATTCCAAGTGGCTTTATATGATACTGTAGGTGAGGTGAGTAATTCCACTACAGTCCTGTTATGGGCTGGGCCGGTTTCAAGTCTACACAGTTTACACAGCTTTAGTTACTCTCAGAGTGAGTCCACGAGACATCAATCTGCAGGTTCACACTGGTATATGATTGCCAAAAAACACTTTTTTGATTGATTGATTGATTTATATTTATTTCGTCCATGGATGTCTTCCAACAAAACTAATTTCAACATTCTCACATGTACAATCCATAAAACCATGACTTATGGTATGGCTAAGGATTAGGTTCCTATTTAATTTATTTTGTCTGTCATCCAGTTCTTCATCTGTGTAACGGAATGACTACTAAGCAAACATGATATTTCTCAGTAGGGGAGACTGGGGTAAGTAGGCACACTTTTTACTCTAGTGAGAATTGCTCATCACCTAAACATCTTTCAATAGTCATTCCTACATTAAATTGAAACTTAAGGTGTTGGCTTGAAAATCTGATCCCCTCACTTTTTCTAACTTATTGTAATAAAGAAGAAATGTACCATCAAAGACACTCTAACACATTGTGACAACCAACCCCATCAAGGGGTCAGTTGTCACACACTATGGGGTTGTTTGTCACAATGTTATCTTAATGGGAAAAATATTAAAAAGAAGGCAAGAAAGCAGAACTACATTTGAAAGTTTAATTTCATTTTCAAGTTGAAAAATAGGCCGACATAACTTTATGCATCTTAACACAAAATGAGCAAGGAATAAACAAAAAGGAAATCCATATTAAGACCAACCTACTGTATGTAACAACATAAAGAACAAAACAAATAGGTCTAACAATAATAGCCTACTCAACTAGGATACACACATTCACTATCTGAGTTACAGTGATGGCAAATGTAGGGTCTGCTCACTCTAACTAAGCAGAGATTGTGTGCCCACTGGTTGCACATACAACACTTCTCCCTTACCTCCCCTGAACGGGTGCTGGAGAACGTTTCCATAAAAACCAAACACAAACTATCCTCTTCATCTGATGAAGATTCATCCTCCTGTCTCTTTCTCTTCTGTTTCTTCTTCCCCAGCTGGGGTGGAGTGCACTGGGGTGCAGTAGTTTTGGCAACTGGTCTAGTTTGGGATGCACTGGGTCGTTTTAATTTTGTTGCCCTTTTTCTCTTTTGCATGCAAGCTGCCTTTCCTGCTCTATTCTCTCCTTCTCTGGGGTGTCAGCTTGATGTTTTCTTTTGTTATTGGGTTCCTTTCCTGACTGCACCCTTTGGATAACATGTGACAACCAACCCCCCAAAAAACGACCAACCCCAACTGGAATTTCTTGCTAGCATCAAGGACAACAACCATCTGACAACTAATTAGCTTGCTAAAAACAAACTAAACCAGGGGTGCCCACTAGGTTGATCGTAGTGTGGGTCGATCGCGTGGCATTCTTAAAAAAAAAAAAAAAAAAAAAAATTTAGTTTTTTTTTTTTTTTTTTTTTACTATGAAAGAGTGAACGAGCCGTGCGAGCATGCGCCGACGTTCGGTGGAGAGAGAGAGGACACCACTTTCTATTTTGACATACAGTAGGCTACATATCAGTTTGTTAGCCAGTGAGCTAACCAATGCTAATCCAAGTCAAGGAAGTGGAGAGGCTTCTGCACTGTGACAAATTCTACTATGTAAAATACAGCCAGAGAGAGGAAGACTGTTCAGACAAACAGACCACCACATATTCTAGTGGGACAGAAGTGATCATTGAGAAGGATTTCTTTTGTATGACTATAATTCTGCCTTTAAGATAAACCTATATGCATTTGTGTATATTTCTTGCTCTTTTAAATTAGAATTGCTTAAGCCTTCCTAGCCTAATACATAACATCACCACCAACAAAAAAATGTATAACAATTATGATATCGTATCGGACAGTATCGGTATCGACCGATATCCAAAACCCAGATATCCGAATCGGATCGGAACTAGAAATAGTGGATCGGTGCATCCCTAGGTTCATGCAGTTATGCACGGTACACCAGCTTATATTGTACATTAATTTTCAATATGTTTAAATAAATATGTTCAGGCTTGTTTGGTTTGCGGTGCAGAACTTTCACTCTTATTTAAGAAGTATTTTATTTATTAGAGACTTTGGTTGTATGCAGCAGTTTTATCTTTTCTATACTGGAAAATACCTTTAGGCTGCAATTCTGCACACATTTTTCCTCTTAACTGAGAACCGTACCTTACAGAACAGAACCATGACTTAAAAACCGAGGTACGTACCGAACCGTGACTTTTGACCCCTAACAGTAGGTGGTAGCTCACTTTGACTTGGTCATTTTCAAAGTAGCTCACAAGCTGAAAAACAGTGGGCACCCTTGATCTAAATTATAGCTTGCCCTTCACACTTTTGTAGGGTAACACGTGTTTTGTTATAAACCCATTGTGTAAAAGCCTAGAAGAAAAATACTGAGGAACTAAATATTTTCAATTTGACATGAAAAACACTAACAGTCCTCTCACCTCAAATTCAGCAGTCTAACTCCAAGGAAGACTATGTAGGTGACCTCTGATCCCAGTTGTGGATATTTACATACTACAGCACCTTCTAGTTCCGAGATATAACGATTGTGACAACCTACCCCTGTGACATATTACCCCGTTCTCCCCTATAACTGGAGTCAGTAACATGTGGAGACTAATGCAAAGTGCATACAACACAGATAATCTGAAGTGAGTCAAAAACTGTGGCACTAGCATGTTGCTAATAAAAGGCTTCACTCAATCCCTGGATGGATATGGTACTGTAGGTGAAGTACAGTTAAGAGTCATGCCAGTTTGTACAAATTAATAAGTAATTGTGTGGGTGGGATTCACTGTAGATTGTTTCAGTTCTGTCTGAAATAGCCCACAGACATGTAGGTCTTTGTAAAGGGCACCATTGATTATTGATAGTCTGTTAGGGGTCAGCACATGGCACAGTGCGGATGGGGAGTGGGTCAAGCCATTGAGCAGTTCCAAAGGCAGAGAAAGAAGGTGGTGCTGTTTTAATGGTGCAGCCTGTTGTGTAGCATCAGTCCTCCACACACTCCTCCTTTGAAGCTGGAACAATAACATCCAACACCTTCTTAATCGGGACTCCTTATTGTGGTTTGCTGTTCCCATTACAATCACATTGTGTTGGGCACAGTGTGTGATTGCTTCATACAAACCATACTTCCCCGATAGTACAACCCAGAACAAAACAAACAAACATTTGAACATGGACGACATGGTGCTTTATAGTCTATGAATAGAAATGTAAGGTGTATGGATAAAGTGCAAGTGTCTTAAAACCTCCAGTCAATGCCCCCCTCCCTCCCCTTACTCATACTTTACTTTACTCTGTAGATAGACTAACTATCTTATCAACCAGGGGCGTGCAGCGAGAGTTTGGGGAGCCGGAGCTCAAGTGAGAAAACGGACTCTTTTGTGATTATCATATATATTTAAAAAAAATATAAACACATTTCTTACTTACTTACCAATTTATTGTAAAACCCTAAAACTCACACAAATAACATTGTTTTTTCTTGAGTATTCACTAGGTAGCTAACGGAGGAGAAGATATTGACATTTTACCAAAGTTTCAATATTTAAAAGGTTTTGTTTTTATGGTTGTGCAAGTTTTAATTGGTTAAAGTAAATATTTCCGTTAAAAATAAAGTTAAAGGCCTACTTCACCGGTGGAAATATGAAGGTGTATTGAACTCTGAGATCATATGTAGTATAAATGTGCAAACATTTTAGAAATCGGTTCATCCTAGCCTGAGAAAAGGCAGAAAGGCTGTTTTATGGTCTTACTGTCTAACCCTACATTTTACTAGTGTGACATCACAAATGGGAAAATGTAGGGTTAGGATTAACAGGACAGCTGGGCCAAGGGAAGACTGAGGAAAGATTGAAGGAAGAAAAACCTCATTCATTATATTATAATAGCGATCCTATAATGATAGAACGCCGGTTAAGTATGGGTGTAGTATTCCTTTAAGCATAGTTAGGTTCTTGACCTCTGAAAACCATGGCCCCCCCAAGTGGCTGGGCCCTATAAAGCTTTCCCACTTATCTACCCTTTATGGGCGGCCCTGCATACATCCCCAAAGCATCGTGGGAGCAGTAGTACCAAAACTAGGCTGAATAAAAAATCAGGAGATCACCAGTGTTTAAGTGTTCATCCTCTATGAACAATGATTGTATTGAAATATTCTGCATCTTAAAATAAAAATGTATATTTCTCTCTGGATCAAAGTGTTGGACCGACACAATGTCCAAAACCATGATTTATGTTCCTTTTGTCATGTAATTCCCCATGCTCGTTTGTTGTTTTCATCATTTATACATTAAGACTGTATTAAGAAAACTTTTCTTTTTTCTTACTGTGATATGGAATGAATGGCATACAATATCCAACACTGCAAGTATATTGACATGTTTTTTTTCAACCCCAGCAGACCTGGCATATTAAGTGAGACATTTAGCACTTGTTGGATGTCTCATTTTAGATATGAATACCTCCCTGTCTTCTATTCCTAATGTGTATCAATGCTGTAAATGAATGAATTCACAATACTCGTAAGAGCCTCCAAATGGCGTGTATTTCATCCCCCATCTCATTGTTCTGTGTAGTGTTTGGCTGCAGCAAAGCACAGGGAGTGTACTAGATGAATCTGCATTCACATGCCTTTTTGCACATCTTGTAAAGAAACATTTATTATATATTTAAATATATTGAAATGCCTGGAGAGGGGATTTTGCTCCTCTGGTATTCAACATTAACTCTAACTTTAAAGGTCAATACTTTACCCTCTCTTCCTTATTACTTTTCCCCAGATAATGCAACAGTTTTTTATTTATTTTTTATCAGAAAGCCAATCTGTTTAGTGCTCCTGCCAGTCTGGGTTATAACTGCAGACATTTCACATGAAAACACATTGCAGAGAGAGAAATGCTGTTGTGTTGACACACAGTTAACGTTACAAAAAAATATATACAGCCCCGGAAAAAATTAAGAGACTGGTCTGGATTTTTCTTAAATCTTTATCTCTATATTACTTATTGAAAATGCTCTAAATGACATTATTTTTTTATTGTGAATTTGGTAGAAATGTTTTCAGTAGTTTATATTATAAAATCAAAATGTCCATTCTACTCAAACCTATGCCTCTAAAGAGTAAAACAAGACACACTGAACATTTGGAGTGGTCTCTTAATTTTTTTTCCGGAGCTCTTATTACGTTATGTTGTTTTCAAATGAGCCCATTCCAAATGATTGACTCTTTTGCGTTGTGTGTTCCAGCTGTTACGAGAACTTAAGCACACGAATGTGATCGCCCTGCAGAAAGTCTTCCTGTCCCACAGTGACAGAAAGGTGTGGCTTCTCTTCGACTACGCTGAACATGACCTGTGGGTGAGTCTCCCTGCTCTGTTGCAACAATGTCACCCGATATATTTCTAGAAAGCAAATGAACCAAATTGCTAGATAAACTGCTCTTCTTGACAAGAAAATGTATATTGCTAAACTGGTTTCAATAAAAACCACCACCTGTGACACAGTGGTGTCGAGAAATCCTTCGAATATTTCCCATGGAAACTCAGCGCTGAAACAAAAGGAAACAAGAGCAGTTTTATTAATATATGGAAGCATCTATTAACTCACTTACCCAAATATCTTACCACCTTCATTCAGAATGCTAATGGTGCATGAAATGATCCTACTGCCCATTCGTTCTCATTATACAGTATGTCATGAAGTGTGTGTATGACCTGGTCGTGAAACCATTTTTTTTTTTCAATGACAATCGTGTGTTCTCAAATTAATATATATATTTATATTTTGTTATTTTTCACGTTTATACCCTCTATTTATAATTCCCTTTAAATTATTTCCGGCATTTTTATTTTTTTTATTTTGAAGTACATACATTTGTCTTTAGTTTGGGTTATTGTAAACTTTGTCTCAAATTTTCATTTCAGTGGCTTTAAAAAAAAAGAGTCTTAAAATACGTTCCTTAAGCTGAGGTGAAAGCTTTGCTCTGTCTGGCAGCACATCATCAAGTTCCATCGCGCCTCCAAGGCCAACAAGAAGCCCATGCAGCTGCCCCGAGGGATGGTCAAGTCTCTCCTCTATCAGATCCTGGACGGGATCCATTACCTCCATGCCAACTGGGTTCTCCACAGGGATCTGGTAAGCAGCTAAATGTGCTCCACTGGTCCACTTTCCCTTTATAGAACCCGCAGCATACACGCCGAGCACATGGATCCTGGTTACATAAGCCACACCATGGATGTCACATAGTCACTCTTACCTGCCACTTTGCAACAGTTAACCAGTTAACGTTTGTTTAAAAATGTCTGTTTAGATTGTTAATGTTCATGCTGCACATAATTATAGTGTTAAGCACACCATATCGCATCTACAGTACATATTTTTTAATTTAATTTAACATTATTCTTGTACATGTACATTATCCTATTTCACTCCAGTTATTACTTTATTTCCATGTACAGTATTCTATTTAATCTGCCATTAACTTAACTTTATTTTGCATTATATATATATATATATATTATATGGTGCACCTTATCTACAGTATACACCTTTTATCTGCAGTGTCTTTGCACTACTGTTGTGTTATTTGTGTCTCAGGTGTTGCTCTCTTCACTTTTGTGTTTTTCTATTATACAGTATCTTCTTCTTTATTTTATTGTTGAGAGGAGCCTGGGACTTAAGAATGACATTGCCAATGACTGCTTCTGTAATTATTCTTATTATTGATCCACAGTGAAATATTTTCCCAAAAAATGGAAGGTCATTGTGTTTGTTGAATTCTGTTGAAGAATAAATATTGTGCTGTTAAGGTACATCTTGTCTCTCTAAAGCCTTAGTTCACACTGTAAGATTTGTTCACTCTCCGTCATGTCTTTAGACGTCACCGACAAAAGCTGAAGATCAAATTAGCGTATGTTCCTGTGAGGTTTGTTATCTGTCATGCTAAAAATTTGGACCTGTCTGTGAGTCCAAATCCATGTAGTGTGAAAAGGGTTGTGACTGGCAATGAGAGCAGCCAATGGGAGAGCAGGACACTGGGGGAGGGGCAGTAATACACTACAACAGTTGTTATAGTAATACATACACACAAACTTTTCAATATTTGTAAAAAAAAACAAAGCACAAAAGTTTCCATTATTTATTCACCTCCATTTCTCTCTATAGGACGGACAATCTTTCCTGCCTATGTCTCCCAATCCATTCTTTTCTAAAAGCCCTTTTTTTCCTCCTTTTTCTTCCGGCTGGAAATAAGCTCACAAACTACTTGTTTCTTTTGGCCATCCATGGTTAAAAGAAAACAACTATATGATTCCCGCCTGGCCCATGTCATCTGTCGCGTGTGGAGATGTGTCCTTGTCAAAGATCTTGTAACGTGTGACCCCTCTGTCTCCTATCAGTTTTGTAGTTTTTCAAATCACACATCCATGCGATATGCGACAGAACGTTGTGGAATGTGAAGTGTGAGCCAGTCCAATGAGCAGAGCTGTGTTATTTTGGGGACAGGTGTTGTTATGTCTGGTGTGGTGTATTATTCTAAATGAGTTAGATACTGTAGTAAAGCCTGAGGAGGAGCTGCCTTGTCTCTGGTCTAGCCTTTAGCCTGGCTGCTACATGCTGCTGCTGCTGGTTCCTGTGAGATTCTCAGCACAGCGGTTTTCCCACAGTGCTTTGGGTC
Source organism: Hyperoplus lanceolatus (assembly GCA_026929865.2). Classification (NCBI taxonomy): domain Eukaryota; kingdom Metazoa; phylum Chordata; class Actinopteri; order Uranoscopiformes; family Ammodytidae; genus Hyperoplus; species Hyperoplus lanceolatus. The sequence goes on along the minus strand of CM049414.1, from coordinate 3,543,037 downwards.
AGAGGGACATTTGTTTGTGGGAGTCAGTCTGGAGCCAGAACACAGGGCTCTTCATTGTGTGTCTTTAAATCTCTGTTAAGATGGCAGAATGTCAGGAATGACATCCATGCTTTGGCATATTCACAGGGAAAATGGCCCCTGTTTAACACTCCTCATGAAGGGTTGCATTATCTTTGATCACCACAGTCCTGGTTGGCTGACAGACCTGCCAATGTCCAGTTGTGTCTTTGTTGGAAACAATGGCACTGTTGACAATAACATTTTCATCTTCTTATTTTGAAAGAATTTGGTTGATGTAAACTCAGGTGAAAAGTACAACATTTACAGTTTTGCTTGATATAGAAAAAGGATTAAAGTAGGAGTTCCAACAAGACAAGTAGTGTTGTGCCTACAGCAGTGCTAAAAAGTGTGGCCTACTTCCCCTTTTCAAAGCCTGATAAGGAACTCTTGGGGCCTACATGGGTAAAATAAATCCTGGATTTGAGAAGGGGAACTAGGCCTCACTTTTCCTCATAGGTTTCTATTGTACTTTTTAGCACTGCTGTAGGCACAACAGTAGGATCAAGTTGAGAAGTGAAGTGACACACATGGTATCAGGCTCAAAAAAAGTATAATGTTATGAAATAACATCTGTATCATTGTTCATCGTACCATCTTGACAACATTCAAAAACTTAATTCAAAATGTTCATCTGGAGAGAAAAGGACATTCATATGCCTGAATGTGCTTTCTCAGGTTGGACAGAGTTGTTGAAAGCAGAGATATGATAAGAAGAGTCATTTCTAATTTCCTCTCATTTCCGACATCTGGAACATTGATCAGAGATATGGCCCGTGACTGCTGTTATTTGGTCGCATATTGTTCTGTAACTAACAACAGGTTTATCTCCTGCTGTCGCCATTACCATTATGAGGTCTGAATGAAAGAGCGGGCATGGGTGACATATTTAGGTATAAGTTCGGTATTTACTTGAAAACCAGCTGAGAGCTTAGTACTGTGATTGGTTTACTAATGTGTGGAACAGAGCGTGTGGCCAATTGCACTTTACAACAGCTGACTTCAAAGCTTTGCTCAGCCTGAAAGTAACAAGGAACAACAAGCTTCATAGAAATGTAGTGGAGACAAAAGTATAATTTGTATCTTCTAAATGTATTTATTGAAAGTCACAAGTTTCCAAAAAACGATATTCAAGTAGAGTACAAATTCTTAGAAAAATTACTTGAGTTAGTTTCACATCCCTGCCTATATCTAGGAGTAGGGACTGTAACTTAAAACACCCTTTTCAAGATGGCCGAACGTTAGGTTGCTTGTGAGTTTGTCCCTCTGTCTGTGTCCATTTTCTGCACTATTTTTTTGTTGGCATCAACTTCTACTACTCATTTTGTTTTGCATCAAGTACTACTGAGTACACTGGATTGAAGGAAATCATTTTGAAGTGAATGTGGACTACTTTGACTAATATCTCCAGGCTCCAGCTAGCAGCAGTCCTGCTAACATCCCCAGGCTACAGCTAACAGTCCTGCTAACATCTCCAGGCTTGAGCTAACAGTCCTGCTCACATCTCCAGGCTCTAGCGACCACCAGGCCCAAGCTCTAGTAGTCTCCGTCGCTGAGATTTCATGCCACCAAAGAAAAACCAGCAGAACGAGGACGAGATGGAGGAGATAAGGAAATCTCTTAGCTATATGTCGGGGGAAATAAGCAAAGTGTCAAAACGACAAACACAACTACTTGGACTAATGGAGTAAGTGCGGCAGCTGAAGGTTATAATAAAGGAGCAGGATATGAAAATGACTGACCTGGAGCGACGAGTCGATGACTTGGAGCAATATTCAAGAATGGATGATTTGATAATAAGTGGACTTGTGACAAAACATCAAACCTATGCCCGAGTGACAGGTGGGGGAAGAGGTGAAGAAGCTCAACCGAGGGAGCTAGAGTCATTAGAACAACACGTCCTTCAATTCTTTGAAAGCCATAGTATGAACATACAAGCAAATTATTTTTTTAAGCTTTATTTTTCCAGGAATATTCTCAGTGAGATTCAAAATCTCTTTTTCAAGAGATTCCTGGCCAAGAAGGCAGCATAAAAACATAAAGGTTTAAAAAACATTATTTCACACTCAAGACACAAAACATATTAAAAAATGTAAAAGTCACAAAGCATCAATCTCATGCATGTCACACACTTCCTTGGAAAGACAACAACACCAAACCGATCATCATGATTCCTAATAAACTTTGTTAACAGAAAAGCCAAAGCTGAACTACTGAGCCAGGCCAGGAAGCTGCGGGGGTCAAATGTGTTTCTAAATGACCACCTAACAAAGAAAAATGCGGATACTGCAAGGCAGGCACGTATCCTAAAATATAAAAATAAGATACAAGCTACGTGGACAAGGAACTGTAAAGTATGGATAAAGATGAACGGTTCTCCCGAATAAGCTAAAGTCATCATGGTAAAGGAGCTCAAAGACCTGTACTAATACAGATGATGCTTTGGATGGCTAAAAGAACCTATGATGATGTGAAGGAAAAAAGATAAAAATAAAATAATGTATGAACTTGAATTCAATACTCTTGCCTACGTTTGCTGAAACCATGGAACATTGTGTGGAATCACTTGTACGACTGAAACAAATCCGGAATTACATCAACAGACAATGAATGACATGAGAGCAGGGCCGCTGCTAAGCCTTTGGAGGCCCTAAGCATAATTTGTCATAAATTGTCAGTGATGTCCCCCCCCAAAAAAATAAATAACTTGAGTTTTGCTGAGTAGTCGACTGTTATGTTATCCCTGACAATCTTGGATGGTCATGTGGTGGCTGGACATTACATTATGTAAACATGCAGGGATCAGGGAGTTTGCTCAGACTTACACACCCCGGCACTCTGTGCTGATTTGTAATATTCCACGGGGCCTATCTGCAGGTGTTCAGTGGTCTGTCTATTTGCCACAATCGGCCAAGGTGCTGACTCTCTCCCTCATGGGTATTAGGTCATTTTCAGATGGTGAGTTAAGAAAAATCATACCCAGAATCTGACGTCAGAAATGAAGTCCAGTAAATGCCCGTTGCACAAGGTGATCTAAGGGCGCACTCACACTTGGTTCACTTGATCCGTGCCTTACATTAGCGAGATTCGCCCCCTGCTTGCCAGGCCTGGCCTGCATTCCTAGTGCCTGACAGGATTGTAAGTCATCATGTCGAAATACGACACACACATTGATTGAAGGCATCACAATGCGTATTTTTGTTTTTGTAAATGCATGATTTTGCGTTCGGTATCCAATTGTTTTTTAAAATGTATATCCTGAGAAATTTGCAGCAAACCTTCCACCTCTGCAACAGGCCAATGCCAACCCTTCAAAGGCCCTTTTTAACGCACAGACGTTATTAGAAAGTGTTGACCTTCAGGCTGAACCAGCGTCATTCGTCTAATACCGGTACAACCTGGTTGCATTTCCAGGTTAGCTTAGTTTAGCGTCCCGACAAGCAAACAGGTAGCCTGGAAATCCAGACCCTGATATCTTGAACGATAGAGGGTCTGGCCACGATCAATGGTAATGTCCAACTCAAGGGGCGGCTCCTACTCGTGCATTTCAAATGCCACTGCACGCAGTTGGATAGCACTACAACCAATCAGAGGATGCACAAGGTGACGTAAGCCCCTTTCGTTTAGCGAACAGCTGTTAAACTGTTAAATTAAACGTTTGCCGTTGTCGGTCGGCAAAACAGAACATTCCACTTACTTGCTAATGAAAGATTTGAGTGCCGTCTTCCAAATCGTTAAGGGTCGAGGCAAAAGCAGTCTCAAACTCACACAACATATCCGCAGCCATCTTTGATGTTTACTATCACGGCTTCAACGTCGCATGCATGTCACTGTCGTCATCCGGTTACGTCCTCCCCAGAGTACCATATAAGGGGCTCTGGCGCGCCCATATTAGATAGAACCAATTGAAACCATAGCCAGATTTCTGGTTTTCTTGATAAAGCTTCAACCGAGCGTGTCCAGACCAACACACGCAGCAAATTTAATTTGCCAGCGCCTAGTGGCAGGTCTGGGAATGCCAGGCTAGCAAACAGGAGCATTTAGTGATGTTGGAAAGTTTATCTTTCAACCTGCTCCCTTTCGACTACCAGTGTTTGAGCTAAACTAACCTGGATGAGCAACATTTGCCCATCTCTACAGTGGAGGAAATAAGTATTTGATCCCTCACTGATTTTGTAAGTTTGCCCACTTACAATGAAATGAACGGTCTATCATTTTAATGCTAGGTTTATTTTAACAGTGATTGACAGAATATCAAAAAGAAAATCCAGAAAATCACATAAAAAAGATAGAAATTATTTTGCACTTCATTGAGTGAAATAAGTATTTGATCCCCTATCAAAACATTGCTTAGTACTTGGTGGAGAAACCCTTGTTGGCAAGTACAGAGGTCAGACGTGTCTTGTAGTTGATGACCAGGTTTGCACACATCTCAGGAGGATATTTGGACCACTCTTCTTTGCAGATCCTCTCCTAATCTTTAAGGCTTTGAGGCTTTCACTTGAACTTCAATTCCCTCCACAGATCTATTGGATTAAGGTCCGGATACTGGCTAGGCCACTCCATGACTTTAATGTGCTTCTTCTTGAGCCACTCCTTTGTTGCCTTTGCTGTATTTTTAGGGTCATTGACGTGCTGGAAGACCCATCCACGACAGACCTGGCTGGGAGAAAGAGGTTGTCACCCAGTATTTCATGGTACATGGCCCCATCCATAGTTCCCTCGATGCAGTGAAGTCCACCTGTCCCCTAAGAAGAGAACCACCCCCAAAGCATAATGCTTCAACCTCCATGATTGACTGTGGGGATGGTGTTCTTGGGGTCATAGTCAGAATTCCTCTTCCTCCAAGAATGGCGAGTGACTATGATACCAAAGAACTTGATTTTGTTCTAATCTGACCACATAACCTTCTCCCAAGCATTCTCTGAGTTGTTTTCTCAGGTGTTCATTGGCAAACTTCAGACGGTTCTGTACATGTCCCTTCTTGAGCAGGGGGACCTTACGGGCATTACAAGATTTCAATCCATTACGGCATAGTGTGTTACCAATGGTTTTCTTTGTGACTGTGGTCCCAGCTGCTTTGGGATCATAAACAGGCTCCTCCCGTGTAGATCTGGGCTGATCCTTCACCTTTCTCATGATCATTGATACCCCACAAGGTGAGATCTTACATGGAGCCCCAGACCGAGGGAGATTGATGGTCATTTTGTGTTTCTTTCATTTTCGAATAATCGCACCAACAGTTGTCTCCTTCTCACCCAGCTTCTCGCCAATGGTCTTGTAGTCTATTCCGGCCTTGTGCAGTTCTACAATCTTGTCCCTGATGTGCTTAGACAGCTCTTTGGTCTTGCCCATGATGGAGATGTTGGAGTTCTCAATTATTTATGGTTGGTAGGGGATCAAATACTTATTTCACTCAATGAAATGCAAAATTATTTATATCTTTTTTTATGTGATTTTCTGGATTTTCTTTTTGATATTCTGTCTATCACTGTTAAAATAAGCATAGCTTTAAAATTATAGATCGCTCATTTCTTTGTAAGTGGGCACACTTACAAAATGGGTGAGGGATCAAATACTTATTTCCTCCACTGTATATCAAAGATGCATGCAGTTACAGGAACAGTTTCTGTCGCCTATTCTTGAGCCTGACTGACCCAACACTGATCTGCTGTTCGGAAACTGATACCCCAAAGTTGCTCATCTCAGAGTTGGTCAACTCAGAGTGGAGGGTTGATCTCAGCGTTTGTTAACCCTGCTTCTCGAAACAGGCCCCTGGTGGATGATGGAAAATGCCTTGCACAATTTTCCAGATTCCAAATTTAGTTTGTTTTTTTCCAACCAAAAGCCTAAACTCCATGGATATATTCAGTTGACAGCAAATATTCACTTTTAGGAAGGTTGAAAAAAAAAAAAAAACCAGATGAACTATTATGATGTGCTGGTGGTACGTAAAGATGTTGTTCATACAGCCTTAGACTCCAGTTTAAACCCTCTGTCCATTTATCTCCCATGTTTCAAAACAATTAAACAAAAATTATATTTTTAACTCCTTATCAATCAAACAGAACGTATTGTAGCCACTTCAAGCTGCCCACTATCACAACGAAAGCGGTATAAAAAAACTTCTATCTTCCATGCGGTAACACCTGACCCAGCATAGGTAGGTTGCCAATTAGAGACCTTGGAGCCTTAGTTGACGTCACCTGTCAGGTAAATCTATATTGTGTTTACAACACACATTTTTGGCCCCTAAAGACCTAATCAATCAGCTACATGACTATCAATGTATTAAACTAAATGACATTTTCTGTCCACTGAATAATAAGCTTTAAAGCCCAACGCTGGAACCCATCTTATGTAGCCTCAGAGCTGGAAGAGGTACTAAAGATTGGTTTGTCTCTCTCACGTATTCGGCTTCTTTGTTAAAATGTTTCCATCCAGCCACGTTAATTCATATTTGAATGTTTGAAACCCAGTTGGGAAGAAGTGACAGTATCAGAGTGACTAGTTGAAGACTCTTTTGTGTGTTCTGCTGTTCCATCATCCATGAAAACTGTATTGAATCCTATCTGGTTTATCTGTAATTAATACAAAAAGGTCTTTGAAATAACTTAAATGCATTCAATCATGTACATTTCACAGGGGGTTACATGGCATAATGTATAACACTGTAATGTTTTTGTAAATCTGATTCAAAATGTTGCTCATGTTTTAGTGAGGGAGCAGTACTTGCACAGGGAATGCACCTTTATCAACTTCATGAACTCTCCCACAGTAGCTGGTCTGCTTGTTTTGCTCCCCGAAGGTCACGTCAACCTTATCGGGGCACCAACACCTCCGGCCCTTTGTAACTCTTCTCACTGCAGATGGATAGAATTCTCCATTGTCAGACTTCTTTGTGGCTCTGATGTATTACAGTCAGTGGCGTTGTGTAGCTGTCTCATTGCCAGGGCTTCCTGCCTTTGTGACCAAACAGCTCCCTGAATTTCTCCCTACCACCACCACCACCGGGCCTTGTTTGGCTCTTGTTGTTGTTGGGAGATTATGGTCCGTGCTCCGGTGTTCCTGGCTCTGCGTTGTAAACAACAAAAACACTGTTCTTAGTAAGACTCTGGTTTCTTTCAAAGGTTTTTATGAAAGCCAAAGTCATTGCCGTGAGTGAGTTATGGTGTGTTGGCGTTCGCGATGGGGATCAGATGTAATGTGCTTGTGGTGTGTGTATATCTGTGGGAAGGGTATTGCTCCTATCAGCACTTCTGCTCTTACGTAACTGCTGTGTTTGTTCTGGTGTGAGTAGCATGCTCTGCACCATAGCTATATCAGGCATGTGCTTTGCATTGCACCACTGCATATGGAGCCCATCCCCCTCACTGCCATTCCTCCACTCCCCCACCAGCAGCAGCCCTACGCCCCCGCAGTAGTTACGTAACAGCCTAAACCCAGTGCTGGAGGCCCAACCATCCTGAGTCAAGATGCTGACTGAGCAAAAGGCCTCCCAGTGGACGCTACCAAGCATGTCTGCCGGGGGGGGGGGCATTGCTGAAGGTGATGGCTTTGTTGCAGTAAACTACGCAGTGTACTACGCTGTATCTGGGTGTCCCGCATTCAGAACGCAACAACACCAGACTCACATACTTTGTACATACACTTAGTGTTTACTGGTGTTAGCCTTTAAGGTGAGCCACTGCAGATGAATTGGGAAAAAGTTATACATATCACCATAAAACTTTGGAATGTTTAGGCGGTTGTATAAGAGAAATATTAAGATGCAAACAGTCAAATGAACACCTATACATACATTTTGGACCTTTTATTTATATTAGTATGAAAGAATGGTAAAAAATCTCAAAATGTAGTTGTGCTCTAAAAAACAATGTCTCATATTAACATTCATACAGTATATGCATGGCTGTCTGATGATGCATCATCTGAACTTTTTTCTCCAATGATAAAATCATTGTTTGGAAAAGCAATGAAAGCGTGGTTAATACAGCGTAGCCCCTCTGATAGTATAGCTGATCATTCAAAGCAGCAAATACAAGCGCTTTTATCAGTGGGTCATATGCTCAATCACCATTGTTTTAACTCACTATTTGATAGAGAGGAACTTAACAGACAATAAACTAGATGTTAATTCTACCGATTACAACTTTAATTGACACCTGTCACCTGCCTGTGTGTGTGCTTGCGTGCGTGTGTGTGTTTGTGTAAATGACAAGGTAATATTACAAAGATTGTAAGTGGTTCACTGACAGCAAGAACTTTGCGGACAGTATTAAATATTTTCACATCAATAACTGAATGCATGTGATAAAAAGCTGCAGCGCAATGTTACAGTTCACTTTGTTCAAAGCTTTCGTTGGGTTCAATAACGTACGGAAAAATAAGTTCACAGATAAAACGAGTTCACACAGTGAGAATCAAGTCCTATATCTCTCAGATCTACCAGATTTCCAAAGTAGTAGACTCATAAAATAGATGTTAAAATTAGGGCTGTGTCAAAAAATCGATATATCGTTATATCGCGATACTTAGTTTCGCGATATCAGTATCGATTTTTATAACTAAAATCGATTTTTTTTTCTTATTAATTTTTTTATGATTTTTTTTTTTCAAGGCTTTATTGACAGTGCAGAGATACAGATATGAAATGGGGCAGAGAGGGAATGAAATGCAGAGAACCACCACGGGTCAGATTCAAACCCATGTCTGCTTTCAGGCCTGAGCCTCTAGGATACTGACTATTGAAGTTAGATCAGTTTTGTTTATAAGAATACTTCAGATTCACTGTGTCACAAAAGCACACTGATGTGTTTTCATTTTCATTGTGCCCTGTACAGTTAGTACAAGAGTGAATTGGATTTGTTATTTTGATGTTAAGCAGCTGCAGCAGTGTTTGATCATTTGCCAAAACCAAAAAAAGGAAGAAAAATAGTAAAGGAAGTTGTGAATGAAATAGCTTTGACTTAATTTTTTCTGTGCAATTATCACTATATTGTGCTGTTATGTTTGACAAGGCAACTTGTTTATGGAATATCGTAATATATCGTGATGTATCAAGACACACAATATATCGTGATATATCGTATCGTGACCAGTGTATCGTGATATGTATCGTATCGCGAAGTCCTTGACGATACCCTGCCCTAGTTAAAATGTTAAAAGAGAGTTGTCAACTCTGAAAAACTCAACTTACCCCGCTAACCTGTTCATCTGGCTTGGTCGTCCACCCCTTTGATGCTTTGTCAACATTAGCATTCAGGCTAGGTTCAAAGAGGTCACACATAGGAAAGGAGAAACCCTCAGAGCTGCACACAAGGCTGTTTTTATGCTGGTAAGGGCTTCATAGAACAATGGAACCAAACCCATGGTTGTTAATGTCCCTGTTGGCTTTGACCTTTTGGTTTCAGCATAGCCCGTTGATCATGCTAGCCATTCTGTTGTAGAAATGTGCCCTAGCTTCTGAGCTAGCCTAGATTTTGAGACAAAGATGTACAGGTGTATGGGTCCACAGGGGATGGTATATTTACCCCTCAGCTTTAAGAACTGATACTACCGATAGGTCTGGGTGTGGAAGCTTGATACTTTTTTTTGGCACCGACAGTAATGCCTCCATACCATCGAGTAAGTAAAAATGTATTGGCGCTCAATGCCAAATTTCAATCCCTTTAGGATTTAATCTCATCGACGTCAGTAGAGCTAATAATATATCTTTTTTTTAACGGTATTCAGCCCAGGTTACTGATTGATTTCACTGGATGAGTTCCAAATGGAAGTTTTAATTTTGGGGTGTGAATTTGTATATTTCAGAATGACATGTTCAATGTCACTGTCCTCCCCTCCCCTCCCTGCCTTTCACTTTTCCAGTGTCACCTATGTTTCACTCTTGTTTTCCATTAGACACATGAACCTATTTGCTCCAGCTGTGATGTCGCATGTTCACTTTGCATTTTAAAGAGGCACTGACACTCATTCAGCTCTTGAATACGTTCTCAGGGTTGAGGTGTATTAATCCAGTCGGGCCTCTTAAGAGTTGTTATATCTTTGTGTTGGCCGACGCTGGTGTGTCTTGTTGTTGTTGTAGGTGTGAGGAATGGACCTCCTTATTAGGACTGTTTCTATAGCAACGGAACGTTTTTTTTCACAGGCAGATCTGAGACGATCGAGCCAGATGGTTCACATTCGCTCATACGCGCACGCACACACACACACACACACACACACACACACTGGGAGAATGGACAGACTCTTTGTTGACAAGCAGACACTGAATCCTTCTGCATGAGAAGGCAACTGTCAACTATTGTAATTAAACATGGGCCTTGTATATACTCATGGGTACTTCAGTGAATAGCAACACTTTACCTATACAACCCATAATCATATGTATGAATGAAATGCCAATTGTGGTTCTGTGTCTGCATCTTAATAAGCAGTTCTTTACTACCACAACTTCATAAGGTGATGATGAAGTGTCAGTGACGTGTCAAACAATAATGAATGCAGTTCGAAACTTTGAGATAAACTCCCTTAACAGAAGACTGTTTCAGCCTTCCATTTAGGTTTTTACTAGACAGCAAGAAGTGTATTATCTGTTTGGAAATGTTAGTAGGCTAACTCAGCTGTTGCTTTGTAAGCAGTAGGACAAGTTCAGCCGTGTGTGTGTGTGTGTGTGTGTGTGTGTGTGTGTGTGTGTGTGTGTGTGTGTGTTATTGTCCGCATTCCTGTGTCAGCAGGGAAGCTTTCCATTAAGGTTTGAAGTGCACTCTCACAAAATGGAGGAGTGACAGGCTCACGTGGTCCCACCAGCATGGTTCAATAGCCGGCCAGCACTAGCCACTGAACATGCTAAACATTTCTTTGTTATTTTGGAAAAATCATTTTCAATACTAAAATAATGTACCCACAGGGCTGTTGTGCTTAAAAATGAGCCAATCAATGATTTTATTGTTCTGTACTTACACTCTTGTTTCTCTATCTCCTACAGAAACCAGCTAACATCCTGGTGATGGGGGAAGGTCCCGAGCGAGGGAGAGTCAAAATCGGTAAGGGTGGATTCATAGAGTATATGTCTTGGCTGATTCAGATTAGTAAATGGGTGACATGAATTATGAACTTAATGATAGTGGATTATGGAGGCCTGGTGTGAGTGTCCAGGAGCTGTGCTGTGTTTTAACCTTCTATCTGTGGGAGCTTGACAGACAGCAGGGCTCACTGCTGTTACGTAAGCCAGCTGGCCGGGGCATTGCTGAAGGGTATACTGCTGCAATGTCTATTTTTAAACCCTGTGCACACAGACAGTAATAGAAACCTAGTTATTGTTTCAGTGCGACCAGATCTGCTGTGCTGGTGAGTATATGTGCCTGCACTGGCCCACAGTGAACACTCCTCCTCCAAGCTTCCACTTCAACACACATATTTCACTCACTGAACTGCCCTCCATAAAAAATAACTCTTTAGATTCTTTGATTGTTGGGACTTCACTGTATCTTAACAAAGCAAAAGGTTTAGCTTTCTGTGATGACTCACTTTTGAACTCTGGTGAGATGAGTTCTTTTTCAGGCTCTGTGCTTTAGTTGGGAGCTGATACTTTCCTGAAAAGAGCCCTGTATTAGACCTGTATGCAACAAACAGAATTGACATTTAAGTTAAAAGTTAGCAATTTCACTATTTTAACTTTCTCATTACTTACAAAAGCCCTTGAATTGTGTGAATGTATATAAAGTGCTGCTAGAAAGTTTGTGAACCCTACAGAGATATTCCCTTATTTTCCTAATAAATACACTCAACAAAAATATAAACGCAACACTTTTGTTTTTGCTCCCATTTTTCATTAGCCTGGTGCTACCAGACCATCGTACTTCATTTCATTTGTACAGAAGGTCTGGCAGTGCTGTAATTGGCAAACGTTCACTCATGGAGGCGGGTGTCTGTTAAAGTTTAAAACTATTGGATCTGCCCAGTGCCACTCTGGATTAGCCAACCAATCGCATAACGTTTGGTCGTCACGTGTGTCATGAGCCGGCTTCTGGCAACTGAAACTGGAGCGCGACTTCGACGTCATCGTTCTCAGCCACTAGCTCTGTTCGCTGATTGGACCGGCTGTCGAATCTCCAGCAAAACTGGGAAATGGGCTGTACACCCAGACTGACTACTAAAGGGAAAATAAAATTTGGTCGGAAGTAGGCGGGCGGGCGGAGCCAGGCTAATTTTTCATGAGATGGACTTAAAGATCTAAAATTCATTCCAGATACACAATATTACCATTTCTCTCAAACATTGTTCAAAAATCTGTCTAAATGTGTGATAGTGAGCACTTCTGCTTTCCTGAGATAATCCATCCCACCTCACAGGTGTGCCACATCAAGATGCTGATCTGACATCATGATTAGTGCACAGGTGTGCCTTAGACTGTCCACCTCCAACCCTTTGATCATCGGCCGACCCGCTCTACCAACTGAGCCACAGTCAGGGCTGTACGCTTATTTTTTTAGGTGGTAGCACTGGTGCTAGCAAGCAAAAAAAATCAGTAGCACAAAAATAAATTCAGTAGCACACAAAGTAGCCTATGATCGAAAACTTGCATAACCTTAACCCTTGCATTTCGCTCTAATTACCTTTTGAGCATGTCATCTTGGTCTCATTTGAGATTCTCAATTAATATTATATCCTAGTGTGTGCAGTAATAATTATAGAAAAAATAATTGGGGTGCACTGATTGCAATTTAGACAAAATAATCTATCCTGCCAATTGCAATTTTTTGTTGATTCAGAATTATTTCTCCCCATAAAAATAATATCTATATCTATATATTTTTTGTATATACATATAATTATTATATTTATAATAATAAACATTTTTAGAAAATGTCCTTCTGTTAATTAAAACCAAACTTTAAAACATTAAACATAGCCTATTAGATAAATAAGTATACATATTGGTAAAACTTAGGATAAATTAAATAGGTTGTTCTGAATGTGTTGGGAGCATAGGTTGGGAGTAGCTTTTCAGTGGCTTATTTAAAACTTTGTTTGCTGCAGCTGAAGGTCTAGCTTGCCTTTCAAGCTGGAGCACTACAGTGCTGTAAAGCCCTAACTTCCTGTTCTTACCGGCTTCAAAATAAAACAGGCTTTTAATGTGAAGGCGCACAGGAAATGTTCTGTTTGCACACGCGCTAACTTAACTGCGTTAATGTGACGTCTTCTTCCGGTTATTACCGTTGGTGAAGTTTTTATACCTTGAATCGCTGCACGAGCACAGATCCCGAGGACACATATCTTTCACCAGCCAAAGTGGAGGGTGGACTCAATAACTTACTCGCTTAAGTCTACATTTACCCCCATTTGGAGTGTTAATGTAGAGCCCTCTAAGCAGTGTTGTGCAGAGCTCTTCTGTGTTTCAAAGCAGCCTGTCTCATTAGCAGCCTGTCGCACTGGTGCGACTGGACTTGTATTCATCATCGCACGTGATCAATTTCAGTAGCAAATGCGATCAAAACTGTCGCACTGTACAGCCCTGGCCACAGTCATCCTCTGAATTCATGATTTTCTGGACTATGTGGAGTTGTCCTAGTCTGGTGCTACCAGACCATTGTATTTCATTTAATTTGTACAGAAGGTCTGAAACTGCTGTAATTGGCAAACGTTCACTCACTTGGAGACGGGTGTCTGTTGAAGTTTAAAACTATTGGATCTGCTCAGTGCCACTCTGGATTAGCCAACCAATCGCATAACGTTTGGTCGTGAGCCGGCTTCTGACGGTGCGTTCAGGGAACTCGGAAATTTCCGACTTCACTATATTGTAGTCTATGGATCTACCGGTACCTGGTAACAGTAACTTGCTAGAGCCTAATGTTTAGTTATTTGGATGAGAAAGGTTGTAGGCATCCATACTTTCCCGAGCAGATGCACAGGAACACAGACAGGTCGGAACTCGGAACTACCAAGTCGGAAATTTCCGAGTTCCGAGTATAAAGGAACGCAGCATTCAACTGAAACTGGAGCGTGACTTTGACGTCATCATTCTCAGCCACTTCCTCTGTTCGCTGATTGGACACTCAGAAATTTGTTCGGGCAAAATCCCACTAATACACCCCATCACCAGACTGACTACTGAAGGGAAAATTAAATTTGGGCGGAAGTAGGTAGGCGGGCAGAGCCAGGCTAGAGTTGTCCAGGTCCTGAGGAAGAAAAGCAGGCCCATATATCTTAATGTTTCCACCACCATGCTTCACTGTTGGGAGAAGGTTATTTTGGTGGCAGGCAGAGTTGCGTTTTCGCCCAAACATGGTGGTTTTGGTTTTGACCAAACCACCTAATCTGTCCACAGAATAGACTTCCCGAAAACGTCAGGTATCTCCAGGTGAGCTCTGGCAAAGTTGTTACGGGCAGTTTTGTTCTTTTTTGAGAGCAGAGGCTTCTTCAGCAACCCTCCCATGAAAGCCATGTTGACTGAGTTTTCTTATTATTATGGAACCATGCACATCTGTCCCAGATGCTGCAAGATAGGTCTGCAAATCTTCAGATGTAATGTTTAGGTTGGATTTTACCTTAATGATCACTTTTCTTGCAGCTCTTGTGGATATTTTTGAAGGAAGTCCACTTCTAGGCAGATGTTCAGTCACTCTGAAAGCTCTCCATTTCTAGATGATTTGGCTCATGGTGGACAGATGGAGCTCAAACTTTTTTGAGATTCCTTTATAGCTGTCCCCAGACAAATGTGCAACATCACAACTCTTCCTGAGATCTTCTGAGATTTCCTTTCCTCTTGGCATGTCTGCCCTGTATGGTTCACTTTGGTGAGCCTAAACTGACCTGGTTTTATCTCTGTTTTATCTAGAGCTGACCAATTTCTTCACAAATAATTTGTTTTATTTTAGTCTTTTGACAACACAATTGATTTCTTTAAAAAAAAATTGTGGAATTGATAAACACACACTGGATATTGGATACAAAAAATACTGGTATTCATAGAAATGTATTAATAACAATTAAACTAAATAAAACTCCTTAAGGCTCAAGAGGTTCACAATCACATAGTTCCAAGCAGCACTGTAGATAGATAGATAGATAGATAGATAGATAGATAGATAGATAGATAGATAGATAGATAGATAGATAGATAGATAGATAGATAGATAGATAGATAGATAGATAGATAGATAGATGATGAAACCCAATCAAGATCCATGTTCCAGCTCTGTTGTAGATTAGCATTCCGTATCTGAGATGCTACAGGGCCATTCTTACAGCAAGGCCTTTGTCTGTTTGCTGACTTGACATGTTTCCTCAACACACCTCCTGCAGCGGACATGGGTTTCGCCAGACTCTTCAACTCTCCCCTCAAGCCCCTGGCCGACCTGGACCCCGTGGTGGTCACCTTCTGGTACCGGGCCCCAGAGCTGCTGCTGGGCGCCCGCCACTACACCAAAGCTATTGGTGAGTCTGGGATCACAAAAAACAGCCCTCGTAGGGTGTGTGTGTGTGTGTGTGTCTAAACAGCCATGATCAAAGCTATTGTTGAGTCTGTCTGGGATCACATGGGCAGACAACTGCCCTCAGGTAGGTGTGTGTGTGTGTGTGTGTGTGTGTGTGTGTGTGTGTGTGTGTGCATGCGTGCGTGCGTGCATGCGTGTGTGTGTGCTTTTAGTGGGACGCTTGAGCTTCCTCTCAGAGTGAATGGTAAATGCACATTGCTGGCTGACAGGTCTCATGTGTGCTCATGTGATCCCTGTTCTTTATCAAGCAGGTGTGTCTATATTAGCGTTCCTGGAACATTACATAACTCTGTCATTACCGTACAAGCTCACATTCTCAGAACGTAGTGAGTGTGTCAGGTGGTCTCTGTGTCTTTGATCAATCCTAAATGTGTGTGTGTGTGGTGTGAGAGAGACAGAGAGACGGTCACGTACAAAAACTACCAAACCCGTATTTGTGGAAATTGTGTTGAATGTTGGGCTGGGCATATGATATATACAGTATCTCTTTTAAATGTTATTTGCACACATGGACGTATTGGGTAGCGGGGGAACAGTCTCATATAAATTGACTTTGGGGACACGGTCTTAACACATACATCCGTTCTGTGCTAAAGCTCCCCTCTTCCAACCGGGCCAGGGCAAAATGTTGTAAATGTTGATTTCATGGTTCTCATGTTCCCCCCTGAGGCTCCAGTGATATTAGGGTGTGATCTACCGCACCTTCAAAGACAATCTGAAGGATTTATAGCAGACCGCATTTCATATCCAAGTAAGCATAATTCTGATAATAGCCCATAGTGAACTCATGTTGCAACCTGTGGTCTTTTACTATAAAATGCTTCTGTAAAAGCACCGCTGCATACAGTATTTAATATTTCCAGCATCAATAACAGAATGCATGTGGTAAAAAGCTGCAGTGCAATGTTCACAATGTGTGTGTGTGTGTGTGTGTGTGTGTGTGTGTATTACAGATATTTGGGCGATTGGCTGCATCTTTGCCGAGCTGCTGACGTCGGAGCCCATCTTCCACTGTCGGCAGGAAGACATCAAGACCAGTAACCCCTTCCACCACGATCAGCTGGACAGGATATTCAGCGTCATGGGTTTCCCCGCAGGTCTGCACTGCGTCATACTACACACAGAGCACGTCTGCATATATACACACAGCAGATAAGTTTAACAAGTGCTTAAGGGGTTGACAAAAGGGCGCCCTGCAGAGTTTCTCAGAAACTAAAGTATGTGTCATGTCAGTGTGTGTACATTTATCCTCTATCCTGGAGGTCTGACACACATGCATTGTTGACATCCATTTTTGCGCGGTTATGGAGTGACTACTTCTCCCCATGTTTTTACTAGCTAATGATTTAGCCTGGATTGACAGGAGGTAGACAGACCTTGGATATATATACAGTATAACATTGGTTGTGCCATTTTGTCAAGTTTTAATGCAAAATCATTACTTACAGCTCTGGAAAAAATTAAGAGACCACTCCAAATGTTCACTGTCTATTTAGAGGCATATGTTTGAGTGGAATGAACATTTTGATTTTATAATATAAACTACTGACAACATTTTTACCAAATTAACAATAATACTGCCATTTAGAGCATTTCAATAAGTAATGTAGAGATGAAGATTTAAGAGAACTCCAGACTGGTCTCTTATTTTTTTCCGGGGCTGTATTTCCCCTTTAACTGCATGTGTCTTCATGAACAAGTACATGCAGAATGGGGACCCACATGTAAAAAGACTCTGCCTCCTGCATGAGGCTGCTGCACAGACGCAGTCAGAGAGTTGAGAGACCGGTTCATATGGAGATCCTCATCTGTCCCTCAGTACCTGTCAATCAAACCCAGTCTAAACACATGCACAGCTTTGACACACTGCATATGAGAGAGTGCACCAACTGAAGTCTTCTCACACACACTATTACTATTGCTGCATTTCTAAACTCAACAAGAAGAGGAACTTATTCTTTCTCTTTAGAATCCAGGTGTGTGCGCTGTCCTAGCAGGATACAAAATATGTTTGGAATGTGTTGTCAAAATATGTTTGAAATAATGTCAACCATTTTTTTCTTTTCTTTAAAAACAAAAATAAACCAGGTGTTTCTGTTGGAAATGTTCAAACAAATGAAAAAAACAAGTCTCAAAAATATGCCTTGTAAAGTTGTCAAATGCATTTAAATACTATGAGCTTGGTTGTGTGCTCATGTAATTTCCCCCAGACAAGGACTGGGAAGACATACGGAAGATGCCAGAGTACCAAACACTTCAGAAAGACTTCAGGAGGACAACGTGAGTGATGCTGGGCCCAACACCTCTCAGGCAGCCCAACTCAATATAAAAAACTGTCAAACTGCTTTTTATTTTAAATATTTCTCAAGTGTATGGTTGTGTTTTTTTTTTCACCTGACAGGTATGCAAACAGCAGCTTAATAAAATACATGGAGAAGCATAAAGTCAAACCAGACAGCAAAGTGTTTCTCTTGGTGAGCCCACACTCACATTCACCCTCACACACACACACACACACACACACACACACGTACTACGAAGAAAGATTAGTCTGTTGAGTCTAAAGCCGGAGTTTTCAGTATCACTAAAGATGGCTCTCTTTTTACCTGGCTAGATCACCGTCCGAGGTAACAGATGCTGCACGGCAAACCTGCTCCATCTGCCAGTAAAATCACACAATCCAATCCTCTCCGTAAAGTGGCCAAGCTGTGACCATGATATGCCCAACAGATTTCTTTTCTTAATCCACTCACAGGGACTGTAAATCTGAAGCCAATGCCGTTTGATTTCTGTACATGGGACAGACAGGAATGCTTTTAGTGTCGAAGAGAAAAACAGAAGGAAACTGGTGTTCAATCACTCATACAGGTCACTGATAAACACATGGGTTTGTTTGTGTGGTTCTTACATAAGGCTTAGTGTGCTTCTCAAAGGCTCTGAATTTGAGTATCTATGAATAACAAGGGGCTGGCAGTATCACGCTGTAGTGTACACCACTAGTTACAGTAATTGTTCTGCTTGAGTTCCAGCGTGCTGGAGCTGAGCCAAAACCAATGCACCTTTTGTTTGCACTGTGTAATACTGTATATGTCTTCAGCTATTCAAACTGTGTTCTTCATCTCTTCCTTCAGCTCCAGAAACTCCTCACCATGGACCCCACCAAAAGAATCACATCAGAGCAGTCGCTGCAGGACCCATATTTCCTGGAGGAGCCCTTACCAACCACCGAGTGAGCCTTATGGCGCTTTTACATTACATAGTACCGGCTCTACTCTACCCTACCCTGCCCTGCCCTACCCTACTCCACTCCATTCCATTCCACCTCATCCTACCCTACCCTACTCTACTCTACTCTACTCTACTCTACTCTACTCTACTCTACTCTACTCTACTCTACTCTACTCTACCCTACCCTACCCTACCCTACCCTACCCTACCCTACCCTACTCTACTCTACCCCTACCCTACCCTACCCTACCCTACCCTACCCTACCCTACCCTACTCTACCCTACCCTACCCGACTCTACCCTACCCGACTCTACTCTACTCTACTCTACTCTACTCTACCCTACCCTACCCTACCCTACCCTACCCTACCCTACCCTACCCTACCCTACCCTACCCTACCCTACCCTACTCTACTCTACTCTACCCTACCCTACCCTACCCTACCCTACCCTACCCTACCCTACCCTACTCTACTCTACTCTACTCTACTCTACTCTACTCTACTCTACTCTACTCTACTCTACTCTACCCTACTCTACTCTACCCTACTCTACCATCTTTACGCTTTAACCGTAGACTGTACATACAGCTCTTTGACCCACTTCCCTGTGTGTGGCTCTGGGTGTGGGTATGGGGGACTCAGTGTTGTTCAATGTGCTGATGCAGATTGTCTGTGATTGTCTCCAGTGTGTTTGCTGGCTGTCAGATCCCCTACCCAAAGAGAGAGTTTCTAAATGAAGACGAGCCAGAGGAGAAAACTGAAAAGGTAAGGATCCACTGCTGCTGCTAAGAACAAGGCCCCATATGATGTCATCACCACCATGATAGATAGATAGATATATAGATAGATAGATAGATAGATAGATAGATAGATAGATAGATAGATAGATAGATAGATAGATAGATAGATAGATAGATAGATAGATAGATAGATAGATAGATAGATAGATAGATAGATAGTATGCACAGACTTACTTAAAAGACCAAGGTGGAGCAGTGCAAGTAAGCTATTTGTGAATGCAGGAGTTAACACCTTGCAAGCTTTATTTATTATGTACCGATTTATCGGTCGCTTGAATGACTCAAATAATTAAATCATAATGCTGCTATCTAACGCAAGTCACAGTGCAGTACGCTGCCAGTCATACCTTTGGAGACATTAGTATAAGTGCCTTTTATAATTGGTCAAAGCTTCACTGTGACATACCTCTACAATAGAAGCGATCCAAAGCCCACACCATGCCTGCAGACTCTGGTGAGATTGTATTACCGTCCACAGATATTGACAGAGCAAGGAATAACACAGGCTGGACAAACATGAGCAGCGGACTGAGCTATGTGATAACAGAGCGCTTTGATCAGTGGGCAGCAGTGGCTGCTGGGAAATATATCCATATTATGTAATGCATTTCACACTTTACCAGGCCGTATCATTTGGTGTCAGCGCTGCAGGTTAGGTCGGTTGGTCCCTGGTCATTTTTCATTACAGTGTTATATATTAACAGAGTAGAGCTCTTCAAATAAATAATATATCTTATGTTTCTATACTTTCACATACTTTTTTTTACTGTATACTAAATCACTAGGGGGAACCCACTGACACACAAGTACTGTAATTCAGTACACTTTGGAGGTACTTGTACTCCATTCAATGCTACTCTTCTATTCAACTAGGCCTACATCTCAAAGGCAACGATTCAGTACTTTTCTGCGCTAGTCACAAGTTACTTTTCAAGGTTCAAAACATGACTTAAGGAATCATCTGAGGAGACATAGAGCATTATGGGAGAAAAGCCAGAGTGTGTGAGGTTGCTCCATGCTCACTGCAGGGCTTTAAAAGGCAGATCACTGTTGTGCAATTCTGGATGGAACGTAAGTGCTGAGACAGAGATAGATCCTCCTCCATCACATTATCAGCTGCTAACACCTGATCTGAGTGCAGAGGCTGGGGCTGGTGTTAGGGGTCCTAGTCCTATTCTCAGAAAATCTTTTACGGATGCCTATTATCTCACATTTAGAGCCAAACGAACCAGACCAATGAACCTTACTGAGCCTCGACCTTACTGACCTCTTGGCCAGGTCATTCTTGGAAAACAGATTTTAATCTCAATGAATTTTAACCTGGTTAAATAAAGGATATTGAGTGATTGAGTGACACTTATCTATGCCTAATATTGTTCCTGAGCTGCCCTCTAAAAAAGCCTGCCATTAAGGCATGTATACACATGATTATGTGGTAAACACTGACACCTATTAGCAGTGTTTGTGTCTGAATGATTTACAATGTCCTATACTTGAATGTGTTCTTCTACCTCACACACACATGGGCAGACTGTGTGAGCAAGCAGTACTGATTACTGCACTCCTTTATTTTTACGTCACATATTCTGCTCATTTTCAGCTTCAAACCGTTGTTGTCATGGTGCTGTGTTCTAACAAAACTTTATATTTCTCACCGTGCCATTGCTGATTCTCCACTTTTCAGCCTCTGTCTGAAACGCCTTGTTTTAAGGCCTGTCTCTTCTGAAAAGCCCTGTCTGCTCTGATTGGCCCTACATCTAACTGCTGGTTTGAATCTCTCTGCCAGTTAGATTCAGGGGGGTCTGGGGGTGTGGCTTGTCACAGGTGGAGGTAGTGCTGAATTAGGTCGTAATATAGGGGCGTGGCTTCTCCCAGGATGATGTCATAAGGGGAGAGAAATCTGACTGGGGTTTTTTAACGCAGGTTTTCAGAATGGTGGAGGTGGAGAAAAAGAGAGAGGGTTGTTTTTTCTCATACTTTTGGAGACTGTTCACACCAGAGACCCATATTTATGTTGGGAAAAGTGCATTTTGCATTAAAGGTGACCTTTAAAATACATTGTGCAAAGTTGGCTCGTATGTCAGTGTTCTCAGTGGGAAGGTTGTTGACGGAAGCAGAAAGCAACAGCCTGTAACAGCCTCCAGATTAAACCAGAGCAAAGAGAAGAACAACACTATTACAAGCAACTC
This sequence comes from Hyperoplus lanceolatus, assembly GCA_026929865.2. Classification (NCBI taxonomy): domain Eukaryota; kingdom Metazoa; phylum Chordata; class Actinopteri; order Uranoscopiformes; family Ammodytidae; genus Hyperoplus; species Hyperoplus lanceolatus. Next base: position 3,521,261 of record CM049414.1, on the reverse strand, counting down.
AAATGACTTCACACACACGTTCACTCACACAGTTTAGGCTTGACCTCATCAGATTACCTCTAACCCCCACAGACAGACTCCTAAACACTCTTCTTACGCTTTTCTTCTGTTGCCCTTGTGCAGAACCAGCCCCAGCAGCAGCAGCAGCCCCAGCAGCAGGCCCCCTCCCAGCAGAGCTCAGCCCAGACCAACGGAGCCACGGGGGGCACCCAGGACCATGGGCCCCCCAACAAGAAGCCTCGCATGGGGCCCTCTGGGGCCTCAGGCACTGGGCTGCTTCAGTCAGAGTACCAGGTTAGTGGATTTATACACAAGTGTAACACTCCACCATACAAGGAAGAGGTTGGCTGTTTCTTTAAGGGATTGTGTTTGTATCAAGGTCAGACTTATCTTCTTCCTCTGAGCCGTAGAGCTCCATTGTTTTCCAATGCTCCACTGTGCAACACTGTTACACTGGGAGACATGTATCTTTATTACCATGAACACACACTGTAGTGTAGTTTCACTCAATCTTACATACACTGTCCTTTTGCTGGTCATAATGACATGTGTAAGATGCAACCTGGTGAGGCCCAGTTTAACTGGACATTCCTGTGGCCGTGTTGTAGCCTATCCAAGCTACAGAATGTGCACAACAGAGAGGAGGAACTACGGACAGTGAACAGTGTTGCGTAATGCTTGTGTGTGTGTGTGTGTGTGTGTGTGTGTGTGTGTGTGTGTGTGTGTGTGTGTGTGTGTGTGTGTGTGTGTGTGTGTGTGTGTGTGTGTGTGTGTGTGTGTGTGTGTGTGTGTGTGTGTGTGTGTGTGTGTGTGTGTGTGTGTGTGCGTGTGTGTGTGTGGTACCCATTGAGGAAGACATATACACCAGACAACAACAGTCTGTTGGCTCTCTGATAAGGACTGCATTCCATATTGTCCTGCTGACAGGGCTGATAGCCAATCAGAGCGCTGGCCGGAAGCCTTCGTTTCCTGCTCTGACATGTGCTGTCTGTCTGTCTGTCAGTCAGGAGGCTGAGCACAGGGCCACAGACAGGTGCTCCACACACACACACACACACACACACACACACACACACACACACACTCACACACGCACGCACTCACGCAAGCACACACACACACACACACACACACACACACACACACACACACACACACACACACACACACACACACAGCCCAGTGTGGTAGAGGTGACTCTTATGACCTCTTGCCTCTGTGCTGTGCAGGCCATGCCACATGGGGGCGACACACTGATAAACACATCACACTATGGAGATGTTCAAATGTAGCATTGGTTGACAGCTGGTATCAGTCTGTATAACTAAACCAGAGAAGGGGGGCTAAATGTGTGACACAGCCATCACTGTCAGCGTGCTACTTTTCCCCTCATTGATCCCTCCACCGTGGGCTATCCCACAATGCATTACTCTCCAATAACTCTCCTAGATAGATGCAATGTTGCACATGTGAGCTGGCCCGAGTGGACTAGACATTAGATCAGTTCAGTTGAGGTTAAAGCCAGCTGCTTGTCATCCTGCGGTCATGGCAGCAGCCGGTTAAGACATCCAAATCAACTGATTTCTCTTTACTGGCCAAAATAATATGTCCTTTAAGGCCAGACTCTGCAGGCAAATACATTGTTTATTCAAACACTGGTCAATATGGAGGTTATCTTCCATACTGTCTTCTTTAATACTAGTATTAATGAAAGGTCCAAAGACCTTGTCTGTTTGCATCCCTATTTGCCCTTTACAACTATCTTTTTATAAATGTAAAGATATTTTTAAAGTGTTTTAATGTCTTATTTGACAGTTTGTGAGATAGAGTGGAAATGGGGAGAGGGGTGGGGGGTGACATGCAGAAATCGAAAGCTGTAAAAGTGGGAGAAAGTGATTCTGGAGAATGATTGTTGATCTTTTTGTCAAAATCAGTAAAATATCTACTAAAGATCAGCTACCTGTCCGTACTGTGTGTGCACTGAGACACTCTGGAGTTAATACACAGCCTAGGCCCTGTAAACGGCTATGTAAACAATGTTTATGTTAACAGAAGGGCCCCCACTGTAACAAGCAACATGCCACTTTACAGTGTACACATAGGTAGCATGTACAGGTCGATTTTGACAAGAAAGTGATTTTGACAACATGCGTTCTACAGAATGTCTGACTCCACCTGTAATACATAATAGATGGGTTTATTGCTAGGGGGAGTGGTTGATTGGGTCACCTGAGGCTGCACACACACATACTGTCAGAGTTTCCATCTTCAGTAATAAGATCCCACTGCGCCCGCTCACTCACTCACTGTGTTTGTCTCTCTGTCGTCAGCACTCCAGCGCCCGCCTGGGTTACCAGAGCAACGTGCAAGGTGCAGCCCAGCCCCAGAGCACCATGGGATACTCCTCGTCCTCCCAGCAGAGCCACCGGTACTGAGGCTCCACACGCCCCCCCCCCCCCACACAGCCCTCTGTCTCTGCCCAGGTCTGAGGCTCCACACGCCCCCCCACACAGCCCTCTGTCTCTGCCCAGGTCTGAGGCTCCACACACCCCCCACACAGCCCTCTGTCTCTGCCCAGGTCTGAGGCTCCGACGCCCCCCACACATTCTGCTGGGACACCCCCCCACCCTCTCCCTCCATCCCTTCTCCTCTGTGCATTACCATTCCTACCCAGCTGTCCTCCATGCTCTCTGCTGATGGCCTGCTGGGGACATGAAGGCAAACAAGTGTAGGAAGGAACCAAAACAATCTCTCAAAGGTTTTGCCTTGTTATAAACAAGGAAAAAGTGAAAATAATGTAAGATAGAAGCGACGGTGTCTCACACAGACTCATGGAACCATGGCATCTAAAAACACAGCGGACGACTGGCAGCTCTGTTCATAGATGCACATTATATATAGCACCTTTTTCTATTTGATTTGTTAAGAGTCCACCTTGACAGTTGATAGTCATTGTAAATAGTGTAAGATATAGAAAGCGATGGGACGAAGCCAAACACAGGAGCACTCTAAGTCCTCTGTAGTGGATCATCAAAGAGACAATCTTTGAGTCCAGTCAAAGTCAAGACATCCATGTGTTTCTATCTACACAGAGAATCAGCCGCTGAAGCTGGTGGCAATGGCAGGGAAATATTTAATGCGGACAATTCACTTAATCATCTTCTTATTACTAGGGGGTTTCTATATATATCGAGAACTCTCCTGAGGTGGAATGGCGATTTGAAAAGTAGGACAGATAGTTGTGTTTTTTACAGCTACACGCGATTCACTCCGAGAGCTTTAGTTAGTGTACGGCAGAAGCTTCATTTCCTCTTGACTACCACTGCGTTTCTGTGGATACCCATCTCTTCATGAGCCCCTCGAGACTTTTCTAGACTTTTCTGAACACAAACGTGCGCATAACCGTACAGGGCAGCTAACAGTGACCCCCACACCCTTCCATTATATGCTTCTTGAGACTGTCACGGCCTGATTTTTTTTTAAAAGTTTTTAATGTTGTCATCATTTACCCTGTGTGTGTGTGTGTGTGTGTGTGTGTGTGTGTGTGTGTGTGTGTGTGTGTGTGTGTGTGTGTGTGTGTGTGTTATGTTTTTCTATGCATATGGTTTCTCCTCTTACTGACTAGAAGTGCATTGAGCACTGCTGAAGCCCGTCTGCAAAGAGCTGGAACAAAACGCTTGGTGAGTTTTCTTGTTTGAACGCCAATCCTCTGCCTCGCTCTGAACCAAGCACTGAGCAGGACACACTTTGAAAGTTTTTTTTTTTAAAGGAATAGTTCAAAATGTTTAAGGTTTAGCTTGTTGCCTCATCCTCCGGCTCAAGAAAAGGTGACAGAAAGCGTTTCTGTGACTGTGTGTGCAATTTTTGATATAGAAACGTGCAAAGGTATCTATATCTTTACTCTGTATGTCATTTAAAAAACAAAATACACACTGGAAGGAACTGTATACTGTATTTGATTCTAAAATGACATAACATGTAAAAACATAGAATATAGAAAATATAGAGAGTGGTAAGTAAACAAGTCCCAACAAGCACACAGGAGTTGTATAGTTTAGTGATGTTGTTAAGTTTATCTCTTGACCTGCTCTCCCATTGACTACCAGTGTTAAAGCTAAGCTAACCTGGATGAGAGACCTTTGCCCCATTTCTATATCGAGAATGCATGCACAGTTCCAGGAACGGGTTGTGTCACCTTTTTCATGAGCCGGAGAATTAGTTAAAAAGCTCAAAGTTTAAAAATGTTGAACCATTCCTTTAATACGTGCCAACCAGGTCAACTGTGTACATCCTCTGCAGTATCTTCTTCTGTTTACTACACTTTATAATCACCTCCCTGTACGTTTGAACTAATGACAAATAACCCTTCTAGATAATTATTGGTTGAATGTAACTAAGTGAGTAAGTGAATAAGCAGTAAGCCTACATTGACCAAAATGTCCAATGTACAGTTTTGAGATATTAGTGCTTTTTACTTGACTATTTCCATATCATTCTGCCCAACACATCTCCTCCACTATAACTAACAGAGTACAGTGGTATTAATATAGTAACCTTGCAAAAGTCTCCCTCTTATCATGTTATATTAGGCTTTAATTGAGTCCTGGTCCCCCCCCTGTTGAGTGCAGTATAAATACCCCAGGCTGTTTTTCTATGCAAATCAATCACTCTCTCACACACACACACACACACACACACCCACACACATACTCACACACACACACACACACACACGCACACACACACACACCAACAGTTAAAACATTTCTAGAAATGCTCTTAGTAAATATATTAAACAGTTAAGCATAAAGCCACACTTGTATTTTTAATTATAATGTTTTGAAAGTAGTAAAGTATAGCTTAATACAATAAGAATAAGTGTAATAATAATAAGTATAAAAATGTCCGATTTTTCATCCAACGTATCATTTTTCGTCCTCGCTGGTCACATGACTGGTCACGTGACTGGTCAGGTTTGTCTAAGGCATCCAAAGAGTTGACTGTAACTGACAGTGTGTTTGCCCTGCTACAGATGTGGACACAGCCAGATGGAGGGGGGGTGGGTAGGCAGATGTGTGCCCTTCAGTTGGATGGGGAAACACTGACACCTCGTGGCTGAAGAGATGACCCTACTTTTCCTTTTCCTATTAGCCCTGCCTTCCAAATCACATAGGTTGCGTTCCGAATCGCAAACTTTCTATTATATAGTATGTAGAAAAAAGATTTAGGATGTCCCGATTCTTGTGGCCAGATTTAGAATGGTTAGAAGTACCCGGATGTCTTACTTCATGCGGCCAAGATTATTAGTGTTGAAAACTGCATCCTATTTGGGCGATTCTGACCCACAATCCATTGCGCACGTGAAGTGACGTCACATCGACGAAGCCTCCATATGTAAACAAACGGGGATGCAACGGATATAAAAGCAAGAGGCAAGATCAAGGTGCAATGTTATGATAAAATAAGAGAGTAAAAGTATGTCCCAATAGTATGCCTACTGCATCCTAACTAGATTATGTTTATCGTCGGATGTAGTATGTAGAATAGAAAAAAGAAAGAGAATGCGATTCTGAACGCAACCATACTTTTTCTTTTTACTACACTACATACTAAAGTACAGAATAGTTTTAGGGCCACATTATGTCGAGAAATGTCAAGAATAAAGACGAATACTCCAAAATGCTATTGGAGTTAGTGGGGCATGTATGTATTTTCAGCATACTGCAATTGACGTGCATGTATTGGGACATCCTAAATCTTTTTCTGGCATACTAAATAGTAGGGAAGTATGGGGATTGGAACACAGGGTAGATATCCTCATGGGTCACTCACTTCCTATAGCAGTTCCTCCTGCCTCACTCTCATTAAGACAACACTGATATTCTTATGAGCATCTCCCTGCTTCAAGGTATCTCATCAAGGCTTTGCTTCATGTATTGATACTAAGATGTGTTAAAATGTAGTTAAATAAAGCCAACGAGATAAAAAAAAAAGGATGACATTGATGTAGAGTGGCTGCAATGAGAATGACCTGGGTACAATATAGTAGACTATTTTAAATAGCTGCATACCAGTTTGTCAGATTTAAGATAACATGTCTGAATTTGTTAAAGGGTTATGAAGGTTGGGCTTATTTATTCTAGGTTTATTTTCCAAGCTCAGACCGGACTGCATGGAGCGATTCTGATGATTCCCATCTGAATTTTGCAGCATTACTGTTATAATGTGTAGTGGTAATGTGGTAGCTTCCAGGTCATGGCTTTATAAAGAGTAAATAAATATATTCTTTCTTTTTTCTTTTTCAATCCCCAAAAATGTAAGTCAGTTGGAAAGATTTGCATCAAGTGCAGATACACGTTTTGAGTTTGATTGCACAAAGATTTAGATTTTTTTTTTTAAATCTTTTTTATTTCCACATTGGTGGACAATTCATTTGGATTTCAAGACCTGAATTCCAATATTCCCTTTAGCTCTGTTTGGGTCTCCAACTCCTCTTTAGAAATATCTATCTAGCTGATAGAGGTTTCTGTGTCTGTGTACAGTCAAACGTAACACACACGCAACTTTATTTATAGAGCACAATTCAGACACCAACCCATTCAAAGTGCTTTACAGGGGGCATACAATACACAAGCCAGGTATCAGTAAGTATTATCGAACACGGGAGACTGATTACTGTCAAATAACTCCTATGCAAAAGAGCGAGAAAAAACTATCCCAGCTTGTCACTTTGTCGCTAAGGTTCTGTTGACAGCTGTTTTGATGTATGTTGTGTGTTAACACCTTGTGTTATATTGGCTAGAGCAGTCCAAGACAATGCTCTCTCGTGTCCCTTTTTACTCACAGCATGTTGAAATGTATTCTAAATGAACTATTGTAAAGACAAAAATGAATATATATGGATAGTATACAAGCATATTTATTGTTACCATGTCAGCATGAACCCATGTTTCTGGAACTCTCCTCTGCCTTAACTATAGTAGCTATAGAACGTACTGTCTTGTTACTTTACTGTCATTTCTATGTGCCCATGTGAAACCATGTCTGCTCTCTGAATGTGCCAATGTGCAGTAGACTAAGAGAGAGAGAGAGAGAAGAGATTCCACCAAACACAGTCTGGCTGCTTGCTCTTTTCTTTTTCACATGAATGCTTATGATCCACCTTTTTACTTTGTGTGGATGGTGCCTTTATCTTTAAAAAAATGTCACAGGAATTTGTTCTGAATTTAATTTACATTTTTTCATTTCGTGCTCTCTGTATTTTCACACTTCCCTCTGTTTGCTAAGGGTGCTCTTCTTTTCCTCATTACTACGTAGCATACTCTTATTTACACTATGTGGAAGCTAGCAGCTACTGTATATATATATATATATATATTTTCTCTATATGTCTCACCTCTAAAGACTGCAAACAACCCTAAAGGAGGACTAACCCCTGGTCTTCTCTCCTCTGATAGATAATGTAGTATGTTGCTGTACATAAAGACACATTTCGAGTTTCTCTTTGAGCTATGGATACACTAATTGTCTTTTGATGCTCTGTTTTTGCTTGTTAAAAAAATAAATAGATTTTAATGGGTTTTTTTTAACGTTTTGCTTTAGACACTAATATTGTGGCCAAGTCACACGGCAGGCTCCTCTGTGTGTGTATATATGAAAGCTATAGTGCACCTTTAGGCCGCTCATCCTTTTTCATAGTGTTGCACGTGCCTGTCTTCTTCCAATGGAGAACTGGGGCACTCTGCAATGCCTTCAATGTCCGTCATGCCATCCAAAATGACAAGCCCAGTGTCCCCAAAACGCTGTTTAACTAACCCTCTGTATCCCACCACAGTATCTTTTAATATGGATCAGCATTGGGGGAGAAATGTAGTGCTGTGGTCATACAGGGAAAGAGTCCTGTTTGATTGAAAATGTTTGAATGGATCGAACTGCATCAGCACAGTGCTTTGCAGGTTGAGGCCTCTGTACACTCTTCTACATTCTCTCTGTATATATATGTGTGTGTGTGTGTGTGTGTGTGTGTGAGAGAGAGAGAGCGAGGGAGTTCAAAGGTTAGACATAAGGCCTAATTGTATTGTCTTTTCATAGCATTTACAGATAAGGCAGCAGTAGTTTGCCGCAGGGAAATATAAAAAAAAAGAAAACCTTCATTTTGCTGCTTTTAGCAAACTTGTCCAAATTTCAATGTACAAATGAGACTGTTCAATGAGAAGCGAAGTCATGTATATTTATTTTATATCCTGTATTATAATAAAAAGCTCTTTTGTCTCAATCAATCTGATGTTTCTGCATTAATGTGTGTCATTTTCCTCCTGAATCTCCAGGTGGATTTAAGCTCTCTTTTTTCCAACATTGTATTTATTGGTTTTTAACAATTTTGCACATACAAAGTCTCACACGTTAAAGGTGAAGTAAGTGATTTATTTATGTTAATATAAGTGTTAAATCGCTCTTTATTCATACAGTGATCACTTATATAGTGTGCTCGTTTCATAAAGCCGATCTCTCAGTCACTCGCTCTGCATGTAATCGGCAAATAAACTTTTCGGGGATCCCACTACTGATAACCAATCAGAAGAGAGAACGCTACAAACCGGCACCCGTCTCACTGCCGGTGCACGTGCAGAGCGTCAGATGGGTGAATGTGTATGTGCCTACAATGGCGGAGCAGGTACAAGTCCTTCCCAATGTCTGTTTTGATGGTTTTTATCATGTTTTATCACACTTAAGGATCTGAGATGAAATATATTGAAATACTGTTGAGAACCTGCTAATATTTATTTATTTATCTGTACAAAACCACTGTATGAGTTTCTGGCACGAGAATTCTGCATCCAATCACCTTATTATCAAATTAGCTGAGATAACTTCTGCAGCAATTTAAAAAAAATCGAAGTTCAGTTTATTAGCTCAATTTGTAACATTTAAACAAGACTGCTCAGTCTGTGTGAATCTCAGGACAGAGAAACAAGAGCAAATCATTAACTGAGGTTTGCATTTCATTCAAAACATTTTTAAACTGTAAACATAGTTAAGGTGGTGTTTTTTATTATTATAGGCCATTAGGCCTTCTGTGATGCGATAACCTATAATTCATTAATGTTATTATTAGTCCACTTTCTTGATTTCTTTTTAAATAGCCTACAGAGACACTTGGAGACACGTGGACATTTATTTACTGCAAATCGCGACCTTTCGCGCGGTTATGACCATACACAAGCACACATCGCTCTTGCTAGCACAACAAAAAAACTTTTTTTTGGTCAGTTGGAAATCAAAGCCACCCCACCATTTGAGAAGCACTGCCTTACCTTATTGTATTTTAATGTTAGGTGGGCATCCTTTATAAGCCCTTCTGGGTTTCTTTTGTCCCACCCGTGCACTTATGTATGTCTATATGCATCTTTTTGCCATTTTAAGCCATTTTTATCAGCACAAATAAAAACTAAACTTAAAAACTAATATATGAAGTCTTGAATGTACTAAGTGGGATTCCAGAGTTGACCAGAGTGTTGCTGTTCTAGTTCACCACTTGATGTCACCCAAGAGTTACTGTTGACTGTCACCAGCTCTGAGCCCTTCAGCTAAAAAACGTTTTCGAGCATTGATTACCCTAGATTTTTGTTAAACCTTCTTCCGTCTGTATATTTCTCCTATACAACCATCTTTATCGTCCATTATCTCAACATTATTATTTTTTTCTAAACTTCTAAAGCACTTACATTAACTACACTTTCCATAATCATTCTTAGCACTATTCTGAAAGTTAATACAGAGAGATGTGTTCACATATTGTTAATGGTCTGATTTAAGATTATGTTTATTTGTAACATGCTTAAATTTCATATTAAAGACCTGTACATAGTATCTCTTGATTTATAACATAGAAAAAGGGCCGTATCCAAAATGTTTTCTCCAAAAACTAATATGTTGTAGAAATTAAATAAAGATTTGAACTCTGGCTTTATCCAACATCTAGATCTTTTTTTAAAGAGATGCATATGCAGCCTATGCATATTTGCTTACATACAGTGGCTTGAAAAAGTATTCATACCCCTTGAACTTTTCAACATTTTGTCACATTACAACCACACAAGTAGGGGAGAACGGGGTAATTTGTCACACGGGTTGGTTGTCACAATCGTTATATCTCGGAACCAGAAGGCGCTGTCCGTGAAATTTTACTATGTAAATATCCAGAATTGGGATCAGAGGTTACCGACATAGTCTTCCTTGGAGTTAGTCAGCTGAATTTGAGGTGAGAGGACTGTTAGTGTTTTTCATGTCAAATTGAAAATATTTATCTCCTCAGTATTTTTCTTCTAGGCTTTTACACAATGGGTTTAAAACAAAACACTTGTTACCCATATAAAGTGTGAAGGGTAAACTATAGTTTAGATTGTGGTTAGCAAGCTAATTAGTTGTCAGATGGTTTTTGGCCTTGATGCTAGCAAGAAATTCAAGCTGGGGTTGGTCGTCAAATTTTTTGGGGGGTTGGTTGTCACATGTTATCTCAAGGCTGCAGCCAGAAAAGGAACCCAATAACGAAAGAAATTGTCAAGCTGTATCCTCACTGACACCCCAGAGAAGGAAATAATAGAGCAGGAAAAGGCAGCTAGCATGCAAAAGAAAAAAGGGCAACAAAATCAAAACAACCCAGTGCATCCCAAACTAGACTAGCTGCCAAGGCTACAGTAAGTTATGCAGGCCTATTTGTCAACTTGACAATGCAATTAAACTTTCTAATTTAGTTCTACTTACTTGCCTTCTTTTTAAGATTATTCCCATTAAGATAACATTGTGACAAACAACCCCATAGTGTTTGACAACCGACCCCTTGATGGGGTTGGTTGTCACAATGTGTAAGGGTGTCTTTGATGATTAATTTCTTCTTTATTACAATAAGATAGAAAATGTGAGGGGTACACATTTCAAGCCAACACCCTAAGCTTCAATTTAATGTAGGAATGACTATTGAAAGATGTTTAGGTGATAAGCAATTCTCACTAGAGTAAAAAGTGTGCCTACTTTCCCCGTTCTCCCCTACATTTATTTTATTGGGATTTCATGTGAGAGACCAACACACAGTGGCGCATTATTGTGAAGTGGAATGAAAATGAAATATGATTTACAATTTTTTTATAAATAAAAAACTGAAATATGTAGCGTGCAAAAGTATGCAGCCCCCCTGAGTCAACACGTTGTAGAACCACCTATCGTTGCAATTACAGCTCCAAGTCTATTGGTGTATGTCTCTACCAGCTTTGTACATCTACAGACTGACATTTTTGCCCATTCTTCTTTGCAAAATAGCTTGAGCTTCAGATTCAGCATCAGATTGGATGGAGAGCGTCTGTGAACAGCAATTTTCAAGTCTTTTCAGATCTAATCAATTGTATTTAGGTCTGGACTTTGACTGGACCATTCTAACACATGACTATGCTTTGATCGAGCTATTTTGCAAAGAAGAATGGGCAAAATTGTCAGTCTGCAGATGTACAAAGCTGGTAGAGACATACCCCAATAGACTTGGAGCTGTAATTGCAGCGATAGGTGGTTCTACAACGTATTGACTCAGGGGGGGGCTGAATACTTTTGCAAACCACATATTTCATTTTTTTATTTATAAAAACAATTGAAAACCCTGTTTCATTTTCCTTCCACTTCACAATTATGCACCACTTTGTGTTGGTCTATCACATGAAATCCCAATAAGTGTGTGGTTTTTATGTGACAAAATGTCTAGCACAAAGTTCAGTTGAAAAGTGAAAGATAAATCAAATCATTTAAAAATGACAAGAAGTATCTTTTTGCAAAAACATAGATCCATGTTACTGGATTAACATTCAGTTAAGACAGCTTAACTGAGTCATCCACTGTCACTGACAGTCATGTGGCAGAATCACAGTGAGTGCTATTAACCTCCATTGGAGCAAAAGCTGTTGTCAGGTCTCATCAAACACCATGTGCATATCGTTCAAACATCATTGGTTACCTTAACATTGACCTCATGCCTTCTATAAAAAGAGAGAATTACTCAGAGTAACCAGGATGTTGTAAAGACATGTAGACCATCATCACACCCTGGGCTAATACACCCAACCTGATCCATATAGACAGATACTACCAGAGGTAAGCAAGGAGATGTTGGCTCATTTAATTGTGGAACGAGTGATTCTGAAGAATTCTTGTTGATTAAATCACATTTTTGTCATAATCAAGTCAATATTTCCTCACAATCTGCTATCTGTCTGTATACGTGTGTGTGCAATGAAACAAAAAATCTGGTGTTTAAACACAGCCTAGGTTCTGTAAACGGGTATGCAAACAAAGTGTATGAAAACAAAAGGGCCAACTGTAGCTAGCAACATGCCAGTTTACAGAGCCAAGGCTGTAAACTCAACACTGGATTTCTTTTTCAGAGCACACACACATTACAGACAGGTAGCGGATCATGAGGAGAAATACCCTGATTATATGAAAAAGTGATTTTGAAAACAAGTGTTCTCCAGAATAGCTGACTCCACCTTTAATGTAATTGCACAGAATGTTAAATGCTTCTTCAACCTTTCCTGAAAGAGAAGCTTCCAGACAGCTTCTGGTTTCATTAAATGGGCAAATCCCACAGATCGATGTCAAATAGAAAGGTAATCCATCATGGTGTGTACACTCTCATGTCTGTATGTATGTCAAAGTCAGCAGATATGTGAGCTTATCATATGCACACCAGAGTCAAGGTAAGTGCTCATTTAATATTCTAGTGCAGAAAACCAACTTGTGTTTTCTTCAGATGCATGCTGGGTAAACAGAGGGACACAAAGAGGAGACATGTGGCAAAGATATGAAAATAACATGACAACCCGAACACAACATGTGGCCGCTGACACAGCAGAACCTACACACACCCATCCCTGATACTGACTCTCCTGATCTTATAAGGTTACACTCACTCACTCACACACACACACACACACACACACACACACACACACACACACACACACACACACACACACACACACACACACACACACACACACACACACACACACTAGTATGTAGGAGTGTAATGTCTTTGGATGATTCGAGACATTCCACAAGATGCGTCAAGTAAAGCGCTACATTCAGTTTGTCTTGATGGGGCTGGTTACTTTGACAATTGAAACCAGTGCAGACAAGCTGAGACTTGGCACGGGCCCTTCGTCGGTTCTCTTCTGGCAGAAGCTTCAGTGTTGCTGCTGCTGCTACCACACTCCAAGAGTCATTTATGAGTTGGAGAGAGCTGAGCAGAATGTATTAGCCATGATGATTCCATTTCCTTCCCCCGTCTGCAGGTGCTGCCGCTGGGCTCAGCTACTGACGAACATGCCCCCCCACCCCCACCCCCCCATACACACACACACACCGAACCCCACACATACAACTGTATCATATCCAACAGACAGTACACACACACACACACACACACAGCAGACTTCTCTCTTGCACTTGACAACTTGTAGCTGCCAACACTTTGACTTTGTCACACTTTCTGTACTGTAGAGGAATCATTGCTCCAACAAAGTGCTGAGGTGTCTGTCAGTGCCGAAATAAAAGAAATACATGGAACTAAATAGCATCATTTAGCTTGGTTTCTGTTTTTATCCATAACACTATTCAGCAACATACCTACATGCAGGTACATGCAACTTACAGAAGATGACATGACACAACAGGAAGCTATCATGACAGAAGATTGCACGGCTGCTCATAAACAGCATGACAAAGACTTGACGTAAACATGGCATGATACATGACCTAGACATAGCACTTGTATTTAGGGCTTTAGAGCAACATTAAAGGAGATGGCTGGCTATCGTCTGTCTTTTTCCTATTATTATCAACATATCCCATTAGAAGACCAACAACTTACGATGTGTGAGTTTGTCTTTCAATACTTTCCTACGTCTCCAATCTTGTCCCTGGCATTCCAATATAGAAATCTTCAAAATATCTGCCATGAATAAATACTTTCTCAAAGGAAGGACACAGCTATATTTGACTGTGAAGCACACAATACTGGATACTATATACATTCCTTGTGGGTTTAGGTTCTTTTTTTTTTACCAATTTTGATATTGGTCAACATTGACACCGGGCCAGGTTAATTGATGCTTTGTTAAAATAAAGTTCAAATAGTGTGAGAAGTTAAATTGTACTGTTGACTACCAGTACAGACCCTTTGTTATGGTTTTGATGACACAATGTTGTCCTACCACACAATGGTGGCGCTGGCAGATTAGCACCTCTGCAATGATTTCCGTGTTTGTATAGACTTGCGCATTATAAAGTGTTTGCTCAGGGCTTACTTTAGGTGTACTCAGGATTTGCATTAATACAGTACAAGTTGTAACTTCTGACTCTGCCTGTGTTGTTGACCAAGCTGCTGGCTGGCGTGGGATGTGATGTCTTGCTGTACTCACTCCTCCCCAGTGTTGTGGTGGGAAAACTACAGAATCAGATTGAGTAGAACGCTGCGTTGCTATTCAAGCAGACGTGTTCATCTGAAACTGAAAATCCAGCCGTTACCTGACTGGCTGATCGAACATAACAATAACACCTTGCAATCTATTTATTTATTCATTGCTACACACTCCATTTGTTAAACAAGAACACACACAAATATGATATAAATATAAATAAATATAAATATATATCTATAAGAATTGCTGCTAACATCTGCTGCTGCTGCTCCTTTTTAAAATGTATTTATAAATATAAATCTGTAATGACTTTATTACCATGTGGTGCATTTTAGCTTGTTTTAGCTTTGTGTTGTCTGTACTACAGCTGCTGGAATTTTGAATTCTATCTATCTATCTATCTATCTATCTATCTATCTATCTATCTATCTATCTATCTATCTATCTATCTATCTATCTATCTATCAATCAATCAATCAATCAATCAATCAATCAATCAATCAATCAATCAATCTATCTATCTATCTATCTATCTATCTATCTATCTATCTATCTATCTATCTATCTATCTATCTATCTATCTATCTATCTATCTATCTATCTATCTATCTATCTATCTATCTATCTATCTATCAAACAGTCAGCAGAACATTACTGTAGTATTTTTACCTAACCCTAACCCTAACCCTCTAACCCTAACCCTAACCCTTAACCCTAACCCTAACCCTAACCCTAAGCCTAACCCTAAGCTTTACCCTAACCCAAAAAGTGAATAAATATCTGGCCAAATTCTTCAAATGGCTTTTTCTAACCATGTCTTAACGTTTTAGGAACTTCATAATTGCACCAAATCTGGCTAGTGCTGTTTTTGTTTCCAAGAGGCATCTTGATGTGGTTGAATGATATGGTTGCAATGTCCATCAATATTCATGTTTTTACATTAAAGTCAACCATTACTTTAAAGGGTAATTTAGTTTTCCAATGTTACATTTGCCAATCAACAGGAGTTCATACAGCCATGCTAGAGGCTCTGTGAGGCTGTACACTGAAAAACATTATAATGTTAAAAGTGGCAATAATAACATGCAAATGTAAGCAGGTATAATATTAACAATGTTTAACAACTTAGTTTAGTGTTAGCATGCTAACGTTAGCTAATTGGCACAGCTGAGGCTGATGAGAATGTGTTCTGCAGGTATAAGGTTGTTAACAGTTACAGAAAAATGACCGTTTTGACCTGATGATGGCGCTAGATGAAAAGTAAGGGGATAACCAAAATGTATACAATTCACCTTGAGGGATATATATATGAATGTATGTAACAAATGTCAAGGCAATCCATCACATAGGTGTTGAGATATTTTTCACTTTTTAACCTTTATTTATACAGGTATATCCCACTGAGTCCGAAGACTCTTTTGCAAGGGAGACCTGTTCCCATTTACACGTTACCATTCACACACCGATAGCAGCAGGCTAACTATCGACATTCACACGAGGCAAGGTGGGTGAAGTGTCTTGCCCAAGGACACAACAACTATGACACAGGTGGCAGGGCGGGAATCGAACCTCCAACCCTTTGATCATCGGCCGACCCGCTCAACCAACTGAGCCACAGTCGCCCCACTTAACAACAAAGTTCAATCTCATCAGGGGATAGAGGAAAAATCAGCTAGTCTTTTGGATTCATCCTCTGGGGAACATGCAGCTTTATTCCAACCTTTATGGAAATCCATTGAGTTGTGAACATATTTAAGTCTAGAACAAAACGGCGGAGCGACCAAAGGAGCGATCCAGTCACACTGCTAGCATGGCAAAGAATATTCTGTTGAGAAAGTTCAGAAGTCTGCATGTTTCCTTAGTCAAAGCTTTTCATCGAACACAGTGCAGTGAAAATGATTTTAGAGTTCCTCATCGTGACTCTATTATGACATTTTTCCGATGTCTTCAGGAAAATGGCAGCCATGTTTCATTTGCCACAATAGTTGGCTAGAATAGAGCTCCATGTGTCCTTTCTATCCACTGCACTTCAAGTGGGAAAATTGTTGGGCCCATTCACACAGTGTCAGTTTGACCTTAAGGGTAGGAGATCTGTGTCTGGAGCTCAGCCATCACACCACTCACTCCCCAGTCTGCTCCCAGCCCAGGGCAGCCTCCAACCACAAATCCATGTGTACACTCCACAGACCTTGACATTTCAATTGCCTCCGAGCAATAAACTCTCCGCTCTGCTCCAAAGAGACTCAGACTTTGTATTGTTATCAGTTAACTCCTTTAGAGTCCAATGCAGTTCTAGTCCAACTGGATTCATGCTGATTCTCACAATGTCTGAACGTTTTGTTCACCCAATCTGAGAAAGGACATTCAGACATAGAAATGTATTACTCTTATCTCCAGATAAACATTTTGAATGAAGTTTTCAAATGGTGTCCTGATTGTAAGTTTTAACAACAGTAATGTGAGCAAAAGACTGTATGTGTCACTTCACTTCTCAATTTGATCCCCTTGTCTTTTTGGAACCCCCAGTCCTCGGTATTCCTTTGCACATACAGTAAATCTAGCAAACATGTGCACTTTGTACTTTTGAATACATAAGTATTTTTAAAGCAAATACTCTACTACTAAAAAGGAGTGTAACGCCTGACTGAGCTACATGTAAGGAAACATTCAAATATTGTAGCCTATATGACAAATAAACATGTGTCACCCGACAATCATTGTAATCATAATCACACTACTTTAATATGACCCTCGAGAATATGAACTATAAAGCCATAGGGGAGAGTGGCCTAAGTTGTGCAACTTTTCACTCAAAGTGACTTTAAAGTAAGGCCTTGACGGTAAAGTCTCCAACTCAAATATGTACATATATTTCAGGGTGTTGTGCATCCCTGACAATAAAAACTTTGGATCTGGAATAAACTGTTGAAGAAATATAGCTTTCGGAAAAAAAGTTGTCTTGATGCACAACTTGCCCCCGGTGTGGTGTAAGTTGTGCGGTTGGACAGAATACCATGGGGTGAATTGTGCCATTGCTATATATCTCATAAACTGTAATGTAAGACAAATCCATTAGACAATCACTTATTTAAGGTGTATTTAAAGTAAATAGTTGACAAAGATTGAAGGACAATTTTCTTAAACAAGGCCTAGCAGATCTAATGGTTTTACCTGCAAAGCTCACATTGACAAAGTCACCATCATCATCTTTCTGGCCATCTGAACTCTCATCAGTGGTGTCGTTAAGTGGAATTGAGATGTCACTCTCTTCTGAGCTACTGTAGACAATCACTTTCTTTTGGTGACCAGCGTATACAGCCATGCCACTGGCACACCTCTCAGAAATGTACTTTGCACTAGTTGCTCCGTGCTTGTGGAACCAACTGCCACCTGACAAATGTGATTCCCCTACATTTCTGCCTTTAAATCAAGGCTCAAAACCCATATGTACACCCTGGTGTTTCCTCCCCATTAACTATCTTACCTCTGCCCTACTATCTGTGTTTATGTGGATGTATGGGCTTTACGTCTTTTATTTTGGTTATTGTTATTTTACCTTCATTGTTTACCTACTGAATGCACTATGTACAGCACTTTGGACAGTGCAAACTGTCATAAATGTGCTTTTATAAATACATTTTACTTACTTACTTACTTACTTACTTACTTACTTACTTACTTACTTACTTACTTACTTACTTACTTACTTACTTACTTACTTACTTACTTACTTACTTACTTACTTACTTACTTACTTACTTACTTATAACTCACCCAGGCCCTTTGGCACAAATCACCCCAATCCCAGAAATTTGGATAATAAGCATGATGCAGCAATTTAGGACTGACATCGTGCTAACTGTATTGACTCAAAATGTAGCATACCAAAGCACTAAAACATGTGTCAAATGTTTTCAAACTTGTCTATAATTGTTCAGATACAATAATCAAAAAACCTTGATCATGGAAATTTTACTTTGAAAGGCAAAACACAGTTTTTTTTTAGCTTAAATGTGCTTATATCTTATTCCTTGTGTCTCCCTTCTTTACAGGATGAGTCAAATGGATGGCTCTTCTTAAATATGTGGTCACATTTCCAATTTCTTCCACGGTTTTCTAGAAACAAGGGGTGGCACAACTTCCAAAATGCACAACTTAGGCCACTCTCCCCTACCATGAATATATATCCAAATGTATAAAGTTAAAATTTTTATATTTTTGAGATATTTTTAGTACACTTGCACTTGCCACATTAGTTCCCTTGTGTACTTAAAAAGAAAAACCTCTCTGACTTGGATCCAAATGTTTTGGGTCTGAGTCAAGTGACAATGTTAAGCTTCAACAATATTTTTGTCACAATATATGTGTCATAATATGTCACTTTTGTACGCTTGATAATAGACCAGCTCTCTCTCTCTCTCTCTGTCCCCATGTCTTTACCAGTGCTGTGTGGAGCAGCTTGTAGGCACTGGAGCGGAGTGCATAACCTGCTCCAAATGGCCAGTGGACAAGCACAGAGGTTTGCTTAAAAGGAGGAATAATGAATGGAGACCCACTGCACAGCTAAATCTAAACTGCTGACCCATGACAGGCTGTCCTCAGACCGTGAGAAACGGGCCTCTTTCCATGCCAAGAATGTGGGTGGCCGGCCTGTGCTGCTCCACAAAGCCTATCAGAGAAGTGTGGCCAGTCGCAGCAACCAGAGTGCAGCTTCTAGGTCTAGATCTGCGCTACTGTTACATCTCACACTTTTGTTTTTGTTGGTTCTATTTTAACTTGGGACCGACCGCGCAGTCACTCATGAAATCTGTTTCTATGTGCAGCATGTACACAGGGAAATAGAGCTGGTGGGAGTGTGAGTGTGTGTGTGTGTGTGTGGGTTGGGTGGGGGTGGCTTGTGAAAGGAGTGGGGGGGGGGGATTCAGCCACATTCACAAGTTTAAAGATGGAGTCACCAATTTTGGAGAATGCTTGTTGTCAAAATCGAGTGAATATCTCTTCTCAATCGGCTACATGTCTTACCGTGTGTGCGCAGAAGACAATCCAGTGTTAATACACAGCCTAGGCTCTGTAAACTGGTATGTAAACAGACAGTATGTAGAGGTAGAGGGTTGTGAGGAGATATTCATTGGTCATTCTTGAGCATTTTGATTAATTTTTGTTTTTGCTGATTCACACTTGCATGACACATAAGCTCCTCTCCCTCTCTCCCACTCTAGCAGTAGCCTACATATCTACGTGTATTGTGGCCATTGTGTTAGAGTAATGAATACTGTGAGAGGATAAGAGGCTGCACTGTGCTTTCAGGCTGCTGCTGAACACTGAAGGGGATTTCTGCTCCCCGGGCTTCGAACCCAGGAGTCAAGAGGTCACGGTCTGTGCCAGATAGCAGGGGCCACAATGTGTGTGTGTGTGTGTGTGTGTGTGTGTGTGTGTGTGTGTGTGTGTGTGTGAGTGACTTTCTGTGTGTGTGTGTGTGTGTGTGTGTGTGTGTGTGTGTGTGTGTGTGTGTGTGTGTGTGTGTGTGTGTGTGTGAGTCACTGCCTTACGCCGACACACGAGACGCCATATGTTTCCACCCAGTTTGCTGAAGAACTAATTTGCCGTCCTTTTTTTTCACCAGAGTTCCCACCAGCGTCTGTTTTTCTCACTTGCCAGTGTGTGTGTGTGTGTGTGTGTGTGCGTGTGTTGGTTAATATTCCAGCGACAAAGACGTCGCGCTCCATCCACATCAATTATGTTGTAAAAAGAAGAAAAAAAAATCAAATAGGACACCTGTTTATGGTGTCCACACAGAATGACAAAATAAAGTGTCTGGATTTATTGGGGCGACTGTGGCTCAGTTGATAGAGCGGGTCGGCCGATGATCAAAGGGTTGGAGGTTCGATCCCCGCCCTGCCACCTGTGTCATAGTTGTTGTGTCCTTGGGCAAGACACTTCACCCACCTTGCCTCGTGTGAATGTCGATAGTTAGCCTGCTATCGATGTATGAATGTGTGTGTGAATGGTAACGTGTAAATGGGAACAGGTCTCCCTTGCAAAAGAGTCTTCGGACTCAATGGGATATACCTGTATAAATAAAGGTTTAAAAAAAAAAACTTTAGGTGCAATGTTGCAAGTGGAGGGGTCCTGCTGGAGAAGACATCATGATTAGCTGGTGGGTAGAAAAGCTCTTTGAAGCAGCATTTTGATCAGGGGACATCAAAAAACCTAACTTGAAACCGGAGTCACATAACTCCCTGAGGACTTGTATGTGGCTTTAGCAGGAAAACCCACGGCAGGGTCAAGTATAACCAAAACAATAGTTCTTATGGCATGAGAATGTGTATTTCTTTTTTCAAATCTAAATTGCACTGATGTAGCCAGGGCATCTTTGACTGTTTCATTCTTATAATGAAAATAATGGGGCTTTAACTCTAAGGTATACGTGGAACTGTTACAGTATGTATAAATGTCAGAGGTCCCAGGCCAGTTGATTTTTAGAGGTAATGCTTAATCTTGGAAAACTTTGAAAAGCAATCTTAAAGGAAGAATCTCAACTCAAGGTCCACCTCCTAGCCCTTTCCAGGCATAAACCACATTTTGGCTGCGTTCCAATACCCATACTTCCATACTATTTAGTATGCCAGAAAAAGATTTAGGATGTCATAATACATGCACGTCAATTGTTGTACGCCAAAAATACCTACTTCCAATAGCATTTTGGAGTATTCAACTTTATTCTTGACATTTCTCGACATAATGAAAAAAAATCTTCCTTATCTGATCTTAGCCTATTCCTCCTTTTTTTGTCTCCTATGGCCCTAAAACTCTTCTGTACTAGCAGATAGGGTTTGAAGTCGTCATGGAGTAGAATACACACATGCTCACAATGCTAATATGCTGATGTTTACCATGTACCAACTTTCATGCTAATCCATTCTCATTATTGGCCACAGTATATTTCACTATAACACCACACATTTCAACAATGCAATGCTAATGTTGCTAGCAGAGTGCTTTGTTTAGAGACTCAAAGGGAGTGTTTTTTTGTAACAGACCTGGTGGTAGCTGCATCTGCGTTCTAAAATGTCACAGAGCAAATATCGTATTTGTCACATCGTCATATGAGGCCATCTTGTTTTTTACAGTTCGGGATATTCTGCAGAGCGTTACAACAACGCTGTCAGTCTTCGATAACACAGCTTTTGGTATAAATATGAAGATGTTTGCACTATATGTCATTGGAATTCATCCAAGGCTGGTTGTTCTATTTTAGTTTGTCTGGCCTTCACTTTTCCAGAGTATGCACTGTAGGCCTATACTGCAGGGTCCAAGCCATAGCTGGTCGACTGTTTGTTTGTTGGATTGTTCTGAATAGATATAAACTAGAGGCCTTGTTGTAGGAAAACACAGCAGTATGGTGATGTTGATGAATAAGCCATTGTTTATAGCATCAATAAGACCCTACAGTCTTTACTGAGCATTACAGATGTAGAACATGCATTTTTAGTCAGAGAACACAAGAGACAGTTCAAATACAGCAACATGCTCTTGTGTTGCCTGCCTATCTCCACCGACAGGACAAGAAAGGCAGTTAGCTCTAAGCTCTAGTGTTAACTTCTGTCTGGACGATACATTATTACTGCAACTATTAAAGAGACAGCTTTGTTTTTCACACTAAGAAATGTGTTCATTGGACAAGTTTTAATCAAAATGTTATTTGGCGAAATAAAGCGAATCTACAAGGTGTCATTAAACTGAACTGCTTCTATGTGCCCAGCCCTGCTTTGTGATGACCTGGATAAAAAGTCATGTAGGTTACCATCCCGGGAAACAGCAAAGCAGAAAGAGATTTGAAATATACTGTAGGCCTAGGTCTCAAGCTTTCACTGGACAGAAAACCTGCTTGATGGTATGTAGGGAATCCATCTTATTCTTCCTGCAAAAGGCCCTGTATTCCAATCCCCATATTTCTCTACTATTTAGTATGCCAGAAAAAGATTTATGTCCCAATACAGGCACGTCACTTGTAGTATGCTGAAAATAAACAAATGCCCCATTAACTCCAATAGCATTTTGGAGTATTTGTCTTTATTCTTGACATTTCTCGACATAATGAAAAAAAAATCTTCCATATTTGATCTCTTTTCTCTCATGTGGCCCTAAAACTCTTCTGTACTTTAGTATGTAGTGTAGTAAAAAGAAAAAGTATGTGATTTGGAATGCAGGGAGAGAATTGTCTGCACTCTGCAGCATCAGAATGTGGTTTGATTGATGCAGCTGCTTTTGCTTAGGAGGTCATACCACTGAACGCCTACTGCTATCTTCAGGGCTGCTGCTTTGGAGCTGACCTCTGGCAGTCATCCTCTCTACGTACACCGGTAACATCAAATAGGCCTAAGTCTAATATTTGTCATGGTGGTCATTTCAGACATCCGTCCACCTTATCCTGCATAGGCTACTTGTCCTTACATTAACTTTACAAATGAACGTAGTTTTGTTCCTCCTTTGTTTAGGAGCATCAGGATGCTGCTGCTGCTCAGCTCATTTTGCAATCACAACTTTCTCCTCCCTCCCTCAGCACAACTTTAGGAAACTGAAAAAAAAGAAAAACAACTCTTCCTCTCGCGATAGCAGCTTGCTTATGCAGCCGCCATATTCTGTGACAGTATTTTGATTCGTATCTGCTGGAAGTGAGGAAAAAGAGAAAAGTGAAGGGCTATCGCGGGGAGGGGGGGGCTGAAGAAGAGGAGCTGTCAAAAAGGTATTCCCGAGTCTCTGTCAAACGGCGGAGCTCTGAGGCTCGGTATATTTCGAGGACACACAAGGCCCGGGGCCTCGGTGCAGCTGGGCCTCGGTGCAGCTGGTTCTCTTTCTCCCAGCTACTGGCTCCAGCCTCTCGGCTTGTCTTCTCCGAACTCCGCGGCCCGCTGGAGCTCCGGCGGCGGTCTCTGGTGTTGAAGGCGGCCCGGGGATCGGCGGCAGCGGAGACTCAAAGGTAAGTTACATGGTGTTAAACTTTGCTTCTGAACGTTAGCAACAGCCGGAATAATACATTTTTAATGGCGTAACTGTGAATTGTGGAAGGCATTTCAGCTTCTTTTGCGACCAGCGCTTGTATACCGTGCCATTCTGTTTGAAAGAGAACGGAGAGAAAAAACTTTTCTGATGTGGAAAAACTTTTTGTCCACGGCCAGCAGCTAGCTCAGTTAGCTATCTTTAAGTGTTTGGAGGCTGTTCCCGTCTCGGCCGGTCAAATCACTGTCTAAAGTGTAAAACAACTTTATAAACTTCTCCTCTTAATCCACTTTAATATGTAATTAACATATGAAAATATATACTCTGAGTCCCTTTATTTTAGCATTAAAGCTGGCTGGCGCTACATATGTTTTGTAGCCTATGATAGGCTACTTTTTCCATTAAGCTCTCCTTTGAAATGTCGCAAGACTAGCCGTGGATGGAAACGTTAAATCACAAAGTTGTAGCTTTACTCCAGTTCACACACGGAGTGTTCTAATTCCAACGAATTCCAAATTTCAGCCCAAGTAATTGTTTATTCCCTTGTTACAACACTGGGACATTTTTTGTGTAACATGGAAACTAAAATAAGTTAGCTAACCCATGTGAATGCATTATACGTAGGCCTACAAGTTAATGCCTTGTAAGTTTCACTAGCCTATATGTAGCCTCTCCTGTCACTTTGATAGTAGGCTAAGTGATGCAGGGCTCCTGAGCCCCAAACGTTGACATGTTATTGTAGCCTACACACATGAGGCCAGGTTAAACTAAAGGAGACAAACACATGACTGTGTGTTTGCTGGGTTAAAAATCAATAAAAAAAAGTCACTTGACTTGTTTGATCACTGTCTGCCCCTCACGGATAAGATGTTCTGCTTTGTGGCAGTTGTGATGGAAACTATAAGTATGTGGGTCTGTGGAGTTGCCATTCAAAGTGACTACTCAGTTGTTGGAGTTGTTGTTTGTTCTTGCTGTAGTTCAGATGAGAGATTAATCTGCCATGACTCTGACTTTTCTCTACTGTTTAATGTATTGTGAGTGAAGACACTGCATATGGTAGGATGGGCTGGGAGGGCCAGGTTGCAACATTTGACCTATTTAAAAAAAAAAAAAAAAAAAAAAAAAAAAACGTTTTATGTTTGTTTGTATGGCCCAGAATCCAGTAATTGGAAAAGCGGATGCACAGGAGTGGTTTCAAAGTTAAGACGGAATGTGGTTGGGGGATTTCAGAGATCAGCCTGTCCACTGTAGATCTATGAGAGATTCTCCTTGCCTTCCTCTGTCATGTCGGTTATTATCTTGCAGAATAAATCATACTTCATTGTGATGGTTGAAACCCAATATTAATTTGTGTATGTGTGATAATAAAACCTCTTTCAGTTGATGGCAGCGTTGGTGCTTTTGCGGTGGTCTACTTGGCACAGTGCAAACCTGTCTGTCTGTCTGTCTGTCTGTCTGTCTGTCTGTCTGTGTCTCTGTCTGTGTGTGTGTGCGATGTGACATTTAAAGTTAGATTTTCACTCTGGCATAGTTAGAAAACACACAGAATCAAAACACTAGCTATCAAGAGGCTGACTGCACGGCTGCTCTGAGTTTATTCACAACTCTCTAAAGCGCTCCGAATCCCTTCTCTGTCTGCCTTCCTAAACACTCCACAATCTAAACCGTGTTGTCGTAGCTACACCGTAAGAGTGTATATCATTCATTAGCAGCTTGTGCCTGTCTTGACTCGCAGTCAACATTGCACTTCCTGACCAATAAGCTGCCGTGGCCAACTGTTTATAGGTGCAGAACCCCTAACTCAAACCATGTGTGCCTGTAGCTGGGCAAATATGTTGCTAGGAGGCCTTGCTGATTTGCCACTCCATGGAGACTCTGCGACCCAACGCTCAGAGCCCCTCATAGTCAGTGTAGAAGAAGTGCTAAATCAGGCTTTTTGACTATACGCATTCAGACACTTTGTATGGAACGTCAGGGTAGCTAATTGCTCTGTTTGGATGTGATTTGGCGTATGCTAACAAGCTAAATCAACAGTGTGAAGTGACTTGCGTACTGTTTGTGTGTGTGTGTGTGTGTCTTGCCTTGATGCTTGTTGATAGAGGTAGGGATGTAGGCTCACTTGAAGCTTCTGTTAAATAAACCAGCTGTGTGTGTGTGTGTGTGTGTGTGTGTGTGTGTGTGTGTGTGTGTGTGTGTGTGTGTGTGTGTGTGTGTGTGTGTGTGTGTGTGTGTGTGTGTGTGTGTGTGTGTGTGTGTGTGTGTGTGTGTGTGGTTTTCCAACACGCTGAGGATGTGTGCTGTGCTGCACATATACTTAAATCTTCTTTCCTGAAAAACCTGTTTCCTGATTTATCATTTGCAGTTTGCACAACAACGTATCACCAGTTGGAGCACAGGGTGGGGGCAGGGGGAAGGATAATTACTGCATATGAGTGTGTTTGGATGGAGGACAAATGCTCGTTGTTTGCATCAACGGTGCAGTCAGTTTAACCAAGGAAGTAATTATTAGTGTGTGTGTGTGTGTGTGTGTGTGTGTGTGTGTGTGTGTGTGTGTGTGTGTGTGTGTGTGTGTGTGTGTGTGTGTGTGTGTGTGTGTGTGTGTGTGTGTGTGTGTGTGTGTGTGTGTGTGTGTGTGTGTGTGTGTGTGTGTGTGTGTGTGTGTGTGTGTGTGTGTGTGTGTGTGTGTGTGCCTTTTAAGAGACTGTGCACTCTGAATCAGTGTGGCTATAATTTGATACTTGTTCTTTCAGGCAGCTCAGTGACCTGTCCACATAGGTGTTTTCTTCAGGGTAAAGACCTAGATGCCCAATGGGAACGGAGTTACTATAGGTGCAAGGGGAAGGATCCATCACATTGTGCCCATTGCTGCAGCCTCAGGAAGGAGGGCTTGGTGGTTTTTTAACCCTCCCCCACTCCTCGTGTGTGTGGCTGTCAGGAAGAGGAGCCCCCCTCCCCCCTGTCCAGCGCTCCTGCCTGCTCCGCTTTAAATGGAGTCCTCCATTACACACGCTGCTCGTGGTCCTCTCCAGTTCAAGGGGTTAAATTGCAATGCATGGAGGCTGACACTGCACAGTGCACTACCCCTGTAGCTGTTGCCTGCTCTGCGCAGGTTCATTTTGCAGTGTCCATTTTGGAGGGTTTGACCAGTTTTTTGCAGCGGCTGCGCAGTATCCAAAGTGATGAAAGTACTAGATATAAGATCATTTAAGGTTGTCTCATCTGCAGCACTTTGCAGAGTAGTGTTTCTCTTGACATGTTGAAACATAGCATTAAGGCTAAACAAGTTTGGTGATAATTCTCACAGTTGACATTGTGAATAACCCCAGTTTGACTCATTGAGCTTTAAACATGGTTGTAAGTATGTTTTGTAGATTGTGCTTAAATGAATCCTGTCGCCAAAGTAAACATTTTTAGAATACCTACCTTACATACTATACCAGTAATACCTACCTTACATACTATACCAGTACAGCATGCTAATTAATACACAGTTTATAACTCAACAAAATGAGTCAAACATCAGTGTTTAAATTGGCTTATATTATATAAGCCCCATTCCACTGAGCAGTACAGTTCAGTTTGGTATGGTATGGTTACTTTGTAATGGAACGATAACCCTAGATATGGCTTGCATTTCCACTGCCGACAGCACTTTTACTAATGCCTCGTTTCAACCGAGTAGAGCAGGTCGGGTCGGAGCGGCTTATTCTGGCTTTTCATTTGCCAAAAGTTGGGTAGGGTCCGGAAATAAGCGTGCCTAACCGCTCTAAGCCGCTCCTATCTTCGGTACTCCTCCGTTGGGGTACCAGCTGTCTGAAAGGGTGCCGAAAAGGTGGAGCTAGGGCTGCTCGATTATGGCAAAAATGATAATCACGATTATTTTGATTGATATTGTAATCACGGTTATTAAAGACGATTATTCATTGTAGGGATGCACCAAAATGAAAATTCAGCCAATTCTTTCAACATTACATAAACAAAACTCCCAATTGTGCTCCTCAAACATAGCCTACAACTAAAAAGCCACACAAAATAAATAATCAGTAAAACCTTCCAATCTAAGAGTAAAATTAATATTTTACTAGGGATGTGATTGTGAACCATTCATTGATTTACTTCTACTTATAAGAGGAGGTAGGCTATGAATCTACAAAAAGATTGACTTATTGCCTTAAAAAAACTTCACCACAGCTGACACCGTAATGTTCAGACTTCAGAATTTGCATCAGAGCGCTGATCATAAAAATTAGACGCTTTATTTAAACGAAGTCCATGCTTAGGTGCTACCGTGCTGGTTGTAACTTTTCGTCTGTAGACTGAAACTAACGGAGGGGGTTGCGTCTCACTGTATATTTGCTCTTGTCGCGCAGATAGTTTGCCGACATGGCACAATATATTCAGGCTCGAGAAATGCAATCAGAAAGCGGAAGCCTTTCCCCTCAACAACGTTAACGTGCAGGAATCCCCGACTATCATTTTACCGGTAAAGCCACAGAGCTTTTCTGCACGGCGGCTCACACCGGCAAGTTCTCACAGTGAATGACACCGTTACCCACCGCCATCACAGTGTCTCACTCACACCATGTTACACCGAGTGAAACGCTGCTTCAATCGCGCAAGGCTTTTGTGTTTCGGTGTAACATCCTGGACGAGCGTTTTAACTTTATGCTGAATAAACAATTGCCCTGGAATCACTGAAAGCGACAGTGTTCGGGCAGGGGCGGGGCGCAGGTGGAGACAGAAGGGTGCGCTGCATTTACTACACATGACCCGGCGTGCCGCATAATAACCGTTTTATTACGATTATCTTGTTTTCATGATCGAGGGAAGCCAAAATTGTAACCGAAATCGAAATTCAATTAATCGCCCAGCCCTAGGTGGAGCTACACACTGCCGTCCGTTGATTGGTTGAAAGAATCATTTCTGCATTAAATAGCTGTGTGTAGTCACCTCGGCAAGAGTGAAAAGAGTCTTGTGTTTAGCGAAAAATATTGGCGCAGCACTTTGTCTGTGTGGTGTTTTTCCTCTTCATTAAATGAATCAGATGGCTACACTGTGTCCCACTGCTAAAATGAAAATAATTGCGTGCTGTACAGTTCCAAACTGAACTCTGCCGCTCAGTGGAAACATGGCTAATAGGCTTGATAAGATTCTCCCATATATAAATCTAAATCTAGACAAAGAATACATCCATGAAATGTATGCCTATTCAGGGTTCAACATAAGTTTTTTTTCCTACTGGCCCCCCGGGCCAGTGGATCCGAGTTTTACTGGCCCCTTGTATATTTTCACTGGCCCTGCACACACTTTCTTTTTCTTCATAATTTAGTGTCAATAATTATAATACCTGTATTAGAAAAATAACCAGATCTAAAGGGAATATCTATACTGTAACATTATAGATATTCCCTTTAGATTTGGTTATTTTTCTTTTAGTTAATTATATGAAATGTCACATAATATAAAACCAGGCAAACATTGAATTAGAAGCCTACAACTCAAAGTATGTTGAAAGAGTGGGCCAGTATTTTAAAGTCCAGTAGTTTGATGGTTGTTTTTATTCTTGAATTTGGGCAGTTTAATGAATAGTTCACCTGCAGAAGTCATGTTCAAACATAGAACAAAATAAGAGATGAAGGTCTGATCATTCTTTGTGGTGTGGTAGGTAGGCTGTTTTTATTACTTTCTCTATATGCATTAGGGATGTGAATGTGTCGACCGAATGACCGGTTTTCCACTTGCGCTCAAGTAGACTTTAAAAATAGAATAGAAATCCGAAAATCAGTGGGTTATGCCGTTTTTTTAATGGGAGATTTCACGGTGTATGCGAGTTCACGTCTGGTCGTGAGCGCGCTGCAGGAGTGTCACTTCTCCATGAAGTGTCAGCTTCACATTAGAGTCTGGTGTGGGACCATGTTTTCAAACTATTGATAAAAAACAATGCAGTGCAAAATATGCAGCATAAGTTAAACGCTCGTCTGAGACTATGACGTTAAATCACCTTAGAAACACACAATGCCTTCGTCCGATCACAGCAGCGTTTCAACGTGTGATCTCGCCAGCGAGTGAGCCGCCGCGCAGTTGAACTGTGGTTTGTGGCTAAAATAATAACCGGGGATATTCTCCCCGTTAGCGATTTCAATGGGAAAGACTTCCGCGATCTGATTGAATGTCTTGAGCCTGAAAACACAGTGCCAAACTGCGCGACTAAAGGAACTGTCCAGTGAGCGGAGTCCCTCCGTTCGTTTCTGTCTACAACCGACACAATCACCAGAGACGCATTCACAGCGTTTAAATAAAGCCTCTCATTTGTATTACCATTGGGGCTTGGATGCAAATACTGTAACATTACGGCAGCAGATAAAGGAAAAGCGCAGTTATCATTTTCTGCACCTCAACCTCTGCTGTGGGAAGAAAGAAAGGGGGCAGAGTAAGTCGATTGATTTGTCGACTCGCAGGCGGACGGTAGGCAGCTCTGCCAACGGAGCGAGAATGCGCCCGCTTGTTGCTCCGCCTGTCAAAACGCCCACGCATCGTTTGTCCACTGGCCTTTATTAAAAAGTATATTTTATATTAGGTTTATTATATTGAGTCTTAAATAAACACTGCTTTCATTACGACTCAACGAAAATTTCAATGAACCATGATGTAGTCTACAAAAAGATACTGAACTGTGATTGGCCAGTCACTGGCCCGGGCGGGACAGTGATTGGCCAATCAATTTTCCCTGCATATGATTCTACTGGCCCCGGGCCTACGGGCCATGCGTTATGTCGAACCCTGCTATTCCCATTCATGGAAGGTTCTGATAGTCTGCTATGAAGACAATTTGCTTTGTGCTCAAAAGTATTGAGGCTGTGTGTAGTGTACCCATCTATGAGGTAGATATTTGTTTAGTAGACGAGATGATGAGCTAATGTTTAATATGCCAAACTGACAGTGGGCGGCTATGGCGAAGTGGGTAGGGCGGTCGAGCCTCAACTACAGGGTCGGTGGTTCGATCCCCCGTCCCCCCGCCACACGTAAAAGTGTCCCCGAGCATGACACTGAACCCTAAATTGCTCCCGATAGTTAGCCTACTATCTGTGTTGAATGGTAACAGGTCTCCTTTGAAAAAGAGTTTCCGGTCCGGTCGCTATGGGATTGACCTTTTTTATAAGTACAAGTATAATATATAAAAAGGTCATTTAAGTGTGTTGTCTCTACTCATTGTATGACTGAGGTCTTCAAACGCTTAGACCAACATGGGGGACGGTCTGACTTAATGACATTGAGATGGTAATTTTAATCACAGTTTGCATAAGAAAAAACATCCCAGGAATGTTGAAGGGCTGTGGTTGCTTCCCCAGGCCTATACTATGGTTGAGTGATAATTTGTGTGTAATCCATGTGCTGTTGCCTGATATGTCGGGGCCTGTAAAGAACTACAATTTGTAGATCCTCAGTAGTAACTTGAGCTTTAGTGTGTAATAGAACACACATTTTGCCTTTTGGACTTTGAAGTTCCTGTAACATTTGTGATGTGAATTTTGCCCACACCAGCAAGTCAGGTGGCCTTCTGTCATCTCAGCTGTTTTAAATGAATAGATCCATAGAATAGTATGTATTATCACTGTGCATGTACATCCAACATCGGATGCAGTCCTATTAGTGTAGACATAAGAATGTTGAAAACAGGTCAATGTAGACAATCTAGAACACTGTCTGTGTTTTTTACTTTCTTTGATATATTTTGACAAAGACATTCACTGCACGATTCATCCTAAATTGCATGTTTTCAATTGTCCTGTAACGTCTGCCAATTCAAACAGAGTGTGTCTGGGCCGGGTGAGATGGGTCTTTTTAATATGCATCTTAAGGCTTTAAGGCAGCGGGAACTGTTGAGATCTTCTAGTGAGGGGATGCTCCTCACACTCACACAGTCAGTGGGATTATCCCAGCTTCTCTATGGTCTAACCCTGCGTTCCAAATCACATACGTTTTCTTTTTACTACACTACTAAAGTACAGAAGAGTGAAAGGGCCACAGGAGAGAGAAAAAAAATCAGATAAGGAAGATTTCTTTTCATTATGTCGAGAAAAATGTCAAGAATAAAGACGAATACTCCAAAATGCTATTGGAGTTAGTGGGGCAATTGTGTATTTTCAGCATACTACAATTGGATGTATTGTGAAGACCTAAATCTTTTTCTGGCATACTAAATAGTATATAGTATGGGGATTGGAACGCAGGGATAGTTTCCATGCATTAGTAAACAGGAGAAGATTGACCCCTCACCCATCACTTTGACCTGTGCTCTAGGTTTCATCTCTGCTCTATTTTCTATTCCTCTAAAGTCACTGGCCCAGCTTCCCCAAACTGACACATCCTCTGTCACAAGCTGCACACACACCACATACCTAACCTGGGTGGGTCCGATTCCTCAAAAAACTGTCCAGAGCTTTCATTTAGATCCAGCCAATTGTAAAGGTTAAATGCCCTGGTTTCCCTGGGAGGGTGCGTGATTTGAAATAGTGATTGTCCACATTGACAGGATATAGACACTGCAAAATGTTTTTTCTTCTTACTAAAATGAAACTTTCGCATGTAGAATTGAAATGTACACGTACACCTGTTTGAGTTAACTCATCACCCGAGGAGCATGCAACAGGTGCATTACAATGCAATGCATCTGCAATAGAATAATACAGGGGCGATTCACTCATTACATGTGATAGGATATGAAGGTGTATTGAACTCGGAGATCCTATTTAGTATAAATGTGCAAAAAAAAAAATTAAATCGGATCATCCTAGCCTGAGAAAAGGCAGAAAGAGTGTTTTATGGTCTCACTGTCTAACCCTACAGTTTCCTTCTTGTGACATCACATTAAAGGTTAGGATTAACAGGACAGCAGGGCCAAGGGAAGACTGAGGGAAGAAAAACCTCATTCATTATATTATAATAGTGATTTCATAATGATAGAACGCTGGTTCCATATGGGTGAAGTATTCCTTTAAGATAATACCTTCTACATTTGTTAATTATGGTGAAATGTTTGTGACGTTACAGTTAATCATGCCAACTTGATGGAAGCTTATTGTTGGCAAGAACTCATAGTTTTGTTAAAAAATGTGAGATAAATCATATAGATATAGATAATCAATAGATCACCAAATGTAAAACTCTTTCCCATGGTGTGTAGACACGACTTATAGTGACTCTGCTAGTTTCATTATTCATTTGGAGACAATGTTGTATGAATTCTAATATCACAGACTGATGAATTGTTCAGCAAAATAAATGTTCTGAAAATAGACATGCTGTGTAATGGCAGACAATGGAATGCAGTGGAATAATGAAAGAGCAGCGTTGCATGCTTAATGAAGTGTGTGTGTGTGTTTTAAGTTTCCTTTGCTGAGACTGGGCTGTGAAATAGGATAGTAGCACAAGCATCAATTAAAGGAATATAGTGCCGGCTCCCTTTTTTGGATGTAGCATTTAAACTAATTGAAAGCAGAAGCGCTGGTGTGTAAAACAGGCATACATATTGAGAGACAGCAGTGCAGCTCTGGAGACACTTTGGCATTGTTAGTGTTGTTTCTTGCAAGCGTTCATTTCCACCCTTGTTTTGGTTTTCTGTGTTTATTGGTCAATAGAAGCAGCAGACCTAGGATCAGATTGCCCTTTGTTCTGAGTGACTGTCGCTACAGCATCACATGCAGTCAGTAGGTTAGTTGACTTCCTGTTGTGTGGGACATAGGTTTCTGATGTCTGCTACTTTCACATAGAACCAGGTGCAGAACCAACACACAAGCACTTCCCATCCACACCCTTTGACCAAGAATCAGAGGTAATCGCATTAACATTTTGATTTTGGATTACTTTGAATTATGTTTTGGAAAAGAAAGGATTTATTCTATATCATGCTAAGTCACCTCAACACTACTGGAAAGTACAATTTTTTTTAATTTTTTTTTTTTGGGTTTGCAATCACTGTAAAGAATGTATTCACTTTGAGTGCAAATCTCAATGCTTAAGTCCATGTTAACTCCATCATGGTGTATCGCTGAGAGGTCAGGCTTGCCAGCAGTGTCACATTCTTCCACATCAGTTAATGGCCTGTTTTGAATTTTCGGGGCAGAAAACATCTCTCGGATTTCAAAATTGGCCATCAATGACTTTTTTTTTCCTTTGTCCCGCTTTCAGTGCTGTCTGACGCTCACAAACAAGCCATCACACATCAAGTATAATGGCTAGTATTCCCCTTCAATTGCTTGTTTGCTCTCCCCATACATCCACCAATCTTCTGGGCCTCTCTAGTATTACGTTGTGGATGCACTTCCAGCCCAGGCCCTGAGTGACAGACCACAGGAACATGGTTCAGCTCTTTATCTGTGGCCTCTGTTAGCCTCTGCAGCAGGATATGTGTGTGACACAAACACTTCCTCTTCTAGTGTTCTGAGAAACACCTACGTTTGCATTTCCACATTAGTCCTTCTGTACTACTTGTACGTTATTTTGGGGGTGAAGAGGCCAAGCGCATAGTATTCTAATTTATTTTTGAATATGATGTAAGTATACAGTTCATTCCATAGTTGGTAAGTTTCTTTGAACGATGTCATGTTTCCTCTGAGCAATAGTAAATGTTTGAGTGTGCTTTACGGTTGTGTTTCCTGCTGTTCATAGTAAACAGGAGTCTTTGGTGGAGAAAAAGCAGACACACACTCATTCAGCTGCTCATCCCATTTCTAATGGCGGAGTGATTAGGGATGCACCCAAATGAAAACTCCCATACTAAATACTGAACCTGGTTCTTTGCAGTGTTTTTTTATTTATTTAGTCAATTCTTTCACATTGCATTTTATTGTACAACATAACTCATAGTAAGTACATGTCCATTGAAAATTCTCGGTTCAGGACAGGGGGTTTTGAGCACTTTTCAAATACATGAACTGGTACTGTAGTAGAATGACTAGCAGCAGGGCTAAAGTTAGCATCCTAGCCAATGATGCTGGCTCCATTTATAATTTACTCATTGGCTTTTTGAGTTGTTTGCTGTTTGACTTACTACACTCTGCTCGTCTCTGACGGACCTACCGCGTGTGTGTGTGTGTGTGTGTGTGTGTGTGTGTGTGTGTGTGTGTGTGTGTGTGTGTGTGTGTGTGTGTGTGTGTGTGTGTGTGTGTGTGTGTGTGTGTGTGTGTGTGTGTGTGTGTGTGTGTGTGTGTGTGTGTGTGTGTGTGTGTGTGTGTGTGTGTACACAGCCATTATTTTGAAACATTGAAATGCTTCCACACTTCAGACATGTTTGCTGCATTTCTAAAGCGGTGATGCTGGTTGCCTTTTCGATCGTGTCGTCAAAAACGTTATTTTCGGTAAAAATGATTGTGTCTTTTCCCTTATTACCTCCGGACACGGAATGTGCTAATTATTTTTGTGCTAATCTCAGCCGAATAATTTTGGTTGCGCAACATTTGTGCAGCTCCAGGAGAAACGCATGGACATATAAAGTCATGAAGGACTGACAGCCTGATAAGATGGATGAATGTATCTGTAGCTTACCTGATGTTCTTGTCTCTTCATGAGGACCTTTCTCAGGTACTCTTATCTATCTTGATCCGGTGAGGTCTCCTGTTGCCTCCTTATTTTGTCTCCTTTGAACCTTTTTAAACTTTCTTTCAGTCTTGTCTGTGTTATGAAACAAAGAGGGGACTATACACTGCACTGATCTCTGCCAGAGCCTTTCCACCCCTTACATTGACATCCTGAAGCTGCATCTTGGTTCAGGAGAGGGGGGGGCTGCTTAAACATACTCCAGCTTTGCTCAAATGAAATCTCCTGATAGAAGCAGATACATTGACGTGACGGATACATCATTGGATTGTCTCAATCTATGTTTGTGTTGGTTTGTGTCTTCAGCAGACAGATCACTGGGACAGAGGATTTTACAGAAATGGTTTAGCAGAGTGCTTCCATGGAAGGCTGTGTGAGTGAGTGTGTGAGTAAGCAGACAGTAAGTCGGCCCTCCTGCCCACTTGTTTTCAGTGGATGGATATTGCAGGCTGCGGTCTTATCACTCCCCATGCTTATCCAGCAGGCAGGTTCTGGCCCTACAATCCCCACTGCCTCCCTCCTGTTCCCCGCAGAGACACTGTAAAGAAAGCTGCTCTTATTCTGTGTGTAGATGCCATGTGGGGACGCCTCTGTCATTCATCATTTCTCCCACAAGCTGCTGCCACTCTTTCATGTCCCTCAGGTTAGGTAGGCTCCCTACCCATAGGCCAGGGCTTTGATCTGGGGTCCTATCAGTAAGGCTTCAGGCTCCAGGCTCCATACTCCCTACTCCTCTGCTCTCTCACTCTGAAAACATATTGTCAGGGCGTGGTGGACAGAGGAGTCCACCCAGCTGAAAAGCCTTTTGTTTGTTGTGGTTCAGTGTAGCTTTGCCAAGGGCAACTGTCTGTGTGGGTCTCTATGAAATTCCTCCAACAGTAGTGGTCTGTTAAATGAGACCCTACGTCTGCCCAATGTGTTGCAACCTTTCACATCTCGGATAGAACCACCTGGAAGAAAACAACCTTACTTCATAACCCCCCCCACACACACACACACACACACACACACACACACACACACACACACACACACACACACACACACACACACACACACACACACACACACACACTCTGGAGGTTGCACAACAGCACAGTAAACATAGACACACAAGTAAAGGGAGCCTTCACCCTCTCATCCACAATGTGCAAAGACATGGTGTTTATTGTAAGAGACAAGTTTCTGTAACTAGACACAGAAATGCAATGTCAAGAAAACATGTTCACCAAATGCTCGTAAAAGTTGAATCAGTAGAAGGGTTTTTTTCTCCCAAATGCCCCAATTCTCCCTTGTTGTTTGGAATATTTCTGCTCGTCTCCCTGTTGTCAGTCAATGATCTATATAAACTAGGACTGTCAAACGATGATTACAATTTTTAATCATCGTTAATCAATAATCACAGGATTCTGTGGATTAATCACGATTAATTTTACCATTCGAAATATGCTTGAAAAATTCAAATGTTCTCCATATATTGTTGTATGAACGGAAAGATAAAGGACAGGAGGTGGATATGAACATTTAAAATTAGTATTGTTATTCATTAAAAATCCAAATGATGGTTTTAATACTGAAAATAAATTTAAATCAAACTAAAATATATACCTACCACACCATAATTCAATTGGTCTGTCTCTTTACTATGTCTTTGGGCAAATATAGGCTATAGAATGGCATTTATTTTGTGAATCTATAGGTTGTGCATTATTGAATACAACTTGGTGTGTGTGTGTGTGTGTGTGTGTGTGTGTGTGTGTGTGTGTGTGTGTGTGTGTGTGTGTGTGTGTGTGTGTGTGTGTGTGTGTGTGTGTGTGTGTGTGTGTGTGTGTGTGTGTGTGTGTGTGTGTGTGTGTGTGTGTGTGTGTGTGTGCGAACACGTCCTAGGGGACTGTTCATTTGTACCAGGAAGCCGACGTTATGTTGTCTGCGAACACACACCTCTGAAAACTGCAGACGTTTGTGTCCTCGCGGGCTCTGAATAGAGCGGACAATGTTTCTCCTCCTGTTGCTCCCGACGGCAGTTGATTTTATAAACTATCTATGCCCCCGACACAGACGTGACCGTTAGCAGTTTAAAACACGGCATGGGCTAGCGTGTTGTTATATTTGGCTGAGCGCAGCTACTGATCCTGGGTCAGCCACAACTTAGAGTGACTGTAGTACAGAGCCGGTGGGATGTACGGGGCGGATCATTCTGCACATGTGTTAATTGCGATAAAAAAAATTAACGCGTTAATTCCAGAAATTAATCACTCTGTGTTAACGCGATAATTTTGACAGCCCTAATATAAACATGCCTAGACATTATAAAGGAGGGGTAGTGGAGCCCTGAGTAGTGGGCTATCCCTGGGTTAGCTCAGTCCAGCCCCTCCCTCAACCCCATCCCTTTGGCCTCTCAAACCCACGGCCTGCCTACGCTCCTGGTTACAGATGTCATAACAGAGCCAGTCTGCTGTGGTATTCCTTAGAGGTGTGTGTGTGCGTGTGTGGGGCTCCGTATCAGTTGGGCACTGGCACCATCCGTGGCACACACCTGTTAGTGTGAGCAGAAGCAGGGCTGTGTTGTCCCTCCTGTCCTCTGTAGCCCATCACTGCCTGCACACACACACACACACACACACACACACACACACACACACACACACACACACACACACACACACACACACACACACACACACACACACACATTCCTCGAATGCAGGACTGTCCTGAATTTGATTATGACCACATAGAGCTACCTTGCTCATAGGGGCGGCTGTGGCGAAGTGTGTAGGGCGGTCGTCCACTGGAGTGCAGGGCCGGTGGTTTGATCCCCCGTCTCCCCGCCACATGTCCAAGTGTCCTTCGGCAAGACACTGAACCCTAAATTGCTCCCGATAGTTCACTTGCACCCTGCGTGGTAGTTGCTGCTATCGGCGTATGAATGTGTGTGGGGGAATGTGTACAAAACAATGTAAAGCGCTTTGGGTCTGTGAAAAAACAGGGAAAAGCCCTGTATAAGTGCTGTCCATTTACCATAGATCAGCATGCACCAACTCAGATGTGCTTAAAGCATTGCATTGAAAATCAATTAATATTGTCCATGATATGAAGCGGCGCTGCATTGATAGGTCATTACCTCGACGTAGGTGCAGAGGGCCTGCTCACTGAGGGGAGAGAATATATGACTCCAATGTTTCGAGAGGGCCGGACTAAGAGCCAATGGCATCTCAGCATGGGGAGAGGGGGTCACGTGACTTGGCCGCTATGTGTCTTTTGGTTGGCCTCAAGGTGGGGAATGATACTCCTAACAGCTGCGGGAAGCATTTCCGGCGGAGGGTTTTTTCTCCTCAGCCCCAACACACGGAGGTCCATGCAACACACTACACTAGCACTACATGTTTGAAGTGTGGAGTTGTGCAGCCAAAATGAGTTTTGTATAGATTGTTTACCTTTGGAATGTGAAACTGGCATGTTCTCAATACAGGAACACATTTCCTCAATATAACTAGAAAAGTCTTCTTACCTTCTATAGATTTGCTGTTTTTTAAAATCAGATTGAAGTATTTCCTGCCCTGGTTTAACTTGATCCAGTGTATGCATTAAGGGGCCGTTTGGAGGTGTGGTTAAGAGGCTCCATAGAGGTGTGTGTGTGTGTGTGTGTGTGTGTGTGTGTGTGTGTGTGTGTGTGTTATTGCGTGTGTGTGTGTGTGTGTGTGTGTGTGTGTGTGTGTGTGGAGCCCCTCACATCCTCACACAGTGGAGTGAACTGATGGAATGAGCTGGGCCAAAGACAGAAGTGCTGCTAATGTCCCCACTGTCTGTGTGCTTCAAAGAGCATGCTGACATACAGTAAGTGCATTTGGTAAGGCAATAAAGGGTGAAGATTTTGGCCGCTGCATACTTGGCATGTCATCGCTAAGCGCCTGAGTGCAAAGCAAGTCTCATTGTGCTCAATTGGCCTCGCGCTGAGTGCTGAGAGACAGCGCTGCCACCCAAACGCCTCCACCACAGTGGGCCGGAATGTCAGCCGTCTAGAAGCCCAGGGACAGCTCCGTCTGGCCAGGGGAAGAGGAGCTCATGTGGAGGCTCCTGTTAGAGTGACTTGACCAGTGAGCAGTTACAAGCTGAAAATGTAAATGGAATGAATGCATGTATGCGATTACAAATTCAGGGCATGTTCTGTAAATGAAGATTGTATAAAGGGGGCGGGGGGTATTTAATATGAAGTGTATATATAGTAATAAGTTGATTATTGACACACCTTTGCAGCTGTAATACATGTCACCGGTTTATATTTTTGAAGTGAAGATAGAGTTTTTGTTTTCATGGTATTGTTTATGATTCTAAATGAGACTACTCTATCATTATGATGGGTATGTGTCAATACTTTTTTTGACCCTTTATGAAAAATGGTGTGTGTGTGTGTGTGTGTGTGTGTGTGTGTGTGTGTGCGCGAGTTCCTCTTGAAGGTGTGGCTGTGGAATGGGAGCGACATGGAAGTTATGTCTGGTATTTATGGCTTTTTGTTTGCAGCTTTGTTATCTCAAGGACAGGGGTATAGGATGTTCACGTAGCAGACTCCAGATCAGCTATTAGTCAACCTCCAGACTATTATCAATGTGAGTCACACTCCTGAGTTGACAGTCCTTGTTACAGTCAGTATGATTTACCATTTCCCCCAAATGGGACAGATGCATAGCCTCTGTCTGATTGACATGAGAAATGATTGATAAGCACAAAAGAGGTAACTTATCAAGATAACATGCATAGTGGCTGATATATCCATATATAAATACTCTAGTGCCAAAGCCTCCACTGATGGGTCCTGTCTCAACCTGATCGGTATGGGTTTGAGGCTAAGTTTAAGATAACCCGATGAATTCCTGAGCCTAAAGAGGTGGTCTGCAGCAGGGATAGTATGCGAGGTCCACTCCAAACTGACGAATATTCACTAATTCTGAATCATGTAGTGGAGGAATGTGTTGCCACGCAGCTGGCCAGCAAAAGCCAGGGCAGCCTTCAAAAACTCCTGGTGAAAAAATCTATCAGAACCCCAACTGTTTCTCAACCTTTCTTTAGCCCACCGTAAGTCCTCGCTGTTATCACATCACTTTTCACAGAAACTAGCCCTGCGTTCCGAATCGCATACTTTCTACTATTTAGTATGGTAGAAAACAGATTTAGGATGTCCCTATTCTTGTGGCCAGATTTAGGATGGTTTGACGTACCCGGATGTCTACTACACCCAGGCAAGATCATGGCGCGATGTTAAGATGAAAGAAATAAGTACAAGTATGTCCCAATTGTAGCATTCTGCATCCTAACTAGATTCTTTTTATCGTCAGATGTAGTATGTAGAATAGAAAAAAAGAAAGAGTATACAATTCGGAACGCAGGGTAGGTTTCCTGCATTTCATTGCCGACTGTCTGTGGACAAAAGCCAACAGACAGTGGTGGTGTCCTTAGAAGGGCAGTGGTCAGTCCCTCAGTTCAGTCAACTTTCAGAGTGTTCCAATCATTCTGTACCTGGTTAATATAGTCTACCTTGTACAATGCTCTCTTCCATTTGAACAACTTCACCGGTATTTAGTTGTTTAACAGCCAGCAGGTTCATTCAACCTCATGCCCATCATTGACTGTAGACTAGTTGTTGTGGATACAGTCAGGAGCCTCTCTCCACACATTGATTCTCCACTATGCCTTCAGTGAGCCAAGTATGATGATGATGGTGAGTTGACTGTTTGGGCTAAAGCAGGAGGTAGCGCATTAGCTTTGTGTGAGTAGAAGGAGCTTCATAAGTCAATGTGTCAGCTTCCTCAAAAGGACACAGGGAAATGCCTTTATCTGTCTGCTTAACCAACCCAAGAACAATATGTCTCATCTACATCCTGCATTCTCTGTTGTCCAGTGTTTGCCTATCCCTGCCTTGTTGTTGCAGCGCCATGTGTTTGGAAGCAGATGTGAAACCCTTGTCTCTGGACAACACTTAAAAGCTAGTCCAAATCCAACAGGATCCCCCAGGAAGGTGCAGCAGTGATGGCAATAAATAAATACCAATATATGGAGCAGAAAGCCAACAGTGGATGTGTGTTTGGTCAGACCAACAGAGCCCTAAACTGCTGTACTGTGCTGACTACATGCAATCCTGTGATATAAAGTGCACAGTACATGCATCCAACAGCTTCGTAAACCCTCCTTTAAAAGTTTGCATTGCTGTTTTCCCATTCCCCCATTGTCTCAACTTTGATTGGTTGGGTAAACCCTCCACCCTCCTCCTTTTTGGCCCGAGCTAGTATTTGGAAGAATACGTGCAATACTCGCAAACCAATGCCAACAGTTTGTAAAAAAAAAAAAAAAAAAAAAAAAAATTTTGCCTCCTGCCAAGCACGCTATCCCAATAAGGTGTGAAAGTAGTGTACACAGTCACATGGGTTTGAGGGCCGCTGTTTTAGCCTGAATGTTTTATGGCTGGAAAAAGAAGCTATCATCTTTCCTGAAGCCGGGGTTTGGGACGTGGTAGCTTATAGATTCTGCTATACCTGCTCAATGAGAGTCTGTGTCGGGGCTTGTCAAGCTGGCAATTAATGTTTCCACAATGCAAGGAAAAAGACTGCCCTGCTGAGACCGCCATTGCTACGCGCGCTTGTTCTTTTCGCTTCACTTATTGGTTTTTTGCTCTGCAGATTGCTTACACCCTCTTATTTTATTCCAATGTTCTTTGAGGAAACCAAACAAACAGATTAGTGGTATAGGATAAGGCCTTCTATATTTGTCTCAGGCTGTGGTCCTGACATATAATGCCTAAGGAAAAGGGAAGCAAGGAGGAGGCTCCTTACAAACCACTCTTAGCAGAGGTGGATGACTGTTGCAAAGGCTCTCACTACATGGCTGCACCTTTTGGCTAAAATCCTTTTAAGAATATTGTGCTTCAGAAAGTAAAATATTTAAGAGGTCTTAAAAAATTGCGTAGTTAATAAAGGTTTATCATCACATCCGCTTTTATGGTGTTTGACTGTTTTCAACACTTTGACCAAATAACTTGTTTTCTGACCATCATCAGTAGGAGAGCATTTTGTTGGATATGATTATGATTTCTTTTTCTTAACATTGTTTACATCGGTGCCATAAGTAGTCCAACCTTTTTAGCAGGGCACATGGATAGCTGTTTTTCATTTGGACCACCCAATCAAGGTGCTGTGGGGCATGTTTGGAGCCGGACTAGGGACTTTTAAAGGACTTAGCGGTGGTAGATGTTTGTGCGATGGTTTTTTGTTTGACAGAAATTCGTACGGATGTTTTGCTGTCCTTTTCTTAACATTTTCCCCTATGTGGCCTGTACTCGTCCGACCAACCCGTCCGTCTCATCTTCTCAACCCCATTTTATTTTCCAAAGAAATGAGCCAGTTATTATGGCCATGGTTTTGTATTTGCAAACAAACTGCTTTGGAGAGAATATGACCTTTAAAGACATTCTAACTTACTATTTTCCTCGACGGAGATATGATTATGTCTCGATTCATGAATGGTTGTTTAGGAAAGAAAAGCCCAAATGAAAATGTCATGTATAATTATGCAGATCTAGCGTAGCATGACAAGCCTTTTGATGCTAGATGTGCTTCCTGATCTTTCTCCATAAGGTATCTGTTGGCTCTTTGGTTGACAGCTCTCCTGTCAATAGCTATGAAGAAGGCTTCAATGTTGTGACCGTCACCTTTTCCATTCTGACGGAAAGCCCAGTGCTCTGTTTACCGAACTACACTGTATCTTAGTCTGTGATTTTATCTGGGTTGATGGATTTAGCTTATTAACACGTGTATTGCGGTAGTTGATGTAGTTGCTGCAACTTTCTGGTTATGGAACAGATTCACAGACCAAAAACAAGAAGGTATTGAAGAGTGAAAAAAGATTCTTTAATACTTAAAGCTGCTCCGAGGAACTTTCAGATTGTGTTAATTCTAGCGCCCCCTTTGGACAAAAGTGGTGGTGTTTTTACTATGCCAGCTGTAGTTCCTGGGTGAGCGTACCCATGACAAAGGCACCAAGAAAAAAGTATATAAAAATAGCCTTTTCCTTGTTTGCTGTTACATGTCATTTATGATCATCAGAGGGAAAATTAGACTGTTTGAGAAATATATGAAAGTTCCTGGTAGCACCTTTTTGAGAAAAGTGAAATATATCATTTCAAACATATTCAGTAAAGTAGTAGCTAATTTATGGCATATGTTTAACCCACTGACACTGAGCCATGTGTTATTTACCATCAGCCTGGCAGAGTCTCCATTTTAAATTTCAGTCAATAACCCCACTAATGTAGACCAGATGGGTCACAGTGTTAACTATGCAATTGCATTTCATTGCTTCTAATGCGTTAGCTTTAACTGTGCATCTCTGACATAGCACAAAGAAGAAGGAGAAGAAGGGGCTCTGTTAAGACAAGCTGCTGGCTATGGGTGTGCATAGTGGAAAAAGACCAATTCATTTCTCATCAGTTATTGTCTGGAAGCATTGGAGAGAACATGTCTGCTGTCTCCAGTGTTAACAAGTCAGAAAGAATACACCTCCAAAGCCTCTTCTGCCTCAAAAACAAAAGCTAAATAATAATTGTGAAGCTGATTCAAATGAAACATGTATTTGTAATGACCTTATACAGTGTAGTGTGAAAGTTTGCTTTTGGAATTTTATTTATTTTAACCATTATTAATTGACCTGTATGGGTTCAC
The DNA here is from genome assembly GCA_026929865.2 of Hyperoplus lanceolatus. NCBI lineage: Eukaryota > Metazoa > Chordata > Actinopteri > Uranoscopiformes > Ammodytidae > Hyperoplus > Hyperoplus lanceolatus. Next base: position 3,477,493 of record CM049414.1, on the reverse strand, counting down.
TTTGGTGAGCCCAAACTGACCTGGTTTGATCTCTGTTTTATCTAGTGCCGCCCAATTTCTTCCCTAAAGATCTCTCACTACATTGGTCCATTTCATCACTCAATTTGGCCCACCTGATTGTGATAACCTGCTCCATTTAAGCAATGCAGCTCAGGGCTCACAAACCTTTGCAGATACAACATTTGTCAAATAATTTGTTTTATCTGTTTTAACAGTTGATTTCTGGAAAAGAAAAATGTTGAATTGATAAACAAACATCTGTTATTTCATATAAAAAAAATACTGGTATTGAAAAAAATTAATTAATAATGGTTAAAATAAATAAAATTCCAAAAGGTTCAAGGGGTTCACAAACTTTCACACAGCACTGTATTTCCATCAGGTGCCTTGTAGCAGGTGTTAGAAACTAAAAAAGAAGAAATGCAGAAAGCTTTTATTGTAAATACAGAATAAAAGTGAAAACAGCTGGAATGACATATTTCCTGGTATGTTCATCGTTTCAGCCTTCTATTCTTGGCCGAAAATAATCTGTTATGAACCCCCGACAGATGTGCTAAAGACATAGCGCTGGACATGTTCATTTGTCTAACCCTGGGTAAATATGGTTAGTAATGTAATGCGGGGTAAAAAGTTGTATCAGTGGTGATATCATACTTTTTTCTTAAGATAACGTAATGAATCCTTCAGTTTGATGAGTTGATGAAGACCCTGAGAAGATTTAGCTGGTGGTGTAGATGGCTGCAGGTGAAGGCAGCTGGCCTGGCTCTATGATGGGTACACATCGATTGTGTTGGCCACAGAACTAGTTGTGTTGTGCTTCTAGAGCTTCCCTCCTCTTCCTGTGTTAGTACGCCCAAGACAGAGACCAGGCAGCTTTTCAACTCTTATTTACAGTGTTTACTATGGAAAACAAAATTTTTTTGGCGAACTTGGTCCATTGACTGCACTGAGAGCCCATGTTTGTAAAATCCTGAGCGTTACCACCGTGCCTTGAGAAGGCTTGGTGAAACCTGGGGAGCTGGTGCCCTTGTCTGCTTCCAATAACCCACCAGCTGCAGGCTGTGGTGCTGAATTCTTTATTTCCTGCACGCACACACACACACACACACACACACACACACACACACACACACACACACACACACACACACACACACACACACACACACACACACACACACACACACACACACACACACACACACACACACACACACACACACACACACACACACACACACACACACACACACATGCACACACTCCCCCCACCACCACGCACTCACACTCTTACACACAAACACTCTCATACCCATGTTCTCAAAAGTGGGCTACTAAAAGCTGAGCATGCTTGTTCGCTGTGTGTGTGCACTGTGAGGCCCAGGCTCCATGGCAAAGTGTAGTGCAATGTGGACTCTGCACATAAAGTGTGGTTTGTTTCTGTTCTGGAGACATTTGCCTGGAACAATAGAACTGCCTCATGTGTTGGGCTCATGTACAAGCCTAACATAGTTACAGTAAATGGCTTTGTCCACCAGGATTGTCATTTAGTATGATGATTTAGGAAAATATTATTGTCTTAAACATATTAATCTCAGCAGCACTGTGGTGAATGTTTCATTCTATAAGCTCATAAACTGCTTATTAGGTTAAAGATTTACTCTCTTAATGTGACCTTTCCAACATGAGCTTTCACAATGTTTGGAGATGCTCGTGTTGGAGATGCCCAACTGTTTCAAGTTTCCACAGATGACACCATTGCAGTTCATCTTCCAGTGTATGTCAGCCAAGACTGCTGACATTAATATGGTGGCAAATCACTTGGATTCAGTCGGTCAGTGCTTTTTGTGATGACTCCAAGAGCTCTTCTGTTAAGACTAGTAAAGTTTCCATGCAAGCCTCTTGTGTGTTCCTGCACTCTGTGGGAGTTATGCTATGGCCTGTGGGTCAGCACAGTCATTCAGTCACAATGTAAAAACTACATCTATCAAGTAAAGGAATGGCATCTGCAGCCTGAACCACAATACCAGCTTTGTCTTTACAGAAGAAATTCCATCAACATGTTATCGGCTTGGATGATATTTCTGGTTATTTACAAGTGCATCCTTTTCATTCACAGGCGTTCATAATAACCATTCGATATTTCAAATGAGCACAACAACTCTGGAGATATTAGCTGTGTTTCCATTGTGACATTTCTTTCTCACGCACTTGGTTGGATATCGTAAGGCGCTTTGCATACAGCTCTCATGTCAATGTTCATGTGTCGGTGTGGGCACTCCACATGCACGCACGCACGCTTGCTAGCTCACTCACTCGCACACTCACACGCACACACACACACACACACACGCACACGCACGCACACACACACACACGGTCATAGACACACACACACACACACACACACACACACACACACACGGTCATAGACACACACACACACACACACACACACACACACACACACACTGGTCATAGACACACACACACACACACTGACATACACACACACACACACACACACGGTCATAGACACACACACACACACACACACACGGTCATAGACACACACACACACACACATGCATGTCCGTTGCTTCCACTTCCCTTGACTTGTTTAAATGTTGCTGGACCAAGACAGGGCAGTTAGACAGTGCTGCTGGGTTGCCCCGTGAAGCTGCAGAGGATGTTTCTGTTGGAGGTTCAGATGGGATCCTTATTCCATGGTCACACAAACTGTTTACATTGCACTCCTCATTGCTGCAGCGCTTGAACTGCCAGCCCTATCTCCATTGGTTTCTATTGACCGTGGATTTTTAAAAATGCCTAACGACTAAAAGAACAACTCTTGGGTCTTCTTTCCGTCAGATGTTCACAGCAGGACTAGGCCTCCCTCCAACATGACGCGCTGCCCGGTGAGCAGTGTGAACCATCTCACCTGTTAACATGGGAACCTGGGGGCGCCCTTAGCTCAGTTGGTAGGGCGTCCCCCCCATGGGCCTCGGCCAGCAGCGAACCCGGGTTCGATTCCAGTCTGTGTTCGTTCTCTGCATGTCACTCCCCTCTCTGCCCCATTTCAACTCTTCAATAAAGCATGAAAATGCCAATAAAATATCTAAAAAAAAAACACAAAAAAAACATGGGAACCTGATTTTTAAAAACGCACGCCATGCTCGCGCTCACACCTGCAGTGTGAACAAGGCCTTACTGTGTTTGCACTGTTTTCCATTTCCATAGAACCATAGCAAGATTTGCTTTGCCGAGCTGAGCACTGTCCCAAGCCATCAGATGCTCTGATACAGAGCATTGTTGCACACTGGAGAGAGAGAATGGCGTGACATTTAAGTTGTTTATTTCTCTGCAGTTATGTGTAGCCTCTTTGTTTCTATCAACTACTGTCATGTAGGCTATCAACAGTGTTCCCCACGTCAGGTGCTGCGCTGACGTTTCTGCCCAAAACTCCTGTTGATCATTTCTCCACATTTTTATTTAGGCTTTAATTGATTTGGACGTTTTGAGGTGCATTCGCTCTGTCAGAGAGTGAATGAGTCCATTGATGGGGCATGTCAGGCCTGCTGCTACCTCCCAGACATGAGTGTGTGGCTGTGGGTCAATGCTTTGGCCCAGTGAATAACAGCCTCAGCAATAGAAGCTTTGTGTGTATCTGTGCTGGCAGTGCAGTGCTGCTCCACCACCAGCACCTCCAGGGACAGCCAGGGTTAATCTCCCCCACCCCTCAGGAGCCTCACATGGGCCGGCTGCAGACCTAGAGTTACATACAGTCAAGAGGTGTGGACCTTCTTGTTTTTGAAGCCAGGAAACAATCTAACCAAACTGTTGACCTGTAACTGGGTTTGGCCGCCAACTAGAGAATTTCCTTTTCCCACAATGGTTGAGCTGCCCAGCCTCCTGAGCTCAGCCTGAATGGTTGTTCTCTGGCTCCTTTGCACTGGTGCTTTCTCTTGGCCTGTTAAATTAAACAGGTACATTTTAAACTGATAATGTATTGGGCTCCAGAAGGCCTTTGTGAAGTTGGATACTTTAGAGGACAGTTTGGTAAGGTAACTCTAGATAAGGCTTTGCGTTTCCACTGCAGCAAATACTTCTACTTGGTATGCAGGGTTTAGGGCCCGACCGATATGGATTTTTGGGTGCCGATGACGATTATTTTCTGAGAAAAGTTATGATAACGATTAAATCGTCCGTTTTTTTTTTATTTTTTTAATCTCATAAATATATATTGAAAAAATGTACTTAAATATATATAAATACTTGTTACTGTCAATAGGTGTACAGAAACTTTTTATTTATTGAAATATACATTATCTAAAAAAAAATAAAGTGTTACAAATATGTCTAAAGTGACATGATGCATTTTTAAACTCAGACATTAAGCATTTTATGTAACTGCACCCAACCCTCTGGAACTCCCTACCTCCAAACATTAGCATCTCAGACTAAATAAACTCATTCAAAAGTCAACTCAAAACTCACCTCTTTAAGAAAGCATAATTACACCTGACTCCACTCCAAACCTTATCTTTAGTTTGTCTGTATTTTGTTTTCTTTTTCTATAAGTATGATTTTCTATATGTTTGATGTAATGTGGCTTTGAATGACCTCCAATAAAGCACTATATAAATTCTATATAATAACTATAGTAATATCAACTACTATTAACAGTCAAGAGATGACCAATGACAAGTGTGAATTAATCCAATGTATTACAACACACCTGCTGCTGCTGATAATATGCTATAAGGCTACCTTCGGGGCAGCAATGCATCTCACTCAACATGATTGCTGAAAAAAATGTATATATGTGTGTGTGTGTGTGTGTGTGTGTGTGTGTGTGTCCGTGCAACAATGTTATGATTAATAACGGGCATTAAGAATAACTATAAAAAAATAGCATTCTTTGCACTGATGGTCTCGCTTGCTGTTACATGTCATTTATGTTCATCAGAGGAAAAGACATTAGATGTATGTTTCAGAAATATTTCAAAGTTCCTCGTAGCACCTTTTTAAATAAAGTATTAAAAAATAGATTACTTTTTGATTGCGTCCAGTTTTGATTATATTCGTAGTGTTTTCAGCACCATTATATCTACTGGCAATATAGAGCTCAAGGACACAAAGGAGGATTCCACATAGCTAGCCATTTATTACGCTATCAGGTTAATATAGGGTTAATGGATATGGAGATAGGCTTCCAGACCAGACTAGTGTGCGTTAGCCCCCCTTATATCCTTAAAGAGGACCTATGATACTTTTCGACTTTTATGACCTATAAACGTTGTTATAATGATTTATAGTCATGTTTAACCATACTAAATTATCAAATAATGACATGCATTTCGACGTATTCCCTGCTGACCGTCTGGGGTGGCTATGCAGAGCACTAAACACTATGGCAGCCGGTTCGAGAACTAACTTTTTCAAATTTCCGGGTAGTTTCTGTCATGTTTCCATGTATGGTAATGCTGCTCAGGCAAGCTCCGGCTGCATGCCCCCACCTTCCTGAAAATCTCCCGCTGCTGGAAGGAAGGTAACCAATCACAACGGAGTGGGGTTTGCAGCAGGGGGAGAGGGGCAGAGAAGCTCAAAGCAGTGTGTAGAGAGCCCGCCCTACCAACTGAGCTAAGGTCGCCCCTGAATCCCATCTATTCTCATTGAGGATCTCTGAAATGTAGTTTTGAGAGCTCAGCCCAGGCATAATGACACAGACAACCCTCAAACAGTCTGACCGATGTCTTGTAGAGTGGGGTTCCACAGTAGTAGACCACATTGGCTTCAGTGCTGCTACTTCCACATGCTTACTTTTTCACTGTATGTTAACAAAGCACAGCCGTCTCTCCCCACTCTTAGGACCATATGGAAGATCAGATTGTGTGTGTATCTTTGTCTTTTAAATCAATGCTATGGAGATCCCAGTGGGTTTCTCATCATTATTCCTTCTTTCTTTTGTCAATCAGAAGATGTTCAAGATGAAGGCGGTTTGCTGCCACGACTGACCCAGTGCCCTCCAGTGCGCTGACCAGAGCAAGCTGTCCTGACCTGGCAACATACGAATGGCCCAGGGAAGCCACCAGATTGACATTCAGGTTTTGCAAGACCTGCGCCAGAAGTTCCCTGAAGTCCCAGAGGGTGTTGTCTCCCAGTGTGTTCTGCAGGTGAGCACCACAGTCAAAGTAAATGCTGTGGGGGGCGGAGATGGCCGAAGCACAGTGTTGACAGGGCATGCTGAATCGCCCAGATGAGAGGAAGCGTTTCCTGAAAATCTACATAGTTTTTTGTGATGTGATTCATGTCAGGTTGCTCCATAGCAGTGTAAAACAAGAAATTAAGACCAGAAAAGTAGTATAATAAGAGATCTTTAAATAAGATAAACATAAACAATATTTACATAAGATAAATTCTAAATACTAAGTAGTGCAAATGAATTGTCTTTGCAATATAAAACAGTATACATGAAATAGAATAGAAAGTAAAAAGTAGATAAGTTAAAATGAAATGTGCAATGTGATGAAAAATATTTACAATGTGCAATATGCAATCAACAAAAAATAGTATTCTCTTTTAGAAAATGGTAGTTAGTTGGGCGCTCCGGTGGTGTAGTGGATAGAGCGCAAACCATATTGGCTCCGGCCTTCGTTGCAGTGGTTGCAGGTTCAAATCCGACCCGTGGACCTTTACTGCATGTCATCCCCTCTCTCTCTCTCTCTGTCTCCCCATTTCAACTCTGTACTATCTAATAAAGCTTGAAAATGCCAAAAAATAACCTTTAAGAAAAAAAAAAAAAAAAAAATGGTAGTTAGCCTCAAAAAACGACTTTTCATCCAGGCTCTACTGTAACATTGACCATGGTTACATCCACGGCAATATTCCAATTAGGGCTGGGCGATATATCGAATATATTCGATGTATCGCGAGATGTGCTCCAGGGGATGTATAAAATGACCCTATCGCGACCATCGAATACAAATTGGCACGTAATGTGTTTTTTTTAGCCGCCGCCACCGGCTGACTCGCTGGTGTTCGCTTGTCTCGCTCTTTCCTGTGGCTCTCTGCCTCAGACTACATGCATTGGCAACTCACTCACTCACCCCTCCCAACCAGAGTCTCCTGGGCGCGCACCTGTGACGTAGTCTGTGTCTTGTGAGTGTTTACTTTAATCGCCATGTGAAAACAACGATGAGAGGGGGAGAAAAAAAGACGAGGGCTCTGATGCTCTTATGACAGCCGAACGAGCGGGTGGAGGGGGCGCGAAAGATGGCGATGGTGGCTTGACAGCATAAGCGGCCGCTGTACAGAGCCTGGTCCTTATGAGAAGAAGGCGAACGAGCGCCGGGGGAGTTTTTGGTCCAACGTCACACAACCACGGCATCCCATTTATTACAGGCAGCCTCTTATAATAGGTCCATGTCAGCACCAAGGGAGGTGCACACCGTCTATTAACTAAAAGTCTATATAAAGTAGGCTACATTTGCGAGTATTTTTTATAAAATAAAACAGTGTTTTAGTGATAATGCAGGAGGGCTAGATCAATAGGTATGAATAGCATCCAGGAATGGTGCATCGGTTAGAATGCAAGGAATGATGATGATGAGACTTTGCTTTCTTTAGACTATAGGCTATTATTCTCAGCCGTATTTATTTAAATCCTCTGATTGTCTTCCAGTTTTATTTTCATTAACTAAATACAGGAGAATCAAACAGTAAGGCAGGTAACAGAGGGACAATGAGCCACCTGCTGTTTGCGCTCGCATGAATCTCTCGGACTAATTACAGGCAGAAAACGAAACTTAACTTACACTATAGAGCAACTGCTCTTAAAGCGACAGTAACCATTATACATGTCAGAGCCTTTTATACACATAGACTACTATTATAGATCAAAACCGGTTCTGCATTTAAAGTGTGGCTGCTATCTTCAGGGGGTTAGTGGTGATAAACAATTAGTAAGTGGTTGTAATGAGTCATAATTAGTGTTCTCACTTTACAGATTAACAGAAGATGGAAAAAACTGTTTCCAAATAAAATAATGCTGGATCCATTGTATGGGAGTGGAAGGATGTAGAATAATCAATACAATGTGCAAACTCTTTGCCATGTGCAAGTTTCAAATTGTTCCAATAGAAAGCACTAAAGAATATAAACATGGTGCATGTAGCCTAATGCATTGTTAGTGCAGACACATTTTGCAGGGACTATTTAAATCATGTTACTGGTGTGATGTTATGCAAAAAAATTAATTTAATTGAGCATTTAGGATGTGCTCTAGAGGAGATTTGAAATATATCGAGATATATATCGTGTATCGAGATATAGTAAAAAAATATCGAGATATTGATTTTTGCCCATATCGCCCAGCCCTAGTTCAAATCCGACCCGTGGACCTTTACTGCATGTCATCCCCCCTCTCTCTGTCTCCCCATTTCAACTCTGTACTATCTAATAAAGCTTGAAAATGCCAAAAAATAACCTTTAAAAAAAAAAATGGTAGTTAGCCTCAAAAAACTACTTTTCATCCAGACTCTACTGTAACATTGACCATGGTTACATCCACGGCAATATTCTAATATTAACCCGGTTAAAATCATATTCTGAGTTAGACATCTCCATGTGTAAACAGCCGTTCCTGCTCACCTTGATCAGAACAAGGTCATAGTCGGAGTAAGCCATTACCACATTAAGACATGTGGAGTGTTCAGATTTGAGTCACATTATTAAGACATGTTTTGACCAATTTGTCGCAGTGGCGTGACCCTCCTTAAAAGAAGAGGTGTCCTTTATGCCTGATAAAACAATGCAGGACAATGGTAATGACATAAAGAGAGTTCATTTTCTTCTACCACTACTAGTGAACGTCGCTGGTTCATTCTGAATAGCCTGATTGACATGGTAACGGGGATATCCCTATAGCTTCTGACCATGGAAACAATGTATTTGTTATATTGTCTTAACCAGAATATGGACCTTAATCGGAATATGCTGAGCATGTAAACGTAGTCATTGTTGTTTTTATAGAGCATTAAAAGACTTCAATGAATAAACAATCCTTGGAGACAGTGACAGGGAAGATCTCAGGGAAATGAATGAATAGGAGGTAACTCAGCATTAATAGAACACTATGGTGTATGTCAGCACCTTGGCATCCTACTGGCAAATAGGGGTGGGAATCTCTTGGCACCTCACGATTCGATTCCGATTCAGATATATTTTTTTTTTTACGTACATACCCATGTGTGATTTTCAGAAATATATTTATATACACATCTGAGTTTGCTAATCACTTCCTACTTTTGTGATGATCATTAAAGACAATCAACAGATGAATTACCTTCTCTAATATTGTATTAGAGAAAAAGCTTTTCTTGTCACAAATATGACTTTCTATGACCAGTGCAATAATCAATGCAGCTTCATCAACACAATATGGAAGTATGTAAAAACTAAACCGATTCAGTTTTATTTTATTTCTAATCTTGTGAATCAAGTTTCTGTAGGATTTCTATTCTATTATTTTCTGTCATTTCAACACATTGTGCAAAAAGTATGGCTTGGAATTCAGCTCTCATACAAAAATGTAAACAGAAATAAAGCCAGTGCAGGTCAAATGGGTTTGCTACTCTCTGCCCTTTTGTCACCACTTTTGTTAAAAACTTGCACATTTGTGGCGCAGGAAGTACTAGTATTCACGATTCGAATTAATTACGATTATTAATTTACCTGAATCGATTCAGAATCGTTCGAGAGAGAATCGCGATGCATTGGAGAATCGATTATTTTTCCCATCCCTACTGGCAAATGTAACATATGAACCAGGGTGTTGCCATTCATTTAGCTGGTCCATCATTTGTTTTCCGAAACCTTTCTTATGTCAGACCAAACTGTATGTACAGTATGTGGAGTGGTAAACTGACAATATTACAAGCTAGTTGATAATGTTAATGATTTGCTGGATTGGCTTTAACTGGGTATGAATGTCAGATTGATGAAGTTAATTTCCTCTCTCTCATTCCTTCAGAACAACAACAATCTAGACGCGTGCTGTGAATACCTGTCCCAGGTGAGCCCGGTCTACCTGTACAGTGAAGAGGGAAAGCACAACTTGTCTTCAGACCCCGGCTACATCAGGCTTCACAACCACATGACCCAGCTCAACCTGGGCCTGCAGTCTCACCATGTGCCGGACGGCTTGAGGATGAACGGCAGCCGCACTCTGGCCCACAGCCTGAGCGACGGGCCCCTCCAGAGCAGCCAGGTCCCTAACACTGACTTCTACCAGCAGGAGCCCAGCTCAGCCCCGGTGCAGGCGCCCTCGGGCCTCAATGTGTTCGGTGTGATGGAGCCCACACGCAAACCCCAGCCTCCCCAGCACCTGGGCCTCTACCCTCTGGGTGTGAAAGGCCCCGCTATGGGCGGCCAGCAGGCCCCGCGCTTCAACCCCATTACCGTCACGCTAGCCCCCAACATCCCCACAGGCCGCAACACGCCCACGTCTTTGCACATACACGGCGGGCCCCAGTCGGGCCTCGGCAGTCCACAGGGTAACTCTATCTACATCAGGCCCTACGTTAGCCAGACCGGTACAGGCCGGCAGAGCCAGCAGCAGGGAGGCAGGGTCCAGTACAGCCCCACCTCCCAGCCCCAGCAGCAGATCTACCAGATCTCTCACCCGTCCAGCCTGTCGGGCTCCTGGTCCGGCCCTCAACACGCCTCACATACCTCACAGCACCAGCAGGGCCACCAGACCTCTCACGTCTACATGCCCATCAGCTCCCCCACTAACCCCCAGGCTCCCTCTGGTCTGCCCACAGGGAGCCAGGCCTCTTCGTCCTGCTCCTCCTCTTCCTCGTCCTCCGTCATGCCCAGCTCTACCATCAGTCAGTACAACATCCAGAACATCTCCACCGGCCCGCGCAAGAATCAGATAGAGATCAAACTTGAACCTCCTCAGAGGAGCAACTCCACGACCAGCACCGCTGTGCTGCGGACGGGCAGCGGGCCACGCTGCTCCTCCACGTCCTCCTCCTGTCCCTCCTCTTCCTCCTCCTGTTCCTCTGGGGCTGCTGCTGTCCCCAGCGCCCCTCTGGCCATCGGAGGCCCCGGCCTGAGCCGCAGCCAGCCCACTGTTTACATCTCTGCCAGCCCGCCCTCTGCTGCTTCGGCCCCCTGTGAAGAGGGCACAGTGGCCACGGCCAGCTCTCGCTCCCAGCCTCAGTTTTACATTTCAGCTAATGCTTCCAGCGATGACGGTGGGGGTAGGAACCCTCCCACGGTCTACATCTCAGCCAACCCTCCCTTGCAGGGGCCCTCGGGGGCCAGGAACATGGGGGGCCAAGTGAGCATGGGCCCCGCCTACATCCACCACCATCCTCCCAAGTCCCGGGCCTCTGTGGGAGCAGGAGGCACAGCTTCTTCTCCGCGTGTGGTGGTGACTCAGCCCAATACCAAATACACTTTTAAAATCACCGTGTCCCCCAATAAGCCCCCGGCTGTGTCCCCTGGCGTGGTGTCCCCAACGTTTGAGCCCAACAACCTCCTCAGCCTGCCCCAGGACCACCACTATGTGGAGCCAGACCCCGTCCATCTATCAGACCCTCTGTCTCCACACAGGGAGAGGCCCAACGAGCCCAGGAGACTCAGCATGGGCTCTGATGATGCAGCGTACACACAAGGTGAGCAGGGCTTTCATCTCACTCTTTCTGCCCTCATACAAACACAGGAATATTAGACAGAAGACTGCATGCATTATATAAAATATATCCTACCAAGAAATATAACATTCATTAAAGTCATTGCAAACCCTTTAAAACTCTTTATACAATGTTCATTTCATCTAGTCATTGTATGTGCAGTGCTAGTATTATAGCTAGTTTTGCAAAGAGCTGATGATTCATTTCTAGAAGGCATTTTACCAGATCAGCTCTTACAGCTGCAACTTTTCAAACACATACGTAAGATAAAGTGTTAACAACAACCCACGGCTTTGACTAACATTTCAAACATTTGAAGGATTGCAATCGGCGTCCTTGTTTATTGTATGTTTAGTTAATGTCAAGTGGCTGAAGTGTGCACAGTGAATGATATGTTCAGTTCAGTTCTACCAGCAGTTGGTCTAAATGCTTTTTCCACTGCATCCTGCCAAGAAAGTCATTTTACTATTAAGTACATTGAGTGATTTTCAGAGTCTCTTTCCATAACATTGATTGTGATTGTAGTTTTTGAGCCAAAGTGAGTCTAGGTCTGTGCTTGTCATTGGTGTTCAGTCAGTTGTACAGTGTGAGTTAGCTGAGAGCTAATATGTCTCAGTGATGACTGCAGTGTGAGTCCTCCATGCTAAACGCTGACCCCGTAGCCTGCTGGTATTGGGTGCTGTGAGTCAAAACGTGACACGCACGCATGCACTCTCACACACACACACACACACACACACACACACACACACACACACACACTGCCTGTTACCTTTTTTGGGCTTTTCACTGTATTGCGTGTGAGTCAGCGGCTGTGGCTCCTGCACTGTGGTGACTAATAATAATGGATTGGATTTATATAGCGCTTTTCAAGGCACTCAAAGATGCTTTACAGGGTTCCAGGTTCCATTCATTCACACACAGTCATACTGGTGGTGGTAAACTACCATAGCTGCCCTGGGGCACAGCTGCCCTGGGGCAGACTGACGGAAGCGTGGCTGCCATTCAGCGCCTACGGCCCCTCCGACCACCACCTCAAACATACAGCAGTCATACACATTCACACGAGGCAAGGTGGGTGAAGTGTCTTGCCCAAGGACACAACAACCATGACACTGGTGGCAGAGCATGGATCGAACCGCCAACCCTTGGATCATTGGCCAACCTGCTTAACCACCTGAGCCACGGTTGCCCTGACTATACCACCAACAGGGGCTTGACTCGGGGCATGCTGCTTCCTCTGGCCTGCATAGTCATCTGGTAGCAAAATGATAACAACCGAGTCACAATCCAATCCAATCCTACCGGAAAAAAACTAAAACACACCTGTCACTATGAATGAAACATTCACCATTCGCACCCGAGATTTGTAGCTGTTGCTGTTACACAATATTGCATGTCATTGCATGTTCTGCAACTGTAGATGAGTAGACCCGTTTCTGTTCCCCGAGTGATGGCCATTTTTCAAAAAAGCAATCCCAGACTTAAAGGTGCATTCAGCTATTCTGGAGAACACTTATTGTCAACTTCTCATGATCCCCTACCTGTTTGTGTTTGTACTGTGTGTTCTGGTGTTAATAGTAATACACAACCTAGGCTCTGTAAACTGGTTACTGGTTCTCAAAGGACAGAGCCTAGGATTTGTATTGAAAGAGTGGCACGATGACCACGCGTTCATGCAAATGTTTAAGTCAAGAGGACGACTTTGTCATTCTTTCTACAGCTTATTTGAAATGACAATTTGTTTTAATTTTTTTTGTAACGGCTTTGCCACTGGAAAGAAACACTTGGATGGTGTTGAATTAGCCTATAGGAAAGAAGTTGCTGGTTATCACGTAATGTGTGTGTGCGTGTGCGTGTGCGTGTGTGTGTGTGTGTGTATTATCCAATATTTAAAAAAAAACAAAGGCACTTGTTTTCATCATAGCTGACCGAAAAGCACTACTAAAAAACACAGCGTTTCATTAGCAAACCGAGTTGAAGGTTGGCAGTCGAGCACAACAAATACATAACGCCACATGTAATCAGTTAATGTACTTGTGCCAGCTCTCACTTGGCTTTTTCAAGTGCAGTTTCTATTGAGCTGTGTGTGTGTGTGTGTGTGTGTGTGTGTGTGTGTGTGTGTGTGTGTGTGTGTGTGTGTGTGTGTGTGTGTGTGTGTGTGTGTGTGTGTGTGTGTGTGTGTGTGTGTGTGTGTGTGTGTGTGTGTGTGTGTGTGTGTGTGTGTGTGTGTGTGTGTGTGTGTTTTGTGTGTTGTTAGAAAACACCACAAGGATTCACACTTAAAATCCAGATCCCACTCTCACACTGGGCGACTCCTCTCCCATGGAGCAGTTTAGCTGGGAGACATTTTGAAAGGAGAGCAGGTGTATGATCCTGTTGTCCCATAGGAGAGGTTTAACATTCAACCTTCCTCCTGTAATCAGTGCAGTGTGTAGCAGCAGAGGGAGAGAGAGAGAGTTGTTGATCGTTAAACGTGTGTGTGTGTGTGTGTGTGTGTGTGTGTGTGTGTGTGTGTGTGTGTGTGTGTCGGAGGTGTTGCGACCTGTCAGCGGATGCGGGAACTATCAGGAATTATGGGCAAAGCGCTGTAGAGACTTGAGTGGATCCTGTGCACACAGTGGAAGTGCTGTATCAAGTTAGCCTGCAGCTACCGCTAACAGCTAACAACCGGGATAAGGCTGATCCGTTCACCTTACCACAATAGGTGATGAAACACAGGCCTGTGGACAACAGTAAAGGGGGATCTCATGTACTTCCCCCTTTATATCCTTACACTGAGCTGTTGTTCTCCACAGGGGGATTAAGCTCCAAACTGGTCCGCCTACTGTACACACACACATCACCCTGGGCTCAAAATGTGTCAGGACTGTATACTCAATTCTCCTTGAAGGGATCCTCTAGGCATTTTTTTATTTGGTTCTTTGGTTTCTCAGTATATCATTTTACAAAATTGCAAATCATGTATAAGTATGGTTACACTTGCAGTGAATGAACAAAGCCCAGAGGAATCTGTGTTTGTGTTACTCGTGTTGTGGGGACATTTTTCTGTTCACACAGTGATATTGTGGGGACTTACCTCCCTTTTGGGGACAAAATGGAAGTCCCCATCACATAAATAATTCATTTCAGGGTGAAGACTTGCTTTAAGGTGACTTAGGTTTAGGTTAAGGTAAGAATAGTGGGTAGGGTTAGGGGAAGTCTCTAGGAAATGAATGAAACTCTATCTAATGTCCTTGGACGTGATAAAAACCAACGTGTGTGTGTGTGTGTGTGCGTGTGTGCGTGCAGCCCTGTTGGTCCACCAGAAGGCCCGTATGGAGCGGCTGTGGCACGAGCTGGAGCTGAAGAAGAAGAAGCTGGAGAAGCTAAAAGAAGAGGTGAACGAGATGGAGAACGACCTGACCAGGAGACGGCTGGAGAGATCCAACTCCGCCTCCCAAATCCCTTCTGTAAGACACACTCACTGACCTTTGCATTCCATCTGTACAGTACACCCTACAAACACAATACACAAGAGAGGGTGTAATGCTGCAAAGGGCCCCCCTACACTGAATGAAAGCGGGGACATAGCCTTTATATGCTACGTATTTTTAGACCCAGTATTCAAATGTTTACATGTAGTGATATTCATTGTTGAGAGCAGTAATCATTAGCTACTGAACCTTCCATCTATCAATCATTAAACAATAGCAGATCGATAGATGGATGGATAGATGGATAGATGGATAGATGGATAGATAGATAGATAGATAGATAGATAGATAGATAGATAGATAGATAGATAGATAGATAGATAGATAGATAGATAGATAGATAGATGGATGGATGGATGGATAGATAGATAGATACTCTATTGATCCCAAAGAAATCTGACATCCAGTAGCAGCAAACGCATCACAATAAAAAACAATGAACAATTCAACTTTGCAACAAGAGAATGGCTTACGGTTAACTACTTCACCGCCATGTACTCCTCCATACACGCAGGTGCACACAATGCATTTATGTATAGTCCTTCTCAGGTTTGACTCGCAAAAAAAATAATGGAATACATTTCCCAGCTAACACCAGCAAGGATATGGAGAAAAGGCCAAGATAGTGTGAGCAGACAGTTTTCATTGGCTAGATCAATCAATGTAACAACCCCAGTTTATTAAGCATCTAGCAGCAGTGGACTCAGACAGTGTATGTGATTAAGAGTCATCAGATGTTCTTCATAACTGCAAACAAATGTCTCTCTGGTTATTACTGACGCAGACCATGTGGCTCATATTTGCCATGTGTTGGTTTGAGCTGATGGCACATTACGCTGCTCCACTCTGAAACTATGTTCATTACAGGCTCTGTCTACGACTGGGCTGATATACAGTCATGCCCCAAATGATTCATAATCATTCCCCTGGCAAATCTTGACTTAAAGTTACTTTTATTCAACGAGCAAGTTTTTTCTAGATTGGAAATGACACAGGCTTCTCCCAGAAGATAATAATTATAATTAGGGCTGTCAAGCGATTAAAACAATTCATCTAATTAATTACAGGCTCTGTGATTAATTCATCTAAATTAATCGCATACTTATATGACACTTTTATACCTGTTTGTAAACAGCTGTATAGCCTACTACAGTTTGTTTCTCTGTCTCTCTCTCTCGCTCTCCGTCTCTCGTAACTTCTGTCTCCTCCCCTCAGCCAGCTTTATACATGAACTAGTGCCGAATTTTCTCAAAAAAACAAGCGGACAAAATTACGACTTTCCATCTCCCACAACAGACAGCGCTGCACTGCCACCATTTCGTAGCCTAAAAAATATTGACACACACACACACACACACGGGCTGGTGCTAGGCAGCTAGCAAACAAAATTGGAGGAAGATTGATTATAATAATAAAATATATTTTTTTTAGCTTTTATTTACATTTGAACAGAAAGTGGCATGTCCAAAATTATTCATACCCTTCTCAATAATCAATCGGGGTATGACTCATTTGGGGCTTGACTGTATATTGTTCCATATTTCAGACTGACAGCTCACAGAGTGTGTCAGGAGAACATGTAGATGTCTAGTTCCTTCACGGCTTCATCCTCATGTTAGATGTTGCAGCAGGGAGTTTGTCCACAGCTCTGGGGTTGAGTGAAAGGCTTTCTCATCCACTTTGAGTCAGCAGAGAGGCAGAGAGTGTGGAGCTTAGCTGGCCTCTGCTGCCCAGCTCACTGGGTCCTTGGTGGGGCCAGCTAGGGCACAGACCTGCTCCTCTCTGGTGCTCACCTCTCAACCCTCCCTCTCTCTCACTCTCTTTCAGATTGAGGAAATGAAGCAGTTGAGATGCAAAAACAGGTTACTGCAGATCGACATTGACTGCCTCACCAAAGAAATTGATCTGCTTAATACAAAAGGTATGTCTCTGTCTCTGTCTTTGTCTCTCTCTGTCTGTCTGTCTGTCTCTGTCTGTCTGTCTGTCTGTCTGTGTGTCTCTCTCTCTCTCTCTCTCTCTCTCTCTCTCTGTCTATCTGTCTCTCTGATATAGGGTATTTTCAGGTATTTGGTATGTCTAACTGGCATTGTGTATGTGTGTGTTGAATCATACTAAAGTGAACAGTATATCATAGAGGTAGCGAGGTCAGATAGGCAGCTTGTAGATCAGGCCTGCTCTTACATCCTCTGGGCACACACAGTCAAGTCACTGCCATTGTGCTGTTAACTACCAGCCCTTCCTCTATTGCATCCTGTTGCTGGGTGGTAACAAGGGATTTATGGCCCCCCTGGCAGCAATGCACTGCTAATAGAGCCATGCCACAGACCCAAGTGATTTACACAGGTGAATGAATGGGCACCTCTCATTCACTGACCTGCTGATAACCTGGCATTTAACCCCAGATTTTGACTAACCTTAGACATAAACAGTGGGCCATTATTATGCCTGCTGGTCATTAGTCGCAGATCAAGTCTTTTTGAAGTGAGTAATGTGCTATGGAGAGAAAGCTGTAGGGCTATTTGATCCCAGGCCAGAGGATGTTACATTTATCCAATCACCTTTTTTCAGGAAGGAACGTCCTGCTTATTATCTCCCTTCAGTATTATCACAATAAAGACAGTCATTGGTTCTGTTCCATCTAGTTAGTGGCTAAACCAGAAGCAGTGTCAGTGTGTCACACCCAGGTTCAGTTACAGTTGTATCAAGTCTGTGCCTACAAATGCATGTATTCATTATTGTTTTAAAGTCTACGTTTTATCACATTACATTACATTTTGCATTGTGGTGGTGGTGTTGTGTAAGGTCTGAGTGTGTACATACTGCAGTTGAGGACTTGAATGCACTGTGAAACATGGACGTCCACCATTACATGTGGTTCCCTCTCCATGTGTTCACAGGACCACACTTTAATCCCAGTGCAATCCATAATTTTTATGACAACATTGGATTCCTTGGTCCTGTCCCACCCAAACCCAAAGGTACTTTATCCATTGGTAAGTTCAGATGAGGATGCTTGGAAATGTCTGATCAATTTACTACATTAGTATGCCCCCCCCCTGTTATAAACCTATTGAAAGGTCATATGTACTGTATATATGACTTTTTACTGGTGAATGTATGACTTGATTGTGGTAATATTAAGGTCTTTGTGCTTGTAACACCTGGCTGTGTCCCTGCAGACCCGGGCAGTCCTCGTGTCAAGCCCCTGGCTGAGCAGGAGGAAGACGAGGGCACGCAGTGGAGCTGCACCGCCTGCACCTTCCTCAACCATCCCGCCCTCAACCGCTGTGAACAGTGTGAGTTCCCACGCCACTTCTGAGCCACTGAGGAGCTGCTCTGCCCGCCCGCCTACCTGTCTGTCTGCTCCCACACTAGAAGACACAGACCGGGGGCCCTCTCTACCTGTCTGTCTGCCGGGGTTAGGGGCCCCTCTCTGGCTCTTTAACTTTTTGTATGGAAGCTGGGATGGTGGCGTAGTCCACGTGCATCACGCGGCCCCGTTTTCCAGGATTTTTCTTTCTCTTTTTTGTTCGGTCCTCTAATGTTTGTAGAATGCTGTCCACTGAAGGCTCCACTGGATAGTGTTTACAGCTCCTTTTATGGTTTTGTTTCAAAAAAGGCTGGCAGAGTGGGATGATACCTCACCTTAGAGACTCTGATGGTGACACGTTAGCCCCGGGGATACCTCGCTGCTCCCACTTACAGTATTACGAGTGTGGCCCTGCAGTGTGATGACACACACACACACACACACACATACATACATACATACATACATACATACATACATACATACATACATACATACACACACACACACACACACACACACACACACACACACACACACACACACACACACACACACACACACACACACACACACACACACACACACACACACACACACACACACACAACACAGGTGCCAATGTGCCTTTTGCTGAATGAATTTTCAGTTTTTTTCTTGGTGTGTGGTGGCCTGAGCGGGGGATTGGGAACGGTTCAGCCACTGCTCTCCACCATCTGAAGGGAAAACTAACAGACTAATGATGGACTGTAAAGTTTGTTTGCTGTTTGTAGAGGATCTGAATGGAGGAACTCTAAACGTGCCTCTTGGTCCTCCCCCTTCACTCTCTCCCTAGTCTGTCTCTTTTTAATCATGAGTTAATGAAAAAAACAAAAAAAGAAACTTAAGTTGCATGCTTTGTGTACAGTACACGGAGGCAGAAAGTCCCCCTTTGAGCTTTTTACTGTACATAATTTTAGAATGTGCCTTTAAAAGCCTTCTTCCTCACACTATGAATCACGTGTATTTCCTGTAAGTATAGCTTTATAGACTTTATTTACTTTTTTTTTGTCTTGTTTTGTTTCCCTCTTTCAAACCAATAAGCACCATGCTCCCTTTTTTTTTTAAAAGCTTTTGACTTGATTTCTGTGAGAGTTGAAGCCTTGCAGAAGGAGAGGAGCAGAGCAGAGAAAGCCCTCTTCTGCCTCAGTCCGCTCATCATGGCTCATGTCATTGCTGTCAAGTTTTACTGTGTACCATCTGCAGATACAGAAACGTTGAAGGCAATGGAGGAGTCTTTTTTTTTTTTTTTTTTTTTTTTTTTCTCTCCAGGACACCAAATATGTGGGGACGGTTGGTGGGGGAGGGAGGGAAGGGGTCAAAATGCAAAAAAAAAAAAAAAAAGACAAACTGCCATCTTATCTGACAACTGGAATGTAGGTTTAATGTTTTGGGGACGTCTACACCTCAGTGCACAGAGACACTCATTTTCCAGTACAATCAGGACGTTACTGCAGATACATGATGTCACAGAGCGAATGGGAACAGCTGATTGGCTTAAACCTTTCCATGTTGTTGTGCACCTGAATGGGGCTTTTTTTTTAACGTCAGGTACCAAAGATCAAAGTGAATCTGTTTGTGTTTAGTGTTCCTATCATTGTCCCATGCCTTTTATATACAACCGGGTCAGAATGGTAAACCACATCTCTGAAGCACAAGGCAAGAAGCAAAACAAAGTAAGCACAACATGACTGTCCACTTTGTATACTCTTTATTTTTTATTTGGCTCATTTCATCCTCCTAAGCTTTTATTGACGAGGGTGTTTCTAAAGTTTACTTACTGTCATTAACTTTACCTTAACTGTGGAGTAGTTACTTTTTTTTCACATTAGTGAAATGTTGCCTTGCATCAGTGCCTTTTTAGATCTATTGAATTTGTATTTGATAATGTACTCTTGTCACATCCGAGTGCCATTTTGAAAACAGAAACAACATTTTTAGTATTGTTAAAAACTCATTTAAAAGTAGAAGATGAATAATGGTCTCTTAAGCACTTACGCCATACTTTTTTTTTCCTTTTTCCAACCCAAAGGAACCAGTTTTCCTTGGTGTGAAGAGGCAGTTTATTCATGTTTTATTATATGGAAAAAAAATAATTTGGATATCTAAAAGTGTTTTTTTGATTTTAGCTGGGAAAACTGTCTTTGTAACAGATAAGTTATTTGTAAAAATAATAAAAAAAAATCTATCTGAATTTTTTTCTTTTCTGTTTTGTTTTGGTGATGCATGTATCTGCTAGATGGCAGCAGAGACCAAGAGAGGTTTGAAGAGAGGCAGCGAGACATTCACATTCCCACGCCAACTCATAATCTGTATGATGGGCTGTCAAATAACTGAGCTTCCTCACAGGGAGCATTTACTACCAGCTGCGACTAATAGTTCACAAGGGCTCATTCCATTTACTGTAGCTTTAATCAGGTGCTGAACTCCAGGGAAGCTTTAGTGAATATATTATTAATGTTAATAATTACACTTAGGCTTTTTCTGCTGTGACAAAGTTCTATTGAATGTTAGACCAGGATTGTGAGGCATGTTGTTGCAGGTTTTGCTTAGATTTCTGTTTTTTTTTCCCCGTTTGGGGAAATGTATGTAATTAAATGGAGCCGACAGCACTGTGAAGAGGAACAATGCATCATGGGAAAACATCCCCTACCAGACACAAACCAGGGACTATGCATTGCCACTGGGGCTCTCGGACACTAGAACACTTTAACCTTATATACTATCTATGGCTTTAACCAACAAAAAGTACTGAAGCATCCTTATACAAGATAGGATCAATTCATATTTTTCTGTGCTTTAACCTTTATTTGACAGTTTGAAGTAGATGGTGACAGTGGAAACAGAGGGAAAGAGACCACGCCACCAGAGCGCTCAGATAAGATGAATTTTGATACAATAAACTAATTTCAAAACACCAAGGGGTTTTGTCATAGATAGTATATAAAAGGGTTTTGTAAGCTGATGTTAGAAACCAACTCTATATACAGTGGAGGAAATAAGTATTTGATCCCTCACCGATTTTGTAAGTTTGCCCACTTAGAAAGAAATGAGCGGTCTATCATTTTAATGCTAGGTTTATTTTAACAGTGATAGACAGAATATCAAAAAGAAAATCCAGAATATCACATTTAAAAAAATATATACATTATTTTGCATTTCATGGAGTGAAATAAGTATTTGATCCCCTACCAACCATAAAGACTTCCGGCTCCCACAGATTAGTCCTTGTGCTTTAAAAAAGTATTCCTAATCTCAACTAGTTTCCTGTATAAAACACACCTGTCTCAACTTGTTACCTGTATAAAAGACACCTGTCCACAGAGTCAATAAATCAAACTCCAACATCTCCATCATGGGCAAGACCAAAGAGCTGTCTAAGGACATCAGGGACAAGATTGTAGATCTGCACAAGGCCGGAATAGACTACAAGACCATTGGCGAGAAGCTGGGTGAGAAGGAGACAACTGTTGGTGCGATTATTCAAAAATGAAAGAAACACAAAATGACCATCAATCTGCCTCGGTCTGGGACTCCATGCAAGATCTCACCTTGTGGGGTATCAATGATCTTGAGAAAGGTGAGGGATCAGCCCAGATCTACACGGGAGGAGCTTGTTTATGATCCCAAGACAGCTGGAACCACAGTCACCAAGAAAACAATTGGTAAAAAAATATGTCGTAATGGATTGAAATCCTGTAGTGCCCGTAAGGTCCCTCTGCTCAAGAAGGGACATTTACAGAACCGTCTGAAGTTTGCCAATGAACACCTGAACGACTCAGAGAATGCTTGGGAGAAGGTGATGTGGTCAAATTAATAATAATAATAATAATAATAATTGATTGGATTTATATAGCGCTTTTCAAGGTACTCAAAGCGCTTTACAGGGTTCCAGGTTCAATTCATTCACACACAGTCATACTGGTGGTGGTAAACTACCATAGTAGCCACAGTTGCCCTGGGGCAGACTGACAGAAGCGAGGCTGCCATTCCGCGCCATCAACCCCTCCGACCACCACCTCAAACATACAGCAGTCATACACATTCACACGAGGCAAGGTGGGTGAAGTGTCTTGCCCAGGGACACAACGACCATGACACAAGTGGCCGGGCAGGGATCGAAACACCAACCCTAGGATCATTGGCCAACCAGCTTAACCACCTGAGCAAAATCAAGTTATTTGGTATCATAGTGACTTGCCATGCTTGGAGGAAGAGGAATTCTGACTATGACCCCAAGAACACCATCCCCACAGTCAATCATGGAGGTTGAAGCATTATGCTTTGGGGGTGGTTCTCTTCTAAGGGGACAGGTGGACTTCACTGCATCGAGGGAACTATGGATGGGGCCATGCACCATGAAATACTGGGTGACAACCTCTTTCTCTCAGCCAGGTCCGTAAAAATGGGTCGTGGATGGGTCTTCCAGCACGTCAATGACCCTAAAAATACAGCAAAGGCAACAAAGGAGTGGCTCAAGAAGAAGCACATTAAGGTCATGGAGTGGCCTAGCCAGTATCCGGACCTTAATCCAATAGATCTGTGGAGGGAACTGAAGCTCAAGCGACAGCCTTGAAACCTTAAAGATTAGGAAAGGATCTGCAAAGAGGAGTGGTCCAAATATCCTCCTGAGATGTGTGCAAACCTGGTCATCAGGTTACGTCTGACCTCTGTACTTGCCAACAAGGGTTTCTCCACCAAGTACTAAGCAATGTTTTGATAGGGGATCAAATACTTATTTCACTCAATGAAATTCAAGACAGTTTCTATCTTTTTCTTAATGTGATATTCTGGATTTTCTTTTTGATATTCTGTCTATCACTGTTAAAATAAATCTAGCATTAAAATTATAGACCGTTCATTTCATTGTAAGTGGGGAAACTTACAAAATCAGTGAGGGATCAAATACTTACATTTCCTCCACGGTAGATCTTGTCGTACAATGGATATTTCTTTATGACGTTTTCTACTGATGTAAATCAAATACATCTTTTTCCAGCTTTGCGGTATTGTTATGACAAATCACTGGACTGCTCCATTAACCATCAGACACACAGGGTTGGAAACTGCAAATCCACTGGCTCATCAACCCTTAACATGCAGCCACGGCAGTTCAACATTGAAAACTTTCATCCAACAACCAAATAGGACAATTTCACATCGATCATAGACGAGTATCCAAAGTGATTTGAGTGCTTTTATTTCAGGCCCAGCAAAAACACAAGCCATTAAAGTTCATATCAAAAACAGGTCAACAACGTTCTTTACAGAAGTACAGAATAGTGTAATATAAGAGTTCCTCACTTTGAGGAAACATGAGAAAACAACACAGGCTGCTTTAATACAGCCCTATTTTCAGTGCTACAATAAGTAGCATGTATGGAGCGTAGTGCATTGCACTTTTATACGAGGGCATAGAAACAACATTCAGTCTGCTACATTTACCTGATTGAGTGAGTAACTTTTTAATGCTTAAAGTAAAGGTTCAGTTTGGAATGTGTTCAAGCAAGAGGAGTTGTTTACAGGACTTTTTTATTCTCAATGTGACTTTTTCATGGTTTAATAAAAGCAGAGAAAATATTATATAATGATTCGTTATATACATATTCACAGTAAGGATGGGCATTCTAAGAAATTCAATTGATCGATCATCGGGAAAATTAACGAGCAATTATCGATTAATCGTTATCTTTTTTTACATAAAAAATGCCAACAGAACATCCAAAATACAGCGTTTTTACCATAGACTGTATACAAGAGGTTTTTACTCAATTACATCTTTATTCCAAGATCTTCTAGGCAAACAAATCTATAAAGACAAGGCAACTTTTTAAAATAAAATAATAATAAAATGCAGCGCTGGTTAAAGCCCGAGGCTATGAGCCAACAAGGAGCCAATGCTACGATACCTTTTAAAGTTTAAACACATATGCGCCTCCTAAGATGCTGCCAAAGACTGCATAAGGGCACGGCACGTTTCTCTGAGTGGTAAAGGACCTAACGTTACTTCAACTAATAAACAAAATGTGCAAATTAGTTCCCTGATGAAGGCGAAGTAGGAAAGCATAGACGCTAAAGTTAGCCGCTAATGCTAGCGGCGCTAACGTTAAACAGGGTCGGATTTAGGCTTCAATGTACAAGTGGTACATAATTCGGTTTGTTTAAGTACAAGGTACAAGGTTTCACAAGGTTTCACAATGCTTAATGAACTTCGTTATTTTCAGATCTAAAGCTGTCCGATGCCAAACTTCGCCTTAAACCTGCAGTGTGTAGAATTTTGGGTTTTATTTCCTAGCAGATTTTGTAGAAAATAATTATAATATCCATAAGTACGTTTAATTTAGTGCATAATAGCTGAATTTTTTTTTTAGAATTATTATTATTTTCCTTAGAAAGGGTCTCATATATGTCCATATTTCTCCATACTTTGGACCAAGGCCTTGTCACCGCCATTTTGGAAGTGTCATAGTTGGAATGTCATCAGGTGCATTGTTTGAAATTTAGAATTGTTCTTGTCCTTGAAGGCCACTGTAGCTTCTGTTATTATTCTAAAGGGTTGGGGTTACCCAGGGAGCGTTGCATTCTAGAACTTTCTAGAACTTACTTGATGATGTCATATTACACACTGCACCTTTAACTTCTTGCTGTTTAAGTTTTGCCATCTACGGCAGCTCGCAGGCTGCTGCCTGAGCCTGTTCTGTTGTCTCCTACTACTAGTTAAGTATCTCCCCCTGCTGGTAGGATGTTTAATTGCTGCCCATACAGTCTGGTGCTGCCACATAGTGAAATTCATTGCTGTGCTGCGGGACTCACACTGCGCAACACAACGGCTATATGATCGATAACAATTTAACGTGATCGACAATATTCTTAACGAGCAATGATCGAGCAATCGATTAATTATGCCCATCCCTAATTCACAGTCATTATTGGTAGAGTAAAAACGTTTTCTTTGGTTTTTGCTTTGCTTTCAGAATGAGAACTCCATAGTGTGCTCGGTTGAAGTCAAACACTTCTGATAAAAAACAACAGCGATATATTGTGTTAGCCTGACTGAAACTGGACTTTTACAATACGCAAACATGTAAGTCCGACTTAAATTGTACTAAATTGAATTTCTCAAAACCGAGCGAACACACCAAGAAAAATGCGGTTGAGAGCTGAGCTTTGGCAGCATGTCTACGGTCAATCAGACAGTAACTGGCCTAGATGCTCTGAGCATGCTCCAACTCGCTAATCCTTAGAGGTGGGCTAACTAGTTAGCGTCCTGCTAAACATTAGCCGTGCGCTAGAAAGTTGGGTCAACTGGAAAAGGGTCCAATATTAACAAGCTGAAAGCGGTTGAAAGGGGTTACATCGCCACCTATTGTAGCGGAGTTAGCCATACCTAGGTCAGAAAATCGATTGCTCTCGAAGGACAGTAGTCCAACTAAATGTCCTAGTCAAGCTATAACCTTAGTTTGACTAAATTGTGCATGTAAACGTACTGACAGTCTTTTGTCTAGTAGGAGATGAGGCTGGTCCTGCAGCTCTGGATTAGAGAGATGAGTTGGGACATGTCTGAGACGTGTGGGTAAGCGCTCATGACCTGCTCCACCACGCTCTGCGGGAACAGAGTGCTGAGCTGGCTCCTTAGGCCTGTCCGCTGCTCGCTGGACGGACTGTTGGTCCGGCTGCCCTGCAGCCAGCTCTCCCTGGGGCTATGTCTGTCTGAAGACCACTGCTCTCTGGGGCTCTGTGTGTCTGAGGACCACTGCTCCCTGGGGCTATGTCTGTCTGAAGACCACTGTTCCCTGGGGCTGTTCCTGTCTGAGGACCACTGTTCCCTGGGGCTGTGACTGCCAGAGGACCACTGCTCCCTGGTGCTCTGTGTGTCTGAGGACCACTGCTCCCTGGTGCTCTGTGTGTCTGAGGACCACTGCTCCCTGGGGCTGTTCCTGTCTGCGGACCAGGGATCCCTGGGTAAGCTGTGGCCCTGTCTGTCCGGCCTGAAGAACTGCTTCTCTGAGACATGAGCAGTATTATGTGGCAGCAGCGCAGGGCAGGAGCCCCATGCTGGGGGCTGGCACGGGGACAGCCTGCTGGTCTGCTGGTGACCACACCTGCACTGGCTGCTCACTGAGCCGGTGTGATTGGGGTAGTAAGCTCCTGCGCTCCGGCACTGCCTGGAGCCCGGGAGGGAGTAGTCGTCCTGGCTGATGCTGTAGCTGGCCACCCCGCTGCTGTAGCTGTGGAGAGGCTGCCCCATGCTGTAGGCCACATCCTGGATGTGGAGCCTGGACAGGGAGCTATCCATGGAGCTGAAGGCCTCGTCCAGGTCTGAGCTGCTGGGGCCATGGTGGAGACTGACGTAGGGCTGCTGGCTCCTGGGGCTGCTGCTGTCTCTGTGATGGTGGGGACTCCCAGGCGGAGGGCTGGACGAAGAGGACAGGTGCACAGCGGGGCAGTGTGTGTCCTGCAGGCTGGCTTTGGGAGAGATGTTCTTGGCTCTGTCTCTCAGCGCCCTCAGTTCGTCAGCCACAGACAGCTGGGATTGGTTGACCCGCTCTGGGTGGTAGAATTTGCACTTGACTCCATAAGTACACTTCTTACCTGATGAAAGAAATAAAGAAGTTAGTTTTGGGCTTCACTGCTGTGAACCAGTACAAAGTGTCAACACAGGATCCAAACTAATTAGATGTAACCTATAGCAGTCTTATATTCAGGCAGAAGCTATTGCTGCAGGTAATGATCTCAATCCCAGGCCTGACGCAAGGACAGAGATTTCTCTGTTTGGTTTTGGAACAGAGCTTCTACTTTTCAGTTGACGCCTAATCTTGAAACAACAATAACTTTATACTTCCTCTATTAGTAGATAAAATGGGTGGGGGTATTTGGTGTCTGTCATGACCAACCTACCCACAAAAGGCTGTACTTTGTGTTAAATAAATGTGAGCATGCTAACACAATACACCAAGTTCATGGGGATTATCATAGTTTCTTGACATGAGCATGTTCACTGGGTGTATTGTGTGCTTCGTATCCCCCCAGGAGAGAGTACCAGGAAGTGTAACCTAAGAAATAGTGTCTGTTGTTGGGTGTTAACCAACCGTAAGGACAGTGTTGAGGCTTGTTGTCTGTGGTCCACGGCTTCCTCCGGAGAAAGTCATCGATGGTGGGACCATTTCTACCCAAAGGATCGTCTGGAGGCATGAACCTGGACCGGACACAGTCAGGAACAGGAGATGTTAGTCCAATGCACAATGTTATGTTGAGGTCTAAAGGAACCTGGAGTCTAACCATGTGTGTGTCATAGCTAAAACTGTAGTAAATAAGTCATAAGCATGTCTTGTAAATCAAATATATTATTTTAAATATTGCCATTTGAAAAGTAGAAAATGACTTGAATCTCTTGTGAACAAATATGTAAAAAAAAAAATCACTGCTGACAGAGTAAAAACGCAAGGGCTTGTACAGTGCCCAGATCAAAATAATCCAATTGTTCAAATCAAGTACAGGTTGTGAATGTCGGTTTCGATTCATTTTCGATGAATTGCCCAGCCCTACTCCGTAGACCTACTTACTTGTCATTGGCGAAGGTGTACATGAGCAGCCTCTCCTCTATGAACTTCTTCCACTGGGGGTTCTCATTCTGCAGGTCGCGGTAGTTGTCGTTGGACACCACAATGCCGTCAGAGTCGAAGGCTAGCTTGATGATGTAGCGGTCGTCGTAGCACACCACTCTCTTACCGTTGACACAGCGGGACGGCGTGTAAACCAGGATCTTCCTCCGCTCCAGCTCGTGGAGAATATGCTGATCTACAGAAATACATGAGGATGGGCTTTTTATTAGAATGATTCATATTAGAAGGCATTGCAACCACCCAGTCCTTCTAGTGTCTGGAAAATACTCTTAACAAAATGTGTGCATATTTGAATGGTTAATAAAATGTACCGATTATTTTGTAAAATCTCGGGTGAAATCGTGTGCTTGTAATGATAATTAAAGAATGTTGGGGACACACATGAGCCGGTGGGATCTCGGGCTGCATGTTATAGTGTCAGCATGCTTGGGCCATGTATGCCTGTCTTCAGACAGCTTTTCAAAATCATATTAGTCAATCTTACTTGTTGTGATTAGGGCTGTGTATTGGCAATGACTTCACGATAGTATACTCATCACATGATATATTACGATACATTGCGATACCATGCATTAACGATATACCACTTAGTTCACTGATTTTTTTTTAAAAAAACAGCTAAAATAAAAAAAAGTTGCTGTGTAAAATCTGGGTGGTCTTTGTACATCATAACACATAATATTGATAACTCTAAAAATGTAAGTCAAAATATGAGTCACAATTTAATTCAAAGCTTTATTTCAGATTCATAACCTGGAAATTCAGTGTAGATAACTGTTCAGCTACATCAGGAGTTGTAGTTCACAACCCATTCAAACTTGAAAAATATCTTTTCAAAATATAGATTTTTGGAGCTGACGATACAATATATCATGAAAATAAATATTGCGATATATTGCCATATCGATACTTTAGCACAGCCCTACTTGTGATATGTAAAATGTTTGATGGGGTTCTTGTCCATAAAAAGAAAAGTGTGATCTCGCCAATTAGGCAGTGTCTCACAATCAAATGAATGTTTGTTGTCGTTAGGGCCCAACAACACAAGCTAATAAATAAAGACTTTTTGCTTTTTGTTTGTGACCGACAAGATGGTGCCAAACCATAAGATAACAGCCAACATTACAGCTGCGGGAGCATGAATGCAAGACAAACAAGTGTGCGTAGATAAGCGATGAAGGAGCACATGTTTTGGTGCTTGACCTGCCAAGGTTAGTGGCACTGCTTTTCAAATGACCCGGGCACATGTGCTTGGCAGATAAACAGACGTTTGCTGAGGCATGTGACTGGCACGTTGCACTCCATTTACGAGCCTTTATCTCTATCTTTGTCTTTGAATGCTTGTTTTGATTGTGAGCTTTATGGATGATCCATAAAAGGTGTGAAACTCAACTTGGCACTGATGATGCTTCCTGGTACAAACTGCTGAGGACTACTTTCAGGAAATAAGCTATTTGTGCTGACTTGATCCAACTTGAATGTCCAACTGGATTTTTAGTTTTATTTCCTCATTCTTTCATAGGTTTTCACAGACAATATGATACTTGTTTTGCACAGTGAAACTATGTCAAATCCAGTAAATCCAAGCTGGCTTCGGCTGCACTCCTATGATGGCAGGCTGCCCAACAGGATGGAGGGATGTGTATTTACCATCACTTCTTAAGAGAATACTTTTTTTTTTCTTTCCTTTGTTCTCAAGAGACCGTTTTGGTAAAGTTATCCTTGCGTAGATATTTCCTGCTAATGTCAGCACTGTCTCAACAAACTTACTCAATGTTGTGGCTTCTCTCATTTCTTAGGGTTATTCAAAAACACTAAGTTCAACCCGGGTGAAATGTGCTCTATTCAATATGTATTATATTAACAAATAATCAAATCATAATATCGTTAGCCTCATAGCATAATTGCCTAAATCATATTTTAAGGGTTATAGAGTAGGGTAAAGAAGATGGGAGAGGGATCCCTTACTCTGTCGACTCTCCCTGAGATTTCTTCAATTTTTTTATTCCCGGTAAAGGGTTTTTTACTGGGAGTTTTTTCTCAGCCGAGCTAAGGGTGTAAGGGCTGGGTGTCATATTGTATCATATATCATATTGTATGAAATGTAAATCCCACTGAGACAAATGTATTTGTGATTTTGGGCTATACAAATAAAACTGATTTGATTTGATTTGGAGTAGAGTAGAGTAGAGTAGATGTAGAATAGAGTAGATGTAGAATAGAGTAGATGTAGAGTAAAAGTAGAGTAGAGTAAATATGATTTAGGCAATTATGCTATGAGGCTAACGATATGTAATGTGTATGGTATCTCTTGTCGTGACATTTGGTCTCTGCTGTATGGAGCTTTTTCTCCGTTTATTTTCGGCCCTAAAGAGTTAGCACCTTCTAGTTAGTGTTGAAGCTCTTTGAAAGTCCTTGGTGGATCATCATACCCCTCCAACATACATGATGTATGTTGGAGGGGTATGATGACAGTAGGAAAACTCTCTATTCACAGATTGATGGCAAACCTTCAACGCTCAGTCCTGAAGCTAGAAGCTGCATTGACAGGCCTGCACCAAACACAATGAGTCGAGTCGCCGACTTTGTCAACACAAGATGTCAGCTGTCAGTTAGTGCATCTTTTACACAGGGCTTACATTCTGGTTCATCCTGATAAGCAATGGTTAAACTATGAAGGTAACAAGTGTTTGCTGAACTAGAATCATTTAATAATACGATAGCACAATTGGGTGGGGTCAGCCCTGGAGAACAAGCCTTTCAAAGGAAATAATAATATGCACCAACCCTGATTACACACATTCTCCTAAAAGAGCCACAGTGACACAGGCTCAGTTGGTTGTTCTTACCGGTGATGGGTGCTTCGGGCCTGGGCTGCTCCTTCCTCCACAGAGGCACAAACACAGTGATGTCCCTCAGGCCTTTGTTCATGAACCAGTTGACGGCCAGCTGGAGGCCCTGGCACGAAAACACCTTCTTGTCGCCATGGCTACAGAGACACAGAAGCCAGAGTCAACAAAAAATAGAAGAGAAAAAAAAAACGACTTCTTCTTTTGTGTTTCTGTGTACGTTATGCACACACCCGTCTCTTATCCCTTTTACAGGAAGTAGACAGTGTCCCAGTTTCTAAAGCACAGACACATGAGTAACTCCACTTAGAATGTTCCCATGCACTCTGTCTCTGGCAGTGGCTCTCTGTCAACTTAAATAACCTAGAAATCTTGGATCGCTGTCACCATCACTTCTGATCTGATCAGTACTGTTCACCTGACCAACATCCGTTTTTGAAATTGAAACCCATTGTAACATTAGTGTTACAAATGTAATGTAATGTAATACTAGCATTACAGAGGGTGTTGAGTTCACTCAGCAAACACTGAAGAAGCAAACTGGATTGTTTTGCCTGTAGGAGAAAGCAAAAAGTGTGTGTGTGTGTGTGTGTGTGCGTGCGTGCGTGCGTGCGTGTGCATGTGTGCGCGCATGGGGGTTCCCCTTCTGTCCGACAGCAGGAAGTGTTGAAAGTATTTACATACAACAGGCACCGGAGACAAAGCTTTTAGTAGGAGATGAGTGAGATTCCATGTCCTATCAGCCTTGCATATCCTTATTGCCGTGTCATAAAGTAGACCAGGAATTATTCTTTTCTTGATCATTTCTACTTGCACCCTGGAGCTCTGTTGCAATGCTGACACAGGTTGGGGTTGTAGACCTGTTGTATGTGTCCTTGAGTCAAACAATGTCCAAACTGTCCAATGAAATGGAAGGAGCAGAGACATGGAACTGACTGAGTAAAGCTACTCATTCTGAAGCCTGGTCCATTACATTACATTACATATCTTTTAGCTGAAGCTTTTATCAAAAGTAACCTCTATAAGTGCAAACAAGCAAAAGGTTCATCTGACAAATGCTAGTCCAATGAGTTGTAAATCTTACAAGTGGTCAGGCGATATGTTGCTAATATGAAAACATTAGTAAATGCAGTTTTAAACCCTCCTTCCCCGGACTGAATGCAGTCACATTAATGCAGTGGGGTTCAAGAAAATTATGAAATATAGTGACAGCTGGTCACTCTCTAGCCAACTGTCTGTGACGACACTGAAATTGATGACTTATGTAAAGAGAATGTGCGTAGGATATATATACACAAGTCACTCCTTCAAATGCTTGTCACAAGTGTGAAACCAGTTTTACATCCGCTGTGGCACACTGCACACATCGCAGTCTGAGAAGTGACGTGAGTGAGAGATTGTAATCTTGGTTCTGGGTTCGGAAACAACACATTTATAGAAGAAAAACACTGTTTGCATAAGGGGGGGGGGGGGGGGGGTGACAAGGTTTGAATTGTGGGCGTTTACCGCGCAGGGAGGACCTGAGGCTATACATCAACACATGATAGCAAGTTGCATTGTGGGAGTTGTAGGTTTTTTACGGAACTTGACCCATTCTAGGGACTAGCCCTGCGTTTCAAATCACATACTTTTTTCATTATGTCGAGAAATGTCAAGAATAAAGACGAATACTCCAAAATGCTATTGGAGTTACTGGGGCATTTATGTATTTTCCGCATACTACAATTGACGTGCATGTATTGGGACATCCTAAATCTTTTTCTGGCATACTAAATAGTAGGGAAGTATGGGGATTGGAACGCAGGGTGAGAGTCAGGTTGTTTTAACCTCTGCTGCTTTCTTCTTTTCATCTGCCTCGTACACGTCTCTCAGCTTGGTTTAAGTGCATTTGACTGGAGAGCCCTTTGATATAAACTGCCTTTACTGAAGTGGGTGACATGGGAATTATACAGGTGAAAGATCAGGGACACAGAAAGAAAAGCCTGATGGCTGTCTGAGATTTCACTGCTTGAGGTCAGATTACAGTAACACTGGCTCACCTGGGGATAAAGGTGTGACAATAATTCAGTCTTCTTCCTCTTTCCGCTTCATGTCTTTTTACAGGAATATGTGCTGTGAACACATCTCCCCTTTTGTGTCCCACTTTGAATTCATAATCTGGCCTTCCCTCCCACTTGGCACGCTATCTGTTTTCGGACTCACAATTTCCTGGGAACAGGTGGCAACAAGCGTGTGATTATGTGTGATGTAGAAAATGTCACATCATAAGGGTCGAGTTACAAGACATGACAAGTCACGTTGGAAAAGAGTGTATCGGGTAAACAGCTCCGATGTCGCGTTAACATTAACACTCTCCTCTATGGCCCTCAGGCTTCATGTGACTTTGAGTGGGTCAAAAAGGAGAAGAAGAAGAAGAAGAAGAAGAAGAAGAAGAAGGCACACATCATGTTTTCACTTCCCACACCTTAAAGAGGAAGTCAAAATCTGCCAAGTGAAACCAGATCTCACACAAACAGAGATGCTGGTGTACCAACGGATAATTGTGTTTTAAAAGTAACATGGTGCAGTTCTTGTGTTCTTTTTATTTTTCAATGTTTCTTTTGTTGTTGTGCTCAATCAGACACATGAATGGACTCTTTTCATTCAGTGCCATGTCAAATAGTTTCCATGTGTTGACATTAATTACTTGTTCTTTACCGTTTCCCAGACTTAACCTCCACATTTCAGAAGCAAACATTGCACTCCACTGACATTCTGCCAACAGTCACTTGGTTTGTGCATCAATAGAGATGAAATGATCCAACCGCATAACACGCAGTGACAATAAGCTTCACCAGAGTGAATATCCTCACAATGCACAATGAGATTACGCATTATAACGCGTCAGTACTTCTACTGAAGTAAAACCATTATTCAGTGGACACTACTTTTCGACACAAGTTCTTCTTCCAGCCTATATACACATTGACAAACTGATATATAAGTCTTCTTAAAGGTAGACTCACCTCATGGCCACGTTGCTTCCATCTATAACCACTGGTCTGAAGTCTGCCAGGGGGGCTTCTCTGTCTGGTTGTCTGGTGTTATGCGTGGGGGGCGCGGGGCTGCAGCCTCTGGACACCAGCTTGGGGCTGTTCTGGAGGCTGTGGTTGCTGTAGGCTGGAGTGTGACAGGTCTTGATCAGCTCCTCCAGGATGTCGTTGGTCTGGGCGTCATGGCCGTGGCTCTGCAGCACCCGCACAATGTCTCCCTGGGAGTATCCTAACTTCAAGAAGCGCTCCACTTTGGCATGCTGCTGCTGGCTGTCCATCCTGTAGACTCTGTGTGTGTGTGTGTGTGTTCCCTCTCTTCAGGTCTGGGGGGGGGTCTTCCACGCCTCCTTATTCTAGGCTCATCAGCATCTCCACGGCAACGGCCTGTTGTTTGTGAAGAGTTGACAGGTGTCAGAGGAGGAAGAAGAGAGTTCACAGTAAACACGCTCTGCGGTTTAGTCACAGGGGTTTTTTAGGACAAATTGACTGCGGTCTAGTGCTGCTTTATAGAATCAGCTCCGGTTACCACACAACTCATGACTGCCAAACGCAAGTGCGAACACACACCGGCTGACGTCACACGCTGGTTCAGAAAAGCCCCATCATGTCACAGACCAAGAGGAGGAAGCTGAGGGTCGGCAGTTGATCCCCTGGCTCTAAGTCCACACAGGTTGTCCTCACAGGGTTAAGTCACCAAAAACAAACATGAATGGAAAACGGTGTGTGATTGTGTGAGTGTGGGTGTTAATGTTACGAAGCCTCACCCCATTCCAGACGGTTTTTATTGGCCTTTTCTGGAAACCCCCCCCCCAAACTTCATGATGGCCCAAATGAGAAGAGAGAGATCCCATTGATGTGTATCTGAGGGGGCGGGGGGGGGCCTATGTCAATAATAACTATTTCCTCCCACGAAGCAGAGCTGCTATTCTGAGTGCTGAACCAGATACAAACGTTTTTAACACACACACTATTACACCTGGAACAATGAAGGCGAAAGGCGCACAGCCCAAACTGTTGATGGAGTTTTAAGTGAAAGGTCTGTCATAGATGAGTGATCTCCCGGCCTTGTTTGAAGATGAAACCTACCCAGCTTATACTTGGGCACACTTCTCCTGTACAGTGTGCCATGAGAGATAGATAGATTAGACTGTGCCGCCTTTGGTGTGTCAGCTAAACATTCAAAGTATGAGGAAAACCAGCCACGGTGTGATGCCATATGCCATGCACCCATATCAGGGTTTCCCTTGAACACATGACAAACTGTCTCATCTGAAATGGCACGCCACTTGGTTTTTACAGTTCTATACAGTTTGTTTTGTTGCAAGGGGTCTAGGCTTATAGCACAGGCTTGCTACAACCTGCACAAAACCACATCCTTTGCTGCTGAGCTGGTGTTCAGTGCATAAGCAATGCAAGCCCCCCCCCCCCCTCCACACACACACACACACTCATGTTCTACCTCTGGATATGAAGAGTATATGATTATCCCTGCAGTGCTGCTTGTACATGTCCAATCTCCCAGGTAAACTTAGCTGGTCAACACACCCTCCCTCCACTCAGACAGGCTGACACCTATACCTGCCTCTCTCTCTCTCTCTCACACTCAAACATGTCTGAACAAGGCAAGAGTGCAGGCTCCCTCCGACAATTCACATTTAAACACAAAACAGCGACAGCTTAACATAGTCACATTAGTTAAGACCTCTGTCTTCTTCTGTACTTACACGTTCAGCAAGTGGTGGATCGGAGCCTGAGCCTCTCTCTCTCTCTCTCTCTCTCTCTCTCTCTGTGTGTGAGCTGCTCTCACTCACTCAGTCATTTAGTCAGTCAGTCAAGCAGTCAGTCAGTCCGTCCCCCTGACGAGCAGTGTGTGCTCTTGTTAGTCATTGGAGGAAGTGACTGTTGGCTGCTGAGAAAGCAAAGCCTCTGTAGCCAGCAAGGAAGAAAAGCAGTGAATTAGTGCTCACTACTTCCTCTTCAGGAGTCGGGGTGGATCAGGGAGCCTGAGGGAATATTACACCCAGTGTTTAGCAGCAGGAAGCCTGCTAGAGTCACACTGACACATCACATTGTTGAGGTTTTGTTTGTCATTCAAACGTTTGATCTCTGTTGAATTATGTTTATTCCCCATCTATGTGTGGTAGAATTCCCAACGTCAAATAGGTGTGTTGTTGCATCAACGGCTGTGGCAGAGAGTTAGACTGATAGCAACTCTCCCATATGTTTGGTAAATATGACAGCTCCAGCCAGCAGATTGTTAGCTTATAGCTTAGCACAAACAATGGAAGCTAACCATTATCCGTCTAAAGGTCAAACAAAACACAAACAAAGAAGACAATAAGTTACTACCAGTGTTACATGGGGAACCTGAACATCTACAGACAGTCAGAGCTCTTTGTCCCTCTGCTGTCAGCTGTCCATCAAAAGAAGAGAGACACTGATAGAGAGACAGCAGCATCATACAGCACAGAGCTGAGGGGTTGTCAGTCACAGCTAGGGGGGAACGGGGTTATATGTCACACGGGTTGGTTGTCACATTCGTTATATCTCGGCACCAGAAGGAGCTGTCTGTGGAATTTTGGTATGGAAATGTCCAGAATTGGGATCAGAGGTTACCTACATAGTCCTCCTTGGAGTTAGACAGCTGAATTTGAGGTGAGAGGACTTTTTGTGTTTTTCATGTCAAATTGAAAATATTTAGCTCCTCAGTATTTTTCTTCTAGGCTTAATCGTAACCCAACATTTTTTAAGTTTTTAGCTTGTTGCTAAACTCATTCTTGGGCTCAGGATATGGGGACGGAAACCATCACATTTTTTGAAGAAGTAATGGGCAAAACTATGCCTCTCATTGCTTGTTAGCTTAGCTTAAATCTGAAACTATTTTGGCTGAATGAGGAGGAAATAGTTTTACCTGAAGTGCCTGTGCTTCTGAGAAGTCCCTGGTCAAAGGACACACACACACACACTGCGTAGAATGTTTTATGGATCTACAGTCACACCTCACACACACCCATTGAAACCGCCCTGAGTGTTTACAGACAGAACATGGCTAGCTGTGATGATGACATGACGATAACGGAATGAAAAATGAGGAGGAAGATGAAGTCACAATGAAGCAGCACTTTGAAAGCCACCTTCATGCGTGTGCTGTTTGCCCTTTATCTAACCAGGGTGTGGCACATGCAAAAATACAAACTAAAAAGCAACCACCGTTGGTCAGAATAGAATGAAGGCTAAAAGGATAAAGTGATGTGATGGACATCATGACATTAAAATCTACAGTGAATCTGGTGAAAATATATGTCAATAAGTAAAAATACATTCGTAATGAGATATATATATTTTTCACAGAAGGTTTTTATGACAGCTTACTAGATCTATTTGCCGTTATGACAAATGTTAGTATGTTGTTGTGACAGGAAAAGTCCAGCCTTTGTCAATCAATCAATCAATCAATCAATCAATCAATCAATCAATCAATCAATCAGCTTATCAAATCCATGCCAAAAAACAGAGGAACATTGCAGCAGAATTGAAAAGGTAGACTGGTTAACAAGGTTACATTGAAATTAAAACCATGGCCGAACATGGAAACATCTTTTTTGAATATAAAAATATAATGAGAAGTTATAATGAGAAAAGTTGTTTGTTACAGTGCAAACTGTGTCAATTGTCATCCAGTCCAAACTATTGTAAAGAAATATGGTACAATTGTGGAATGGCTTGCCATAAGATTATATACTTCAAGGCCCCAAGAAAACAAATCCTGCTGAATCTTTCTCAAGATTATATTCAGTTCGTAGGGATCTCTCATAGAAATCCCACAGGAATGATGACAAAAGAACAGCACACCATTAGAAAGAGAAGTATAAAGTTAAATGTTGCATATTTTCATCTGTACTGACAGCATGAGTCAGGAGGACTGAGTGGGAACAACTGGCCAGTCTGAGAAAAGAGTTGCGTCACCTTTCAGAGAGTGGCTTGTTATTAAATCCAGGAACACCTATATACAGCCTGTTCTGTTTTTAGTGCTTCAGCATCACTCAACACACACACACACACACACACACACACACACACACACACACACACACACACACACACACACACACACACACACACACACACACACACTCCATCAGAAGAATTTCCGGTATTTATGAGATACTGTGTATTGTATCAACATTGTGTTGTGAGGAACTTAACAACCTGTAGTCAAACACTGTACAGAACTCTTTTCAAGTTCACGAGTTATTCATATTTTATGCTCCTTTAAATTTGAAGTCCTCTACATTTCAGAGGATCATTTTATATAATATGATGTGCTGTTATAGATTAGATGAAAAACATGCAAGATTAAAATGTTAAAATGATTCAATTGTAAAAAAATAAAGAAAATAAAATGTGAATGATCACTTTTCAAAGGGCCGTACTGCATGAGCACATTCACAATTGAAAATGTTGACCAATTGCACTTTAGTATATTTTGCCATTTCTCACTATTTTCATGCAAGTAATAACTGCTTTCACTTAGAGACCTACTTCACCAGTGGGAATATGAAGATGTATTGAACTCTGAGAGCCTATGTAGTATAAATGTGCAAACAAATTTGAAATCGGTTCATCCTAGCCTGAGAAAAGGCAGAAAGAGTGTTTTATGGTCACACTGTCTAACCCTACAGTTTCACAACATCACAACTGGGCAAACTGTAGGGTAAATGAAAACACTCTTTCTGCCTTTTCTCAGGCTAGGATGAACCGATTTCTAAAATGTTAGCGCATTTATACTACATAGGATCTCAAAGTTCAATACACCTTCATTTTCCCACTGGTGAAGTAGGCCTTTAAGTAGTAAAGCATGAAATATAAGATTTATTTTCTTAACTGACAACCCAGATAAATACTTAATGTTTTATTATGAAAAGACAGTCAAGACACACATCACTTATGTTTGCGAAAGGCCATGCTGCTTTCGGTTCCCTAGGCCCAAACAATATCTATTGCTTTTTTTTTCTGTGTGTATACAGTAACAATAGTACATGATGAAATGAGGAAGAGTCTATGAAGGAAAACCTGCTCCGGTGCTACATAGACTTTGCACAGTCTGGGCTTGTTCTGATGTGTGTGTGTGCATTTCCAAGGAACACCTGTTGTCTTACTGGAAAGACACATGGCTGAAGTGGAGTGAGACAGGGTGTGGTGCCATCAAAGTAAATGTTAAGATAATAGTACTAATACTAAGAAGAACCCACAACTGTATAGAGATGTCCTATCTAGATGTTCTGCTGCTTTTAAGATGGATTGAAAGGCATTCAGGCATTGGATTCTATCCATCTATCTATCTATCTATCTATCTATCTATCTATCTATCTATCTATCTATCTATCTATCTGTCTGTCTGTATGTCTGTCTATCTGTCTGTCTGTCTGTCTGTCTGTCTGTCTGTCTGTCTGTCTGTCTGTGAAGTGTGTAAACATATGCTATACAGCATCTTCCCAAACGGAGGTAACAGGTAACATACAGTATAAGTATTATGTGAAATAATAATAATTGCATAATCACATGCTTTTGTGAAATAGGGCACATTCACACACGTGACCACGAACCCTCACCCTACGCAATAAAGCTGATTTAGCTTCTTTCATCACATCAACATGAACTGACAGTTCAAACTGCATTCTAAGACCGGTAGTGTTTACAGTGCCTACACTACATGTGGAGAGCCTTCATTGTTCAGCTTTACAATGCACACTTAAGACTCTCTCACAGCTTTACTGTCCGTGCTCACCGTCCAACTCAAAACATGTGATCTTATCTCAGCTAACAGTGGTTGTGTCAAATAGGATTCAGTAATAGCCCAGTAGAATGTCAGGAATATAACATGTGAGTAAAGCCTAGGAGTGAGTTGCATTGAAAGGGGCAGCTAACTATCTATCGTTTCCTCTCTGCAGCCAGCCCCAACCCTAACCACACACAAATCCTTACATTGTTCATTCGATGCAAGCCGAAGTGATCTGTACGCCACCTATACAGCAGCATGTGTGTTTGCACGAGTGAATGTATAACTAAAGATATGTGTGCATTACTGTGTCTATGTTAGGAATTTGGACCGACAGCTTTGACTTGACGACACAGCGTTCTGCCACAGTAACAAGCTCACTGAACATTCTTACCTTCCTCATAAACCTAACACAGCAGAGGACAATGACACACACACACACACACACACACACACACACACACACACACACACACACACACACACGCACGCACGCACGCACGCACACACACACACACACACACACACACACACACACACACACACACACACACACACACACACACCACCTCAGGCCTGCTTCACTATTTCACAACACATCAGCCTCAGCCATCGCACACTCACATGATACATAATACATTGTGCAGGGTGTCCCACACATTTTTACCAATACATTTTCAAAACGTTTCAACAAAGATTTCCATAACCTTATTCAGGCTTGTCTCACAATCATATGGTTCAATAATCAAACTTTTACTGCATTTCTCTTGAGCCGTGTGTATTAAAAATGTGTAATTTAAAAGCCATACAATAGGCAAGTACTTCACTATTGTGGATAAGCAAACAAGCAATATCTTTAGCAACAGTAACCCAAAGGAACTACTTTGCATAAAGTTACGACGGTTTTGGGACTTTTAAACACTAGCGAAAAACTTGTGTAAATTCATAACTTTTCCAAAACATTCAGATCCAAACCTTTTCAAGGCCCTGGAAAAGCTTTCTTCAAATTTCCAGGTATTTCATGACGGTGGGAATCCTGAAACTGGATCGGCTGTGTTTGGTTTCATTGGCCGTTATCTCTTCTGTGACGTGACACCCGCACAACACTGGCAGAATGACCCCGCGCTAGTGTGAGGTAGAATGTAGAAGCAGCCCATCCACATATACCCTGCGTTGCAACTATTTAGTATGCCAGAAAAAGTTTGAGGATGTCCCAATACACAGACGTCAATTGTAGATATAATGAAAACAAAATCTTGCTTGTCTGATTTGTTTTAGCTCTCCTATGGCCCTCAAACTCTTCAGTAGGCTACTTTAGTATGTAGTGTAGTAAAAAGAAAAAGTATGTGATTTGGAACGCAGGGATAGTAGTGTTACAATAGGCTGTGTGACTTTACAAAAAGGTTAAAGCCACTACGAGTAAGTCGGCACGTTGGCGACACCTTTGAACAAAAGTGGTAGTATTTTAACGACGCCAGCTGTCGTGAAGCTGTTTTCTAGCTCGTGCAGGGAGTGCAAGATTCAAATAATCAGGAAGCAATATGGTGCGTGTCCGTGTGTTGAAAGGCAGTAAGTGCTAAACACACCTGATTGCAATGAGTTGATGCATTGTCACCTCTCACGGAGCTGAACGAGTCCGTGTCCTCACACCAAGCGAATGAACGAGAGATGGCAGTTAGTTAGTATGGATCACAATGAGGTAATGTGTTTATGTTGTAAATAATGACTATTTCAGATGAATAATGGTCATCTGATGATGCTGGTGAGGCAAAGTAAACTTTGTTTTAGTAGGCTACCGCTCATTCATTTAGGAGTAAACACTGCAGTCTAGGTTCGCTGCGTGAAATTGTGTATACGTTGCTTGGCAACGCCCTCCCGCCCGCCTATCACTCTCCCTTTTAGCTTTTCTTCATTGCTTTTTTTTATTTTCTTCTTTGTTCTTTGATGGTTCAGCCCGACATGAAAGTAAACGTTCACTGTTAATTCCAGTCACCCCGGCCCCCCCCCCCCCCCCCACCTCCACTGAGATGGCGCAGATTATGCCACAACAAACAACTGTAAACTGGCAAACAGAGGATCTTACCATTGTTCAGTCACGGCTGGTCCCTCACCTGGAGCCATAGGCTTCATTTTGAGAAAGGAGGTCCATACTTTCCTGCGCAGATGCACTGAAATCTGCGACCAATACGGATATGTGACCATAGAGCATGCACGCGTGAACCGAAAATCGGACTGGGTGTACGACCAGATCAAATGCAGTAATAAAAACTATATAAAAAAGTCTTTCTTTGCACAGATGGTCTCGTTTGCTGTTAAAGGTAATTTATGATTATGAGAGGAAACATGAGGCTGTTTAAAAGATATTTAAATGTTACTCGTTGCTGCTTTAAAGGGTTACTGTGAGTGTAGTGAAGAGCACGTGGGCGTCTGGGGGAAGTCTACTTCAGTGGTTCCACCTGTGGGTGTGGAGCTGTGCAACCCTTTCTTTCCACTGCTCTGCCTTCCCTTCACTTCTTCAGAGATTCCCCCTCTTCATACACTTGGTTCAGCTTTATTTCCATTTTCTGCTCATAGCTCACACATGATTCATTCTGTGTTTTCCAAAACATGGCGCGATGACTCAATTAAACCCTCTCGCTTTGTTCCCGGTTCAAATTTGACCGATTTAAACCTGCAGTGTGTCGAATTTTGGGTTTTATTTCCTAGCAGATTTTGTAGAAAGTAATTATAATATCCATAAGTACATTTAATTTAGTGCATAAAAATGTTTTGAATTATTTTTTTCCCTTAGAAAGGGTCTCATATATGTCCATATTTCTGCATATCTTGGACCAAGGCCTAGTGCCGCCATCTTGAAAGTGTCATAGTTGGAATGCCATCAGGAGCATTGTTTAAAATTTAGAATTGTTCTTGTCCTTGAAGGCCACTGTAGCTTCTGTTATTATTCGAAAGGGTTGGGGTTACCCAGGGAGCGTTACATTCTAGAACTTTGTAGAACTTTCTTGATGATGTCATATTACACACTGCACCTTTAAAACGATTTCTCTCTGAAGATTTTTATTCATTCAGTCCGATTGTCATAAGGTTCCGTGACTTGAACACACAAAAAAAAACACGAAAGTAGTTCAAATGAAACTAACACAACAGGAGATTAGAACGTATTCAATTG
Source organism: Hyperoplus lanceolatus (assembly GCA_026929865.2). Lineage (NCBI taxonomy): Eukaryota > Metazoa > Chordata > Actinopteri > Uranoscopiformes > Ammodytidae > Hyperoplus > Hyperoplus lanceolatus. The sequence continues at coordinate 3,434,511 of CM049414.1, read as the reverse complement.
AGGGACTCTGGGTGTGTGTGTGTGTTTGTTTGTGGTTAGCTTTGCTGACGATCACAATAAGCTTACAAAGCTAATTATTGCATCTGCGGTGCTGGAATAAATCAAAGAAGAATCCTCCCCATCAAGTTTCTAATGGTTTGAACATCATGTCACACGCATTTCCTTGTGACTGACATAATGTTCTATCTTTGGAACTAGACTATTCCCATAAAGCACTGCGGTACTCACAACATGAAGGGTTCAACAATTGAAAGGGACAATCTTTGAATTCAGTAGGTGTCCCCAGACAGCTGTTTGATGTTTGAGATCCCTAGTTAGTAGATTACATTGTGTTGTGTTTTTATCTCACCGCCTCACATCTGAAACATTCCCCCGAAACCATCACCTCTAACGGCCTTAATGCAGTCACTAGTACAGGTACAGGTGGGTGTAGGGAGACAGCAGTCAAGTACACACACACACACACACACTCCACCCAAATATTTTTCCGTGGCCAATTGTTATGCATATGAAAAACCCCACCCATTACTAAACTAAAAAGTCAAAGGTGAGATATAAATCAACAGACAGCTTTAGTGTCTAATTTGGGCGTTGTGTTTAAGGGGAGGAGGAGGAAGAAGTTGCAGAGGAATTGAACATGAAATAACAATAGAAGAAGAATGATTAGGCCATGGTCACATTTTGCAGAGTTGCTTATTTTAATACACAAATTAAAAAAATTATTTTGCAAACAATGTTTTTTCTTCCAAGACAAGAACATGATAATCAAGTTATTGCCAGGGTGATTTTTTTAAAAGGAAGCCACTAGGGTAGGCTTAAAGGAATAGTGCAACATTTTTAACTCAAACACTGGTTGTCAAGGGGAGCAGGTCAAAAGATACACTTTACAACATCACGAAACGCTCCTGTGTGCTCGCTGGTTCTTGTATATTTATCACGTTATGTTGCGCTCAATATTTTTAGACGTTATGTCGTTTTAGAATCAAATGTGTGACCGTCAAAGGGACTTCCTGGTTTCCTTCCAGTGTGTATTTGGTTTTTAAATGACCTAACATGCAAAAAATATATAGTCTGTCACCTTTTCTTGAGCCGGAGAATGAGGCCAAAAGCTTAAAAATTTCAAATGTTGAACTGTTCCTTTAAGAATACAGTGATGCCATATAATTCATGCTGACTACAGATGAAGACCTGTGTGTGTGTGTGTGTGTGTGTGTGTGTCTCCACTCTTTCCCTGCTCATCTGTGTCTACTCCTCTCTTTATCTCTGTTCTTGCTGGCGTGGCGCTCCTCCTTGTGGCTGTGTCCCTTGTCCTTGCCGGTGTGTTTGCCCCGGGCCTTGCTGTGTTTGTGCTCCCGGTCTCTGGAGCGCGAGCGTTGGCGGGACACCTTTCTGTCTCGCCAGCTGTCCTCGTCGTCCTGGAAAACAACAAAACGTAGATTTGTTTTGAGTACACTTGATGGGGGGGGGGGGTAGCTCAGTTGGTAGGGTGGTCGACCCACAACTGCAGGGTCGTTGGTTTGATCCCCTGTCTCCCCGCCACATGTCCAAGTGTCCCTGGGTAAAGAGACACTGAACCCTAAATGTCTCCTGATAGTTAGCCAGGACCCTGTGTGGTAGCTGCTGCTATCGGTGTATGAATGTGTGCTCCAGTTGTAAGTCGCTTTGGATAAAAGCGTCTGCTAAATGACATGTAATGGAAACTATTAGCAGGCATCACAAGGTGAACCTTGCTGTGGCAATCAATACAGCAACTGCTTCAATACATCAAAAGCACTGAAAGGGCATGGGGATCTGTGTACTTCCTGGAAAAAAAAAAAGATACTTCCTGGTAACAATAAATCTTCAAGTTGAAACCTCATGGCACACTATGAGATGTTTCCATCCCAATTAATCACAAACGTAATATTTTGACATTGCCACACAGTTTTCTTTTGCACAGGTGAATGGACAGGCTATAAAGAGGTTACAGTGTCATGGCCTACCTGCTACTAATGAATGAGGAAGGAGCCAGACAGTGTGGTTAGGCACAACTGAGCTTTTCCATCACAAGTCTAAATGTGTGCACCAACATTCTATATGAACAGGAAACACACCACCTGATGAAAGTCATCCTAACCATTTCAGGGAAACGTTGAGGTGGACTATGGTGCCTACTGTTCACTGCAGGTCGAATGACCATGAATAGCAGATTAGCTAAGTATATTGAACTAGTTAGTCAGCTTGTTTTCATTCAACACAGTATTATCTGGTATGTTGCTGATTACGTTGCATGCGGAAATCAAGAAACTTGACTCCAAAACCACCTTTTCAAACTTAAAACCAATGTATATGGGGATTTAGTATACAGTATACCCTTTAAAATGTGTTTTATAGGCATACTATCTTTCTTGGGTGTTGACTGTGAACAGGTGTTTTGAATGGACATCATGTTAGGAATTGTTTCCTCAAAGCATACCTAAGCTACATAGTAGGGAATACTGAGTTCTGACTTTGAACACAGGGCCAAACACACTGGGGTTTGTTTCAAGCAGCACCAAACAGGTTAGCGGTCAGTAAACGCAACACTTCAAACTGGATTTACCCTGCACCAGAAACTAAAGTTACACTAGCATTTCCCATGACAAGAAGACAGCAGATATAAATAAACTCTTTGATAGATGGCAATCAGAAACAACATAAATATGGGTTAGGCAAAGAAGAATGAGGAAGCATGTATAATAATAGGTTGATAGGCAGGGACAGGCCTGGTGTGTTTGTGGCACTGACAAAACCTGGGTTGAATTCTAGGTGCAGTAGTGGGTTGCTGGTTGCAGCAGCTCACTATAAGGTTTGTAATATTATACCTATAAATAAATGCTTACAAGGCAAACTAACTAGATACAAAGGGTTCAGCAACATATATCCACTATATCTATTCTGTTTCAGTTTAGTTTGTTTTCATTCAGTTGGTCATGTCTATTGCATTGTATTGAGAGATGTAAGTGTGTATACAATCTATACTACACAGCATTTTCTCTTTTCATTGCTCCCCATGCTCAAACTACTATATGAGATCCTACTGCATACATACACACACACACACACACACCTTCCTTATCACTTATGTAATATTTTAATGATTTCAAGGGAACTCAAAATATCAAAGGCCATAGTAAACACACTGGATAAGACTTAAAGGGATAGTTCAGTATTTTTGAAGTAAGTGCCATTATCTGTGTACAGTTGTGGCAATGAAAATTGAAAAGAGAAAGAATCTCACACAATCTGCCTCCTAGGGGAATGTTAGAACATATGTTCTAACATTTTTGAAAAACATGTTGACGTCAAACATGTTGCTTTAAAAGGTGCTCCGAGGAACTTTCAGTTTGTGTTAATTCTTGGAACCCCTTAGGACAAAAGTGGTAGTGTTTTTACTGTACCAGCTGTTGTTCCAGGGTGAGCGTACCCATGACAAAGGCAGTAAGAAAAACTATATAAAAATAGCATTCTTTGCACTGACGGTATCATTTACTGTTACATGTCATCAGAGGCATAATGAGATTGTTTCAGAAATATTTAAAAGTTCCTCGTAGAACCTTTAAACAGAATGTCCAATTAAGTTGCCATGTCATGACAGAGAGCCTGTGTCACAATATAGTATTTTATATATATATATTTTAAATCCTCCCATCTTAACAAGATTATTATTCATCAGCTCAGTTCTCTGGTAGACTGGTTCAACCCGGAGCCAAATGAAAGACTATGATTTGATATGTTACACTGATAACACACTAATACAGTCACTGCTCTGCTGTACTAGCAAAGAGAAAAAGGACACAGGGAGAGTCACTGGGTGAACTTTACACTGACAGTGTGGAAGTGGTTAAAGGTTTCCAACTCAAACCAGAAGGTTAAGTTGCTTCCATGGCCGTCATATGACCCTGACTTCACACCAGCACTTGCACCATAATAGATCTACACAATGGTATCACTTCAATACGCAAGATTGTTCAACTAAATAAAATAAGAAATTTGAGTCATACAGTCTATCTATTTGTAGACATAGAGGGTTGAGTGGGCAGGACTTTTACAAGTATTAAGAACTTTGAGACTATTTTATGTGAAAAAGGACACATTTATATTTGTATATCTATTTATGATTAGAACCGCGTCTTAAAAACAAGTTAAAGGACACTACAGACAATGTACAATTGAAAGTTGTTGTTTTTTGTTTTCAATGTTAAAAAAAATCATAAATAGAAACATTGTAATAACTCTCTCTCTCTCTCTCTCTCTCTCTCTCTCTCTCTCTCTCTCTCTCTCTCTCTCTCTCTCTCTCTCTCTCTCTCTCTCTCTCTCTCTCTCTCTCTCTCTCTCTCTCTCTCTCTCTCTCTATATATATATATATATATATATATATATATATATATATATATATATATATATATATATAGTGTTTGAAGAGCCATGCTATTTTAAATTATTTTAGTTATGTTAACATGATCCATAATCCTAATAAAGAGTGTCTAATCATAATAGCACAAAGTAACAGATGATGGGTCGTGGTTGAACTAGACTAAAGGAGTGGGAGGTGGAGCTCAGTAGGGAGCCACAGTGTCTGACATCTGGCTTATTTAATGGATATTTCTTATTTTGACTAATGCCTTTACGTGCCTTTTTTTTAAAAAAATACCATACTTTCTTTGCAGCTTATTTTTAATATTATCATCATGCCTATGTTAATTGTATGTGTATTTTAATGTTTAGCTTGTAATCACAATAAAGCACATTGAGCTGCATTTCTAGTATGAGGGGTGCTAACCAAATGAAGTTGATTCTTATTATATTTTGGTTGGTATTGGTGTCTTGCAAAGGCGACACAATGTGCACATTTATGTATTTAGACACATTACTGCCAAAGCATACATTAGACTTTTCAGGACATCTTTTGCTGATATAACTTGGAGCACACTAACTGTACCTGATGCTTGTGAATGTATTACTTATTTCAGTCGCAATATCTATTTTTCTCACCATGGAAAACATTTTTTTTAATGAAATGTTCTGATATTATGTCAATAGCCATTTCCAGTGAGACAGTGAGGTAGAGACTGTGTATGTGTGTGTGTGAACATTTGTGCATGCAGGGACATGCTCAAAGAACCAGATTTACTGAGTTGAGGAAGACAAGTTAGGCTGTTACAGTTAAGTCACTGTTCCATGTATGAAGAAGTTACTCAATCATAACCCAGAGACATCAGTTAGCCCCTATTTTAGAATGTGCTGTGGTGTGTGTGTGTGTGTGTGTGTGTGTTATGTTGTTGTCCCTGTTGTAGAATGTTCAGTTCTTCAGTTTGAACATCTTTATTTCCTGGTTCAAATATTTTTGGCTGTTTTTTTCCACCACAGACGAGGAAAGCTGTTAAATATGAAACAGTGCTCCTCCCTAGGCGTTGCCTTGAGTGTGCTATTGACGGCTTTATTAGTCACCTAGTTAGGGCGAAGAGACCGGAGGGGGATATTTAACAGAGAAAGGACGGATAAAGTGGTCTTAGAACAGACAAAAGAGGTGAGAACCATAAACTGAGGGAAAATAACAAAGAACCTGTTCAAAATGGCTCCAAAAAAAACCACAGTGATATTGAGCACATAGCTGATCCAGGACTCAATATAGGTGTGTGTGTGATGACGTACTAAACTGCCACTGGCGATACACTAATAGCAACAAACATGCAACAATTAACGCCTGCTGTTGTGCAAACATGTGGTGATGACTTGCTGAAGATGAAGAGAGGCTTAACAGAGCAACACTTTACAATGGCCTGTGCAACATTAACAATGCACACTGTTGATATGAATGACATGGGGAACAAACCAAAATGACCAGACAATTGGAATGAAGGTTATTTGCATTTGTTTACACAGCTGTCCTTTTCATTTGCATAACAATCAAAATGGCCCCCATCATGCTGGATTCATGTGGTTTTTCTTTTTGTTTGTTACATTTGTTTGAGGTTTTGAACAACTTTTGAAGACAGTGTCATGTTACGCATTGCTATATGAAAAATGTATTTTCTGAACCTGTTCCGGTTCCCTAACTATTTGGTAATGGTAAATGGACTTGTATAGCGCTATATCTCCGTTTATCACAGACCCAAAGCGCTTTACATTGTTTTTTGTACACATTCACCCAGTCACACACACATTCATACACCGATAGCAGCAGCTACCACGCAGGTTAGGCTAAGCACTAGGGTGCTAAGCTAACTAAGCTAACTATCGGGAGCAATTCGGGGTTCAGTGTCTTGGGAGACGGGGGATCGAACCTCCGACCCTGCACACCAGAGGCCAACACCCTACCCACTTCGCCACTGCCGCCCCAATTTGAATATGTACTCTACTCTAATAAAATAATCATAGGGAGACTTCAGCACAGTATGACAATAGAGTGGAGTGTAGGGATGTGTGTGAGAAAGGTGGCATTGAGTAGTAGGTATACCTTGTGCTTTTTGGCCTTCCTGTCCTCATCCTCTGAATGGTGGTGGTGCCTCTTGTCCTTGTGTTTCTTCTCAGAGGGCTGCTGACTGCTGGCTTCATCCTCGTCTATTATCAGGTCATACTTGGAGCTTTGAGGTGAGTTATGGAAATCCCCAGGTAGTTGAAAAAGTCAAAAGGCTTGCCCAATAAAAAAAGTGAACAAACAAGAAAAGAGAGAAACAAACGAAACGAGTTCATAAGGCAGACTGATATATTATTATGAGGCTAATGTCTATTTGTGATATTGGGCTATACAAATAAATCTGACTTTGATTTTGATTTTGAAGGGGAAGACAAGGATACTCTTGTTTGGGCTTGACTTGGTCCTTGAGAGCCAGTTTGGAGCGGCCCTCCACGTCCCTCTCGTAGGCTTTGAAGTCGTCTTTGCTGTACTTCCCCCCTAGGAAACAAGAGGACGTTTTGGGTCAAGAGTTAACTCGAGGTGAGCTGGACAAAACTCCACTGTACACACAAAGCAGCTTTTCATTGATTTTTTTTGCATTCCCTGTTCACACCGTGGAAGAGAATGAGAAATATTTTCCAAACATGGCAGCCAAGGCCTCTCCACTACGGGTTTACCTTTCCCTTTCCATCTGATCTTAGACACCGACTGGCTGAAGTCTACGTGGATGCGCCGGTCGTCGATGAGCACGTTGTCCATCTTGAAGTAAGCCTTCTCACAGTCCTCCTGCTGTGAGACGCACAGAGCACAGGACACAGTCAATGTCATGTCCTGGAGAATGTGCCTTTACTTTGTATATGCTATCAAATGTCTAGGAACAAGGAAAACGTTTAACATTAAAACACTGATGGTAAAAGTCTGACACTGTCTGACTGTTATGCAGAACCAGACTTAAAGAAGTACATATTAATAGCTGAAAATATACATTAAAAGTACTTGAATTAAATGAATTTCTGTGTTGTAGAAAACCCCTTTGCGGACACCAATCTCTTCTATTGTATCACAGGTACAATACATCTATCATATTACAGGTAAACATCAGGGTTGTAAGCACATTGTATCTACAACAAACTGCCCAGCGCCCTCTTAAGGTAGAACTATGCAACACTTCAACATGTCCAGCACTAAATAATCCATGATATCCATGGCCGTCTCCTTTTATTCTGTTAAAGTTGATTTGTCCAATCTGTTCGCCCTCACCAAAAGACAGAGCCCATAACCAGCTCAACCACTGATGAACCTTAGCCATAAGGTGTCTAGGATCACTCCTACAGGCAGAAGTTCACCATGGGGAAGTGGCCCTTAGAACAGCCAAAAGTCATTAACTGGAGGGGAACTGTAGATGTAAATGTAGTATATCATATACCTTTGACATCTCTAAAATAACACTGAGTTATTCACAGGCTGCAGGGGGTTTCCCATCACTTTTAATAGATATAGTGTACAGAGTGGGTGGCCACCGCAAAGCTAGATAGATCCTGATAACTACGCTGGTTGAAGAGGACCATTCATTATACCAGTGAGGTCATCTGACCACCAGCTACTGGCTGTGTCATCTATGTCTGACAAGAGAAGGTCTGCTATCAGGAGGAGGAGCCTTAACAACATGAAGCTGAGTTGTTATAACAACGTCTTTGAGGGCAGACTTTAGGGGCGTACCCTGGACTGGGTTATGCCACCACTTGGGTATCCATGCATGCTGTAACTAAACTGTCTGTATACTTCTATTGCCAAAACAAATACAAAATTAAAATACTTCATTTAAATTAAAATGGTCAATCATTTTTTCACAAGCTAGGGATTTCTAAGAAGATATATTGGATGTCATTGCAATGTTAGTCCCTTGTCACATTACCGCCATTGCACATATTTAAAGGGGCAGTTCAACAGTTTGAGAGAGAGATGCTAATTCTGTTTTGTTTTTTTACAGAGCTAATTAAGTTTTTAAGCAGATGAATTAGTTGTCCCTTCGAATTGAGGGTCTACGTACAGAGGCTGTCGTAAAGCCCACCGTGGTAAATTGCTCTTTGTTATATTTAAATAAAATGATTTCATTTGATTTGACTTACTTTGGTTAGTTTCTGGTTTATTTGGACAGAGCCAGGCTATTTGTTTAACCTGCTAATTGTCCTCGTGCTAAGCTAGGCCAACCACATGCTAACTCAGGTCCACACAACAGTAAATTAATATTGATCCTCTCATCTCAAACTCTTTAAACTGTAAAAACATCCCCACACAGTTTACATACACACAGTTCTAACGGTGCAGTTGACTCACATACTCTGTGTCCCATTAACAAATGCCACGCTCACCTTTTCAAACTCAATAAAAGCATAACAGAGGGAATCTCCACTCTTCCAGTCTCGGATGATCTCACAGCTACAGAGGAAAACATGAGAGCAATCAAGCAAAAACTGTTAGCACATAGACAATGTCCACATGTACAAATCAATAGCAATACAAAACTAGCATTAGGTAGAAATTGAAAGGTTGGCGACGTCACCATTTAATAGAGCCGAAGCGAGAGAAGATGATTTCCAGGTCTTCGTCCGTGGTGACGGGGTTGAGCTTGCAGACAAACAGCACGTTCTCTGGGGGAGCCATGTCTGCGTCTGGGAGGTCTCCCACCTGGAGGAGAGAGAGAGTTGATGTGTCTGCATCTTGGCTAGTTTCACTTGAAGACTGAGAGCACACTTCTTTTCTTTACTGTGAAAAAAAAAGAAAAAGCTTGGAAAACTGTCTTCACCAGATTTTTGAGTTTAAGGAAAACTAGACCTCTTACTTTGAAGGAGAAGTGCCTATTTTTGAGCCAGCTAGGAATATTTTGTTGAGATAAATAATTTGTCATTACCATATAATGTAACTTCAAGTTGGGAGTTTCTACATACTAAGCATTCAAGTAACTAGTTAGTTGGGCGCTCCTTTGGCGTCGTGGATAGAACGCGTACCATATTGGCTCCGGCCTTCGTTGCAGTGGTCGCGGGTTCAAATCCGACCCGTGGACCTTTACTGCAGGTCATGCCCCCCTCTCTCTCTGTCTCCCCATTTCAACTCTGTACTATCTAATAAAGCTTGAAAATGCCCAAAAATAATCTTTAAAAAAGAAATAAAACAGTAACTAGTTGTGCTACTTCACTAATTCTCATAGTCATACAGATAATGTACGAGACACGATACGTCACACACGGTTTTAAATCACAGAAAAAAAAAACTCTTGTCTAAATTCGCATGAAAAACACCTCCCGGCCCTTTGCCAGTGGTTCAGTAACGTCTGTCCCTCATTTTCTTTACAAAGTGAAAAATCCTGTTCAGGCCAGCAGCAGCAATGTGAAGTTTTCCTTCAGCCAGTGTTCTCACCATCTCCAGCAGGATGGCCTGAGTCTTGGCCTCCTTCTCCTTCAGCCTCTCCTCCAACTCCTCCGCCGCTTTCCCATCCGCATCATCGATCACCTCGTCCGCTCCGATACGCCCACTCTGCGCGCGCACACACACACACACACACACGGTTACTGAGGCTGAGTATATGCCCTTCTTACATTAGGCTCTATGCATTTGTTCATATTCATTTGTCCAGATGGCGATAGTTTGTTTTGGGTTATTTGAGGGTGACAGTTTGAACTTTATAATGTTTGTCTGAGGAAGGAAAAGATGGAAGAACTATCATGACTTTTCCATGGAGTATAAACAGTGGCAGTGCACTCACGTCTAGCTGCTGTTTGGTGGGTTCAGGGGAGCGGTCGGGCACTGGTAGATCAGGAGGGTCGTCAAAGGGGTCTTCCAAGATCACCGTGTGGTTTATCCTGCAGCAAAAAAGACATTCTCTCATCCGTTGAAAAAAAAAAAAAAACGTTATGCTCGGATGTTTTGGGGCTAATACTGTGTAATGGTTGAAGGTCGTTCGGATTCATTTTGCTATTAGAAATGATCTGAAAATGAATAATACCTTAATCATTTATTAAAGTTCAAAGTCAGGAGCACCAGCTCTTTACTTTGGAGAACAAAAATAACCAAAAAGTCCCGTTTTATCAATGTTTATCTTTAATGTTGATTAGCTTAATGATCAGTTTAAAAAAAATCTATATTAATAAAAACCTAGTCAAAATGATCATTTCCATAAAATAATGCCTAAAATAATATCACTATTATACATATATACATATAATATGACCACAATACTGAAGGTTAAAATTATTCTTGACCTGTCAGAGGTTGATTTCCCAATAATATCCACACTGTATATAAATGCATGCTTGGACACAGAGGCTTGTATTTGACACTGCTTCAGAGGCACTTTCTCTAGGGGGCTCACCTGATATCCTGAAAGGGAACAAAGTCCTTGTCCACGAAGGTCTCGTTGATTTTGGCCAACACGTCCATGCCTTCTGTCACCTCCCCGAACACAGTGTGCACTTTATCCAGGTAGTCCAGGTTCTCACTGGTGGTAATAAGGAACTGAGGACCAGAGAAACACAGCAGATTAAAGGAATACTTCACCCATAAGGAAACCAGCGTTCTCTCATTATAAAATCGCTATCATAATATAATGAATGAGGTTTTTCTTCCCTTAGTCTTCCCTTGGCCCAGCTGTCCTGTTAATCCTAACCATTAGAAAGTGGGACCATAAAACACTCTTTCTGTCTTTTCTCAGGCTAGGATGAACAGAGTTCTAAATTTGTTGCACATTTATACTACAGTGAAGTAGGTCTTTAAACACACATCTTTTCACACCAGAAAAACATTTGATCTGTAAAGATGATGATTGAGGCTTATTTATTATGTTATGAGAATACATGTTCACTTCTCTGACACACCCAAAGTTACATAGTGCACCTTTAATGATGCTATGTGGGGAGGCAAACGACAGTGTGTTTATGTACATGTGAGTATCCACCTGAGAGCCATGCTGATCGCTGCCATTGTTGACCATGGACACCGTGCCCTTCTTCCTGTGTTTGATGCGCGGCGCTTTCTCCACATCAAAGAAGCGCGCCTGCTCCCCGTACAGTTTGCTAGTCACACACACACACACACACACACACACACACACAGGAAAGAACATTAACTTGTGTTCTACTTTCAGTATTCCAATGAAAAATAAAAACACAGTGAAAGTCAGTGGTAAAGATGGCTGACCTATAGACAGATTCTCCACCGCGCCCTGTCCCAGTGGGGTCTCCCGTCTGCACAATGAAGTCTCTCTGAGGAGGAGACAAACACATCGTTATATAAATGTTCATTATTATTTTATAAATCAAATATTAGGACTGTGAATTCATATCACGATTCTCTCATACAATTAATATAACATGTACTGACAGATTCATTTTCGGCAATAGGAGATATTCACTGATTTTAACAAAAAGTGATTTTGACAACAAGCGTTCTCCAGAATGGCTGACTCCACATTTAAGTATAAAGTGATTAAAAAAAAGCCACAGAGAGAGACACACTTTTATTTCGGTTGGGTATGTCATTAAGTGTGAAAGTGCAGATGACAACTGTGGTTAATCCATGTGGCCCTTAGCGGTAAAGCTCGCAAGATCTCCAACAGTAATAGGGTTATTTAGATTATTGATATAATGGAACCTGAACAAAGCTTCTTCTGCCACATTACAATTGCTACAGGATGCAGAGGCAACAATATTAACACTCTGCAAGCTGCAAAAATTGAACAAGTTGTGCTGCGACTCGAGCATCATTTGTTTATTCGCCCAAGCCCCCTTAACCTTTTCGGACACAGAAGTCATGATGCAAATGTATCTACATGTAAAACTGTCACTAGAAGTGATTTCAAAGGACCACGACATCTGCGCAACATAAACTCAGAGAGTAACTTTATCTTTGCAATATGTGTCCATATACGAAGAGTGGCCTGAAATATCAGGGTTGAAACTGGTCTGTGACTCTATCGCCCTCCTCAGGCCAGTCAGGTTGAGTTGACGGCACATCACAGCATGATTCAAGTGAAAATAATATGTGACATATGTGACAATATATGTTTCATAGCAGAACTTTGAACGGGATCATGAGTTTTACCTGAACATTGTGAAAGAGGCAGTAGTTGTAGAACTTGATCTTGCAGAGTTTCAGAAAGTTCAGGCAAGCTGCAAAACAACACCACACGACAGGTTAACGTTGAATGAACAATAACACTAAGCATCAATTTAACTTGGCTTTAGATGAGGTTGTGTATTGGTTTGTGCCTGGAAGGATATTTAGGGGGAACCTACTGTTTGCTATAGGTAAATAAAATAATGAATAGGAAGCCAGCGAGCTAACAGTTTTAGCTAGCTCCAGCCTATTCTGTTATTCAGCTGGTTAACAGCTTTACTCAGCCAGCGAACACTTCACTAAAGTAGCTACCATTATGTGGAAATGCTTTTAAGGTCTTACTTTTAGGACGTTCGTCTGTAAACAAATCAATTACGATATCACCCAGCGTTGTTTCAAGGAGCACCGCCATGTTGACGTTACCGATCTCGCGAGAAATTGAGTGTTTTTGGGGTGTGTTTTGGTAATGACGCGCGCATGCGCAGCAATAGTGTCTTGGTCAATGTTTTTGTTTTAGCTATTTTGCTGCTGGTGAGATAAGTCAACACAAAATGGAAGTGACAGGCCTGGCCGTGAGTGTTGTGTGTCTTCTTTTTGCTTCAGTAACGTGCACGGAGTCGCCGCCCAGGCAACTGAATACGGTAAGAATCAAAGCGGCTAATTTCAGCAAGAGCAAAATACTGATGATGTTGATGTTAGCATAGCATTAGCTTACTGATCGTCCAGCGTTGACTGGCAGACATCGTGGAATATAAAGACCCATAAGTCTGTTTGTTTTTCCCTTTCCTTTTCATTGATGGCTCTCCATAGGAAACCATCCTGATTAACGTGACAGCGGGGACATTGGCGGACACACTGTTACACGACTCCAACAACTTACAGGTAATAATAATTATAATAAGCTAAGCGAAGTACCGAGGTGGGTCTTCTTTTCTCTATGCAATGTGAATTAGTAGTGAGCAGCCAAGTCCTAACGTGGTTGTGCCTCCCTTCAGATCAATTTAAACATCTCGGTTGGAGAGCAGCAGGTGCTGGTGAATGACATCCCGGTAGAGCTGTCCGGGGTCACCAGGTTCAACTGTCAGGCTGTACTCTGTGAGTTAAGCCTCCCTCACATTACTGTTTCACCACAACTACACCACAGTAACACTCACCAAGCAAAACATCACCTCAGAATACTCTGTGATTATTCAAGCTACTATATTAAAAAAAAAAAAATGTTTCTTCATTATGCCAATATAATATGAATGCTATAAAAAGTATTATCAAACACACTGGGTAGGTTAATCAGTAGTGACAATAGTGGGTAACCTGTGTCTCTAATGACCCCATAGTGTTTTTTCTCCCCTCAGTCTTCAGGGTTCAAATTGTCAAATCAATATGAACATGAATGAATAATAACAATAATAGGAACTACTCCTAAACAGCATATGTTTGGCTTTTTCACCTGATGAATGGCTTGTTATTTTAAGGTGGAGTCCAGCGATTCAGGAGTGCGCTTGTTCTCAAAATCACTTTTTAAAAAAAATCAGTGAAGATCTCCTCACGATTTCCCTCAGTGTTAATACACAGACTGGGCTCTGTAGACTGGCATGTCGCTAGCTATAGTGGGCCCCATTTTGCTTACATACCCCTTATTAACATACCAGTTTACAGAGCCTCGGCTGTTTGTTCACCACTGGATCTTTTTTCAGCGCACACACACACACACACACAGTACGGACAGGTAGCTGATCGAGAGGCGATAGTCACTGATTTTACACAAAAAGAGATTTTGACAACAAGCGTTCTCCTGATTTGCTGACTCCACCTTTAACTCAGAATCAATATCATCATTGATGAATTGACTTGCTGTATAACTGATGCATTCATCAGCTAGAGAGAGAGAGAGAGAGAGAGAGAGAGAGAGAGAGAGACGTAACCAGCTTCTTAATGCTCTGATTTGTATGTTGACAGTAGACAGCGTGAATGGCAGCAGTGACTTTGAGTCCGGGGACGTGGTGTCCACCGTCACCCGGGTGATGGTGAGCCAGAACCGGCTGTACAGCGACTCGGAGGAGGTGGTGGCTCTGCAGGTCTTCAGTGAAGTCATCGAGATGGAGGGCAAAGAGGTAAACATGGCTGTCTTTCCACTCTGTCCAATGGTTAATATCGTGTGAGTCTGAGTAAGAAAGAAGTGTATTCTCCCCAGTCTGTTCCCAGATGTTAGAAAGAATTTGGGGAAATGGTATATGCACCCAACTGTTGTGAGATCCACATTCTCCTCTGTCATATACATGTGTTACTGCTCAGTTTGTAGTTATACTGAATTATTTATTCTGAATTTTGGTGGGGAAGGGCGCTCGTGCTGTAGTGGTTAGAGCCTTCTTTCTCTAACCAAAGAACTGATCAATGACAGTACTACTACCTACCTTGTGTAAAAGCTTTTTTTTTAGTATGTACTAGTAGTTTGTATCCTTTTTAGGTCCAGCAGCCGGACATGTGTGAGGTGAAGATCTTGCTGAGCCCAGACTTCCAGAAGCTGGCTCAGTTCACCAACATCTACCCCATAGGACACAGTGAGATCTTCAGGGTTCCCCGGGAGAACGACGTCCTCGTCACTGATCCACCAAGTCCCAGGAAAGGTATTTCAAACGGCGCTGCTTTTCTCTGATCCTAAATTCTTGATTCTTTGGCACCTTTTTTTTTTAAACTCAGATTTTGTAGCTCTGGTCACACACACACACACACACACACACACACACACACACAGACACGGGTCGGTTTATTTTGAAACAGGCGTTCTTTAAAGCTGTGAAAACTATTTGCAAATAAACATTATACAAAATTACAAAAAAATACAAAATTAAGCCGGAAAGAAATATCACTTTGTGGCACATGACATGACATGGATAATACAAGAAATAAAGTGCATTATAATGTTGAAATCAAATTCCTCGCTGGCCGCTTGTTGTGAATAGAGTTTGGTTGAGATGCTGGCTCAGTCAAACTTAATACAGTATGTCGCTGTTCTTTATGACCGGCATTCATCCACACTTGGTCCCACTGTACGCATGAACTGAATCAGAACAATACTGTCGTTGTGAAACTAGGAACAAAACATTAGTTTCCGTGCACTTTGCAGCACATAAACACATTTTAGTATTCACATTACAAATCGCTTCAATTACCTTACATTTGAACATGAATTATGTATCTATTTATCTATTACATTAAAAATGAAAGGATTTATTATGAATGATGCATAGTGAAATCAAACTTAAATACGCATCGTCACCCCTTACAGATATAGATGAGCTGATGTCCCAGACCACCAGCCAGTACCCCCTGAAGCACACGGACACCACCCAGGAAGAGGTGGCCGCTCCGGGGAAGCTCCCAGAGACCCCACTGCGCATGGACCCAGACCTGCTGTATGACGGCAGATACCACCACGAGTTTGATCTGGTCAGAGAGCCCAGTCAGCCGGGGCAGATTCAGATGGAAACTCCGCCTCCAGAGTTGATATCCTCCTACTCCGTAAGCCCAGCCTGATAACTAGATCTAAATGATGGATAGGGTTATGTAATGCCACAGGTGTGTGTGTAGC
The DNA here is from genome assembly GCA_026929865.2 of Hyperoplus lanceolatus. Classification (NCBI taxonomy): domain Eukaryota; kingdom Metazoa; phylum Chordata; class Actinopteri; order Uranoscopiformes; family Ammodytidae; genus Hyperoplus; species Hyperoplus lanceolatus. The sequence continues at coordinate 3,418,393 of CM049414.1, read as the reverse complement.
TAATCCCAGCAGGATAGCTGTCAGTGGTAGGCCTGGTTTGATATGTAGGAAGGGAGAGGACCACCGTTTGAGGGTTCCCAATGAAATCAGACTGCTGCGGAGGTTTCTGCAGGGTTCCATACAGAGTCTGGAAAAGGCTTGATTTTAATTCTTGTGTTTTCAATGTTTGGAATGCTTGAAATCTGTGAAATGCTGGATTTTCATTACATTGATCAGACTGTCTTGGACTGACAATAGAATACTGTCTGGTTCATTAATTTTTATTTTTTTCAATACTTTCATGCTGACCTGGTCATATTTTTGTTAAATTATGATAAAAAGTGTACTAAATTGGGCTCATATATCACACTTATTTCAATTGAAAATGTGTAATTAATTTTTTATTATTACAAAACAATAATGTTCTTCAATAGCTTCCACGTTACGTGACCCATTGACTCAAATTCTTCCCCAGAAATAAATACCACACAGGACACACCTATATATTAATATAATATATGTTGGGTTTTAGTGCTTATTTTATTTTATATTAATATTTCTATGGAACATCCATTGTGTCTTTCTTTAATAGCTTTATAAAGTAAATGTCAACATACATATGAACACCCTTCCATTTTACAGATAGGGCAAAATATGAAATCACAAGCATGTTTTTTCCCCCATGTATATATTTAAAGCTTCAGGGTTTTTGGAAAAAGTTGAACTTTTATCTTGGAAGTCCTGGAAACAAAACACTTGTCTTTTCCGCTTAAACAAAGCTGTAAATAGCTTTTACGTAGTGTCAGTTGGAGCCTTGTAGCAGCAGAGCAGGCTAATGCTAACTGTGTGTGTCTGTCCCCTCCTCAGGCCATGTGTCAGTGGGTGGAGCAGGTGAGGGAGCGTCTGAGGCGCTTCTGCTCTGAGTCCCTGCCTCTCTTCTTCCTGGTCATGTGGGTGGTGGTGATCGGTGTGGTGGGCTCAGCCGTCATCGTCAAGATCCTGGACATGTTCTTCCCCACGTGTGAACACAAGTGAGTTTGGGCTCTTTTTTGAACCTTTATTTATACAGGTAATCCAATTGAGACAAGATTCTCTTTTTCAAGGGAGACCTGTTCACGTTCCCACGTTACCATTAACGCACATTCATACACCGATCTATCGGTAGGAATTTGGGGTTCAGTGTCTTGCCCAGGGACACTTGGACATGTGGTGGGTAGGCGGGGGATCCAACCACTGACTCTGCAATCAAGTGGACGACCGCCCTACCTGCTTCACCACAGCCCCCCCCAATAGGGATGTCACCATAGCACAAATGTAATGGTCTGTACCGATACCAGTGACATTCGGCGGTTCTCGATACCTCACTCTAGCCTGGTGCTACCAGACCATCGTACTTCATTTCATTTGTACAGAAGGTCTGGCAGTGCTGTAATTGGCAAACGTTCACTCATGGAGGCGGGTGTCTGTTAAAGTTTAAAACTATTGGATCTGCCCAGTGCTACTCTGGATTAGCCAACCAATCGCATAACGTTTGGTCGTCACGTGTGTCATGAGCCGGCTTCTGGCAACTGAAACTGGAGCGCGACTTTGAAGTCATCGTTCTCAGCCACTCGCTCTGTTCGCTGATTGGACCGGCTGTCGAATCTCCAGCAAAACTGGGAAATGGGCTGTACACCCAGACTGACTACTGAAGGGAAAATACAATTTGGCCGGAAGTAGGCGGGCGGGCGGAGCCAGGCTAACCTCACTCGATACCAAGGTTAAAAAAAGAAAAACAGAACAATGAATCCAATGTACTTCAACATACACTTCCAAACACATTACAACATTCTAAAAAAAAAACCTTCAAGTAACAAATGAAAAAGAAAACAATTGTTTACAAAAAACAACTACCCTATCTAATTTCCTTGCTTCAAGGGACTTTCTGTCGTATTTTCTGTGCCTCTGAAAAGCTGTTTATTGTCATTAACCCGTGCCAGTGTGGGGCGCACGCACCACATCTGTATGCGTTCTTCTTCCTTTTGCATTAAACGGCAGACTACAATACCTGTAGGCGTATGTATGCTGCCCCCTGTCCGTTAAGTTCTGGAATAAATTGAGTACTGACGACTAAGGAGTACTGTTACTTTTTGCAGAATTTTGATATTGACTACTTTGTGTACTATCGGTTATTTTGACTGATCCCTAATTTGCAGGGACATAGCTGCTGATTTAAAGCGGCTACGAGTAACATTTAAATATCTTTTAAACAGCCTCATGTTTCCTCTCATAATCATAAATTACCTTTAACAGCAAACCAGACCATCAGTGCAAAGAAAGACATTTTTAAATAGTTTTTATTACTGCATTTGATCTGGTCGTACACCTAGTCCGATTTTCGGTTCACGCGTGCATGCTCTATGGTCACATATCCGTATTGGTCACAGATTTCAGCGTGGCGCAGGAACGTGAATTGAGAAGCCTATCCCTCCATGTGAGGGAAGGGGAGCGGGAGCCTTGTTTGAGACAGTTATTTGTCGTCATAATGACTGATAACGGGGCTGAACCATCAAAGAAAAAAAAGAAAATGCAATGAAGAAAAGCTAAAAGGAGAGAGTGATAGTCGGACGGGAGGGCGTTGCCAAGCAACGTATACACAATTTCACGCAGCGAAACTAGACTGCAGTGTTTACTCCTAAATGAATGAGCGGTAGCCTACTAAAACAAAGTTTACTTTGCCTCACCAGCATCATCAGATGACCATTATTCATCAGAAATAGTCATTATTTACAACATAAACACATTACCTCATCGTGATCCATACTAATTAACTGCCATCTCTCGTTCATTCGCTTTGTGTGAGGACACGGGGACTCGTTCAGCTCCGTGAGAGGTGACAATGCATCAACTCATTGCAATCAGGTGTGTTTAGCACTTACTGGCATTAGTTGATGCTGTGTCAGCCATAGACTCACGGAGCCGAAAAGAGTCCGGTGCCCTCACACTTTCAACACACGGACACGCCACGCACCATATTGCTTCCTGATTATTTGAATCTTGCACTCCTGCACGAGCTACAAAACAGCTTCACGACAGCTGGCGTCGTAATAATACTACCGCTTTTGTTCAAAGGTGTCGCCAACGTGCCGACTTACTCGTAGTAGCTTTAACCTGATCCTCTTCAACATACTGAAGCGTATTCTCTCCTCTCTCTATCCCAGGCACATGTTCCACCTCAACCCCTCCACTCTACTGCCAGAGGAGGAGAAGCACACTCTGCTGGAGAACGTAGAGATAGAAGTAGAGGAGGAGGAGGACAAGAAGCCTTGAAGGGAGGATTGACTGCCCCGGCTCCCGTTTTTTTTTTTTTTTTTTTTTCATTTTCACTTTGTCCTCGTTTGTTCTTCAGCCTTGGTTCACTGTGTTTATCCCTCTCAGCATGGCCTGGTTTCATCCGCTAGCTTCTGTTCAGATTTTTCCAGAGGTTTACTTTTCTCTTTGTAAGCACATTTAACCTAGGGACAGGAAGGTGGGGTGAAGCAGTCAAACTGACTTCACTCCATTGGGTTGGTTTTCATGCTTGTTCCACATCAGTTCCCTCACATGATCACAATGGGAGTGAGTGATCCATGGTCTTGAATCTCAGAGTTGACAGTGTGTGTGTGCAGTGGAAGGCACAGAGGGGCTCTTTCAGGTTGGTAATCGGCTTAGCGTTGCCACACAACAGAACAAGTCTTTGCTCCTGGGATTGGTAGGATAGAGTTGATAGAGTGGACTCCCAACACTGGCTGTATCACCATGGCTTAATCTTCCTCATTTGTCCTGATTATAGTGTCATATAGATCTATGTAGAGGTGCTTTAGTTTCAAAGTTAAATTCTTGTCCTTGGGAAAACTGCTGTTGACAAATCAAATCTCTCCTCGCGGTCCATTTAGTAGTTTATTCTTCATGACGGTCTGGAGATTCGGGCGTGAGCTTTGAACCGTGAGCGTTTAAAGGAACAGTGCTCCAGTTAGTTTAGCTTATGGCACAAAGGCTGCACATGGGGAAAGCAGCTAACTTGTAAAAGCTGAAGGGTATAATCGATATTGGGGTGAGATTATTTGGTATCAGGGTAGCAGGGACGATAATGCCAGGATCCCAGCACAGACTCCAGTTGGTCAACGCTAGATCCTTTTTGTCCAACTCTGGGCAAGAGAGGAAGTAAGTGAATATAAAATGGCAGTTTGAACATATGCAACTACAAGGAAACTATTCACTGATACAGCTCATGTGATATGATGAAAAACTTAAGAAAAACCTACTTAATGGACCATGAGTTGTCACCAAAACCTAGCAACAGGTGTTAGAATGGCCAGCAGCTTAGGGAAGCAGATCTAAAGAACTGAAGGTTTACCAAATGAATATGAACAACTGGTACATTTCAGGGGCTGGATCTAATGATGTAGGTGTCGTTATTTTGATCCAAACATGTAGCCCACTCCTGGAAGAAATGTGAAGAGAAAAAAAAACCTATAATCCATTGTGTTGCTACAGACAACTCATATAAAGAGAGGTTAAATGTCATCTAAAAAGAAGAATACACAGAGCACTGTGTGTGGGGAAAAGGCTATTAGGAACCTAGCATCTGCACATGTCCCACTCTTCTAAAACTCTGAATGTCACTACTGAAAACAACCCTCCCCTTTGTTGCTCATGCATTGATTGTCTTTCTTCACAGTGCCTCTGTGACTAGTTATGGGGTCTTGTAGCAGTTAGCTTGAGTTTGTGTGTGAGTTCCTGTTGCTTATAGGGGGTGGGGGGGTAAGTGTAGCCTGCTGAGACCAGCCGGACCTTGCAAGCTTAACATTCATTTCTCTCCCGCCGATCAGTCTGGACTTTCTCTAATCTCCAAGGGGAGGAGCCTGTCAAACAATGACCAAGGCCAATCAGGGTCCGCGTCCTGACCTCACGTTCGTCCCTTATAGTGGAAGGCAGCTTCTGATTGGTTCATGTAGTTGTCAATGCAGCCTCAACGGACAGAAAGTGGGGGAGGATCTGGTCTGACTGGAGGCTAGATTGATGACTAAATGAACCAATCAGGGGCTGCCTTCCACTAAGGGACGAACATAAGGTCAGAACTCAGGCCCCCCATTGACCCGGTCATTTTTTATAACAGACTCCGCCCCATGGAGATAGGAGAAAGTCCAGACTGATATGTGGAAGAGAAACATTATGTGAAGCTCTCACCAGGCTAATGTGAATGAGCTTGTTCAGGTTTGTCTATGCACTCAAAACATTATAAGACAAACTGCTCATGACTGGACTGATGTAAAATGCAGTGTGCACAAGACGTGACCACAGATTAAACGTGTAAATTGTTGTTAAAAGAAAGGAATCTGCACTTATGAATATTTTTTTTTTTTATAGAAAACTGGACTTAAACCTGCATGGATGTTCCTCTTTTTAGTTTTTGTTTGCACTTCATGATTTATAAGACAGACTGAATTGAAATGGTAACCCTTCTGAGTATCACTCCAATGTTTCACCAGGCTACTGTATGTGTGAGGGACCAAGCAGGTTGGTTCAAGGTATTGAAAAAAAAAAAGAAGAAGTGGGTTAACGAATCTCAAAACTCAGAAAGTGCAACATTTGTGTGTGGGTTATTTTAAAGATCAATTGTCATGCTTTTTCAAAAAAACAACATCTCTGTACCCTCAGAGCAGCTGAGGTGGTGATCCTGTCTCTCCCGTTACTGTGCAGAATGCATGATACGTACTGCCATAGCAGAAGGTGCATGTGTAGTCTAGCTAGTGAATGCGGTTTGCTGCTTCCAACAGCAAGTTCAAAACCATAAAACTAGGAAGCTGCATGATGACTCCAAAACGGCTCAAGCTGTATTTGGTTCAGCCTCAAATTCTCCAATTTGATTCACTGGATACAACACAGTGCTGTGGATGACAAAATCAGCCTCCAAGGCAAATCTAATGTCAGGCATGAATTCAGAAGTGTTGCTGAATAAAACGACAAACAAAATAGATTTTCATTCACTCTTTGTTTAAATGGTGGTAGACCCGTGCGTTACTATTTTGAGACTATTTGTGTGCATAAATTGTATGAATTACAGCTGGACTGTGTGTTTGGGTCTCCTGCTGATTAAATGCTTTCCTTATGACCATCAAAGCTTGTGTCTTGTCCGATTGTTGTGTGAGAGAATACACCGTGTTGCCTTCATGTGTTCAGATATGTGGGAAAGCGAACAGAAGGCCACCATGATTTTTTTTAGAGCTTTTTTTTTTTGAAGAACATAATTGTGAGCATATGAAAAGAAGACAAACAGTATTCTAGTATACGTTAGCAAGCTCTAGAGTTTTCCTTCCCAGTACTGGATCGTTAAAGTCTGCATGCTTAGTTTTATTTTTATTAATGTTTTCAATCGGTAAGTTTGCAGACAAACGTATTAATAAAAACATTGGTTGCATTCCGAATCGCATATATTCTACTATTTTGTGTTGAAAAAAAATTTAGGATGTCCCGCATTACGTGAACCAGCATTACGGAGCAAAACCACACGTGATTCTGGGGTGGAGAGGAACAGAATCAGAAAAAACTTTATCCTAAGATGGGCAATTTAGTTCACAGAGAAGCAGGAAGCACAAAGTAAAAACTGTGAAATATATCATTGATATAATATGGGGTTAAAAATAATTTCATCTGTTTCATATTGTTTCATATGTAGCCCTATGACAATGCCATGTTATGTGGCTTGTAGCCTACGATGTGAAACATACTTTTTACTGTATTTTAGCTGCTGGACGTGCACATTGACTGTCTGAAGTCAGTATATCGTCAGTTCTTACCTGCAGAATGCTTTCTCTGTGTGTTCTGATCCAACAATGTGACCCTGAAGTGATGAGAAGTGCAGACAGAGAGTTTGTACCGCTACAGCTTGGCACTCCGAAGTGACATTAGCCCAGGCCTGCATGCTGCGTTCGTTGAACTTCAGACACGGCAGCAGACAGCATGCAGAAAGACCTTTTCATCAATTTTGAAAATGTGGGACCTATGATGATGTCTTATGCAAACCATAGACTGTATATAAAAAGATAAAAACTACATTTAAAAACCAACTGATGTACTGGAATGCACACAGATCTGAACTCAGTACTACTGAGTATGAAGCTGCCATGTCCTGAGTAAAAGAACGCAACCCCTCAGTGTGGTTAATACGACATAGCCCCTCTGATAGTATAACTGGGCAAAGCAGCAAATACAAGAGCTTTCATCAGTGGGGTCATATACTCAATCACCATTGTTTTAACTCACTATTTGATAGAGAGGAACTATACAGACAGTTAACTAGATCAGAATCTTAACTCCCCCAGCAACCTATATTGCGTAGTAAATAAACTTAGATGTAATACAACATTAATATCCATAATCTTTAACTTTATTTACAGAAATATTTTGTTAGCTTTATGTTCAGAAGAATATACATCTCCAAAAAAGTGGGAAAAAAATACTACAATGCAGTTCTAAATAAAATCAAGTGCATTAAAAAAAACATTTGATTGGCATTATGAGACTTATTAGGAAGGAGACCTAGCAGTAAAATATCTGCGGAAATGGCAATGAACTCTTCACAGTGTGTAGGCAGAAACATTGGGTCCTCAGATATGTCAGATCTACTGAGAACAGCTACAGTAGAATTGGTCTCTTACATGTTGAACATGTTTGATGATTGTAGGATCAATAAAACAAAAATGTCAAAATGGACTCCTCGGTCACCTTCTTAAGAGTTTTGCGTCACATTAACATAATGTACAATAGGAAGAGGTGCCATTATTAGGTGTTGCCAAATTTCACAATATTTGCCTATAGTAAGACACCTAATTCATAACTTCAATATTAAATGACGTATTTAGGTAAAGAGACAAACCTCTCATACACACACACACAGTCAATACTAGACTCCCCATCTTCCCAACAACTCAGCCTCACAATAGTTACACATTGGCACACAGAGGACCTTTTTTTTTCTTCAGCAGGAGCCAAACTCTTCGATCCACTTCTCATACTTCTCCAGGTCGGATGCAGACACAGACTTGGAGACTTTCTTCAGCGCAGACTCAAAGTCCTCCATGGTGGTGGGCATGTGCATCTCGTCCCCGGAGATGTTACGGATCTCCTCTGGCGTGAGGCCCTCGATTCTCCTCCTCATGGCCATCAGAGACGCATCCCTTCACACACACACACACACACAAAATAATCGCCACGTGAACCACTAATGAACGCATTCAAATTCACAATTACCCAAATCATTTTCAGTCTTTGTGCTCTATTCAAATATTAGGTGAATCGTGTATTGTCTTTTTTTCCCCTCCAATAAGTGACCACATTAAGTATTACTGCCAGCCATTTTTGATCCACACTAGTTCTTTACAAAAACATTGTATTGACGTATTGACGATCGAGCGGATTGCACATAACTTTAATAAGAAACTCCCAACTTGCTGTAATTCAGTACCTTACTTTATTTTTAGGTTTTTGTATGTCATTTTTGCCATTATACCTAGGGGGCAAAACCCCCCCCTAAAAAAAAAAAGAAAAAAAAAAAACAGACATGGAGCGTTGTAGAAGGTTGTTCAAAAGAAATGATATCCAGGACCTTCCAGGATCCCAACCTGGGTGGACAACCTGGTCAACTATGATGATTTTTCATATTTATTTAAACATTTTGGAAAATACTGTAAAACAAAAAGTTTTTGTTTTAATGTCAGTAATCAACTGGCAAAGTTTCATAATGATATCTATTGTAAATAATGAGTGTATTGTAAATAAAATGTGTTTATTGTTAATAATGTGTTTATTGAATCATTATCAACTTAGGATGGCTAAGCAAGTGTTTTATATGGAAATAACCAACAAATACTCAAGCATCCTGTGAAAAATGTATAACAAAAATCCCTATCAGCTCTTACCACCGGGCCTAAAAAAAGATTCTAGGGGAAACACTGTATAAGTTCAAAAAATTCCCCATTAGCCCATCCCCATTCACTTAAACAGTGGTTCTGATTTGCTATGTCGGCCCGCTGTAGCTTTCCAGCAGCTTGATGACAAGGTTGTCCACCCAGGTTGTGATCGTGGAAGGTCCTAGATGTCATTTTTGGTGAACAACCTTTTACAACGCTCCGTGTCCATAAAAATCACTATGCCCCCTGGGTATTATTTGACAGTGAATAAGATATAGACAAGACCCCCACAAAGAGAGGAAAGTTTAGACATGCAACAAAAAAAAATGGAACCAGTGATGTTAGAATCATATGGGGTGAATGACTAGGTCAGTGAACATCTACACTTTATGGTTTTGACTACATTGGCAATGGCTGAGCGTACATTTCATCTCTGCTTTGAATAAAAGTTTCCTGGAATGTAAAGCAGCAGAGTTGGGCTGACCTGCACACGTTGGTGATGTCTGCTCCAGAGTAACCCTCACACTGCTCTGAGATCTTGTCCAGGTCCACGTCCCCAGACACCTCCAGCTCCTTCAGGTTGATCCTCAGCAGCTCCACACGCCCTTCAGCTGAAAGCATTAACAAGCATTATGGAAGCCAGCACATGTACAACAAACACAACCTTCTGTAAAGGGCCCAAATAGTATCCAGCTGCAGCCCCGGAGAACAATACTGAGTCAGGGCGGGAGTACTGAAGCGGGGCAGAAGAAAATACAAATAAATTTCAAACGTTATTTAGACAAATTATATTGTTTTGACGATTAAGTTCAGGCATACACACACAGAGAGAGACAGAGACAGAGAGACAGAGACAGAGACAGAGACAGAGACAGAGAGAGAGAGAGAGAGAGAGAGAGAGCATTAGATTATGTTCAGACATCACAGCTGGGTGGTTAGGGCAAGGGGATGGGGAGACGTTACAAAATATATAGATAGAACATTAGATTAGCCACGGCGCTAGCTCCACTCGGCTAACGGAACACCGCGGCGGCCATCTTGAGAAGGTCACGTCAAACAATATAAAAGACCACAGACCGATAGGCTACTAGCCCCGCCTCAGTACTCCCGCCCTGCCTCAGTACTGTTCTCCAGGGCTGCAGCTAGACTGTACTCAAAAGGGCCACACTCAACTTTGGCTGGACTAACACACGGACAACTGTTGTCAACAGACAACTGCTCTGGGCTCCCTGGAGGATCCATGCTCACTGCCACTGTCAAATGGATTGTGGTAATAACATTATATTGTGAAATTAGTTTTTGGATTATCGCCACTAAAGCATAGCTTTAACTGAGATGATTAACTGCATTATAATCTAGTTTTACAAATATAAAAAGGTTGATTCTTCTCAGCTTCCTCCGATTGCTCCAAGACATGCAGGTTTGGTTGATTGGACAACTCTAAATTGGCCAGGAGAAAAACGTGCTCGTCTGTCTCTATGTGATAGCACATCCCACCTCCGGATCAGCTCCATCCAGTCAAGGAAAACGTTTTTACAGCTGATAGATGGAGTTTACACACGTTTCACTTTCCTAAATGAATCTATGTTCACTTTAATGACCAGAAACTGACACATGATAAACTGAGAGCCAGGCAGTATTCCTGCATTAAGTCTCTGGTTGTTTTCCTGATGCTCATACTACATATAATGAAGCTGCGTGTGGTGTGTGGTGAGGTGTTGACAGGGGACAGAATGTAAGGAATGTGGATCCCATGCAGCGGCCCGGCAGCTCTGTTCTGCCCCATAGGCCTCCACTGTGAGTTGATCCACTATGACCCCACAGTTTAACGCTAAAATGAATATGGACATTATGAAGACATTAGGAAGACATTATGAAGACATCCCCCTCTGTGGCATTGTAGTCAGTGTCTAATAATAATAATAATAATAATAATAATAATAATAATAGATTGGATTTATATAGCGCTTTTCTAGGCACTCAAAGCACTTTACAGGGTTCCAGGTTCCATTCATTCACACACAGTAATACCGGTGGCGGAAGCGTGGCTGCCATTCAGCGCCTACGGCCCCCCCGAACACCACAAACAAACAGCAGTCATACACATTCACACGAAGCAAGGTGGGTGAAGTGTCTTGCCCACGGACACAACAACCATGACACAGGTGGCAGGGCGGGAATCGAACCGAGCCTCTAGTGTTCTAGTAGTTGAACAGTAAAAAAGCTCACAGGTTAGACTAGCCTGCATAGACTTTGTTCACTCCCATCACTTTCCATACGTAACATGTTTTCTGAAGCAGATAATGAAGGAGGTTACTTGAAGGCAGCGGGATGTAGATCCTCTTCTCCAGACGTCTCCTCAGAGCCTCGTCAATGTCCCAGGGGAAGTTGGTGGCAGCTAGCACCATCACCATCTTAGACGGGTCATCGTTTTCTGATGCTCCACCCACACCTACACAACAGCCACAACAAAAAGGGAAAAATGCTTGAGAAAGGCTTCAATAAAGTTTTTTTTTTTTTTTCATAGTTTTTAACCGTTTGAGACTGCTAAAAGGGTTCAACAGACAACAAACAATTTCTAAGAGTGAACATGAGTCAAATCAGTAGTGGCTGTGTGATTGCCATATCGTTAGCCTCATAGTAAAATTGCCTAAATCAGTGCTTCTCAAATGGGGGGGCGCCGTGAGTTGTCGGGGTGGGACGCGGGCTGCCTTGATTTCCAACTGACCAATTTATTTATTTTTTTTTTTTTTGTGCTAGCAAGCGCGATGTGTGCTTGTGTATGGTCATATCCGCGCGAAAGGCTGCGATTTGCAGTAAATAAATGTCCACATGTGTCTCCAAGTGTCTCTGTAGGCTATTTAAAAAGAAATCAAGCAAGTGGACTAATAATAACATTAATGAATTATTGGCCTATAATAATAAAAAACACCACCTTAACTATGTTTACAGTTTAAAAATGTTTTGAATGAAATGCAAACCTCAGTGAATCATTTGCACTTGTTTCTCTGTCCTGAGATTTGCGAGAAAAAAAAAATTCTGTCTCCTAGGGGGGGCGTGACAGAAAATAATTGAGAACCACTGGCCTAAATCATATTTACTCCACTCTACTTTTACTCTACATGTACTTTTCATAAGCCTAATAGCATAATTGCCTAAGCCATATTTTAAGGGTTATAGAGTAGGGTAAAGTAGATGTAGAGTAGATGTAGAATAGAGTAAATATGACTTAGGCTAATTATGCTATGAGGCTAACAATATGTCTCCATTAGATACATACCATCCATCTGCACCAGCAGCTCTGCCTTGACCCTGCGGCTGGCCTCATGTTCCTCTGATGTTCCTCTGCGGCTGCACATGGAGTCTATCTCATCGATGAAGATGGTGGTGGGAGCGTAGAATCGGGCCTGTAACCAACAACACATGCGAGCGCTCAGTCCAAGGACACAAACCAAGACTCACTACTCCTTCTCAACAACCCAGTAAGGACAGTAGGTTGATGAGGAAACACGGCATGTTTACATTTACAATATCACATCGAAATAAATGTGCCAGCGGTGAGAAATTGTTTTGAACCAATTTGTTTAAATGTAGTGTTCTTGAAACTAAAAAGATGTTATGCCTTTATCAATATGCAACTCTAAGATCAAACTCGCTGTCCAAATCTTTCAGTTCAAAAAGGGGAAAATAAAAGTTGAACTGAATGTGAGAACAGATGCCTGATTTAGATTAGGTCTGTGCATATATTTGTACACTAAACACAATCAAGAAACTTTACGCCATAAACTTATACCAAAAACATTGTGAGGTGATTTCTCTGGCCACCGGAGGGCAGAAAGATTTGCAGAAAAACAGACTGGACATTAGCCTGGAAATCCAGACCCACATCTAGAACGATAGAGGGTCTGGCCACGATCAATAGACCTTTCCAACTCAAGGGCCGGCACCTACGCGTGCATTTCAAATGCCACTGCACACAATTGGATAGCACTACGACCAATCAGAGCAATGAACACGGTGACATATTAAGCCCCGTTCGTTTAGCGAACAGCGGGTTAACTTAAAATTAAACTTTTGGCATGGTCGGTCGGCAAAACAGAACATTCCTCTTACTTGCTAATGAAAGATTTGAGTGCCGTCTTCTAAATCACTAAGGGTCGAGGCCAAAGCAGTCTCAAACTCACACAACATATCCACAGCCATCTCTGTTTTTACTATCACGGCTTCGGCGGCGCATGCACAGCACTATCGTCATCCGGTTACGTCCGCCCCAGAGCACCATACATAGGGCTCTGGCCCGCCCATATCAGATAGAACGATTTGATTGGTAGCTCAGGATTTCTTGACATATTAAATGAGCTTCAATGGAGAGTGTCCAGACCAACAGGCGCAACACATTTTATTTGCCAGCGCCTAGCGGCAGGTCTGGATTTCCAGGCTAACTGGACATATGATTAAGTTCTAAAGTGAGACAGCTGCCGGTTTGTAGCGTTCTCTCTTCTGATTGGTTATTATTACATGCAGAGCGGATGACTGAGAGATCGGCTTTATGAAACGCGCCCACTATATAAGTGATCACTGTATGAATTTAACACTTATATTAACGTAAGTAAATAACTAACTTCAACTTTAAGTATCCATCTTACCATTTCAAAGAGCAGGCGAACCAGCTTCTCAGACTCCCCTCTGTACTTGGAGGTGAGGGTCGAAGAGGAGACATTGAAGAACGTGGTTCTGCACTCGGTAGCAACTGCTTTGGCCAAAAGTGTTTTCCCTGTGCCCGGGGGACCCACCATGAGCACGCCCTGGGGAGGAACACAAAGGGTTTATGTGCATTGATATTGACCCTACACATAATACACAACAGATCAAACTCAAATCTCTTTAAAATGGGGCACCTTCCATGGTCTTCGTATGCCCTTGAAAAACGCTGGCATCCACATGGGCAACACGACTGCCTCTTTCAGGAGTTTTTTGGCATCTCCCAGGTCTGCAATATTGTCCCTAAAGAAAGATGTCAGTTGTTCAGATGTTACAGCTGGCAGTTCTCACCAATGACTGAGATCAATAATGCTTGATAAAAACACACACAGCTCTGGGGAAGAAGAGTCAGCAGCTTTCAAATGAATGTTTCTGACATAATGCTGCTAAGCTTGTCTGGGTGTCTTACTTTTAGCCAACCTTAGAAAGGACACTGAAAAGGAAAAAGCTGTCCTTGCTGTATTGTACTGGACAATAGCAGACAAGGGAATGATCGTTTTGCCATTTGTCTTACCAAAAAAACTGTTTAACATTGAGAATATTTTCTATACAATAAAGCACAGACCTGTATCTTTTGATACATTTGTTCCCGGTGTGCCTCTGGGTTCTTCTCTCCAAGTTGTTGTTTCAGTTTAAGGTAGAAGTTGAATAGTTATGGACAGAGAGTTCTGGTTTCGGAATGTGATTTTGTTCTCATACATCCTTTTTTTTTGGATCAAATCGTCTTGTTTGGTGTCTTACCGTGAGAGGATCATTTAATCTCTTGAAGGTGCTGTAAACGAAATGGTTCTTTTAGCTAACTTCCTGTCAGTTACTGCAGTTAGCAGTCCCCTCCCTCGTCCCTACGTCACCACATTAATGCACTGCGGTCTTCAAGCAGCAGCGAGTTATCTAGCATCATCTCAGATACGTAAGTGTGATAAAACATGATAAAAACCATCAACACAGACATTGGGAAGAATTTGTACCTGCTCCACCATTGTAGGCACATAAACATTCATCCGTCTGTTGCTCTGCGCGTGCACCGGCACTGAAATGTGCCGGTTTGTAGCGTTCTCTCTTCTGATTGGTTATCATTAGTGGGATCCCCGAAAAGTGTATTTGCAGATTACATGCAGAGCGGGTGACTGAGAGATAAGAGTCATAAAACGTGCATCCTATATAAGTGATCACTGTTTGAATAAAGAGCGATTTAACACTTATTTAATTAATAATTTAATAATTATATTAATTAAGAAATCGCTTACTTCACCTTTAAGTGTCAAGTACAGCAGAGGCTTGTAGGACATACTGTACTGTTCTTCTAAGCTTATTCCAAAAGGCTGTGGAAGCAGGGCTGAACTGCTCCATAGCAAAACAATGAATGGACACATCAAATTCCTGAGTTTTTCCTGGTATGTGATGAACACGTACCATTTAACGTTGGGATTCGTAGATATGATGTCCCTCTCCAGCGCTTCCACCAGGTCCTTGTCATATCCCGTGCCGTCAAACCTCTTCACCTCTTTCTCCTGGACGTCTGCTTTGTTCTGAAAGACAGCAGACAAGCAAAAAAAAAAAAAAAAAAACACATTAGCCCTGCATTCCAAATCGCATACTCTTTCTTTTTTTACTATACTACATACTAAAGAACACAAGAGTTTTAGGGCCACGGGAGAAAGAAGACAATCAAACAAGGACTTTTTTTTTTTTTTCATTATGTCGAATAAATTCAAGAATAAAGACGAATACTCTAAAATGATATTGGAGTTAGTGGGGCATTTATATATTTTCAGCATACTACAGTTGACGTGCATGTATTGGGACATCAACTGTGCAATTTATTATTTTTTTTTTAATTAATTTATATTACTCCCAGTTGATTTTGCTTGTCTACCATGTGTTTTTGCATTTAAAAAACCTAATAAAAACAGTTGAATATATATATTCTCACTCTCCCCTGTTCCCCCTCATGTGGTCCGCTTTCTCCCAGACCAGGGAAGTGGAAATACAGGCTAGGCAAGGTAAACAGACAGCATGAGGATACACTGTTTTATCAACAGTGCGAATAGCCGTTCCTGAATATACATGTTGTGTCATACTATAGAGGAGAAGGCGGTGCGTTTGAAAGCACCAACATGTTGTCCACCTTATCGTCCTTAGCTTTGCCAGCATTCTCCTTGGCCTCCTTCTTGTCTCTCCCTTTGGGGGGTTTGGGTCTGTCCCCGTTGGCCCCGCGAGGCGAGTGCCTCTGCTGGGCGCGCACTGACACACTCTGCCGGTTGTTGGGAGGTTTGCTCTCTTTAGAGGGGTTAGCCGGCCGTCTGACCGGACAGGGTGAATGTCTGTGAAAAGGAGAACAGCCGTTACTATGAGCCTCTGAAGCCATAGCTTTTTATCACTGCTTCATCCGTTTAGTTAGACGTTCCTTTGGGCCCAACCACTAAGCTACTCACTATCGTTTTACTAAGAGATACATTTTGTTTTTATTGATGTTTTTAATATGTCTTTGGGTGTCTTGAAAAGGCACCAACAAATAAAATGTATTATCATTAAAGATCTCCCCGTCAGGCTAAACGTTAAATAGCTGAATAAATGACTTCTCAGTGTGTATTCATTTACTGTGTCTATCAAAGAAATGTATACATTCTAGAGGACACATAATGTGCTATTATGTATACTGTTTTTCATTTACATTATATGTGGATTGTTCATCAACTGCTAAAATGCAACCACATTTTGAGGTGAAGAAAAACCACAAACAAAGTGCGAGAGGCAGTGTGAGGTGTACAGGGCAGAGCAGGAAGAGTTTACTAATCTCAATCATATGACTACATCAGGGCTATTGTTCACTGTCTGAAGGCTTATAGCAGCCCTGCTCACATAGCTGTGCACTGCAGAGGTGAACAGTGAACCAGGTCCACAGTGTGTTCCAACAGTTTACAATACACAGCATATTCTGATTAAGGTCCATACGAGCAAAATGAACTGCATGTCATTACCGTTGTCATTCATTGTTTTGTCAGACAAATTACACTGATTCTTTTAAAGAGATACTACTTTTCTGGTTAAAAACTGCTATAGAGCAACCTGACACGAATCACAAAAAACTATGTAGATTTCCGGGACACTCTTCCTCTTACCCTAGCGAGCACAGCAGTCTCTCTCTACACACTGCTTTGAGCTTCTCCGCCCCTCCCCCCCTGCTGCAAAGCCCACTCCGTTGTGATTGGTTACCTTCCGTCCAGCAGCGGGAGATTTTCAGGAAGGTGGGGGCATGCAGCCGGAGCTTGCCTGAGCAGCATTACCATACATGGAAACATGACAGAAACTACCCGAGCGTGACAGAAACTACCCGGAAATTTGAACAAGTCGTTTCTCGACCGGCTGCTATAGTGTTTAGTGCTCTGCATAGCCACCCCAGACGGTCAGCAGGGAATACGTCGAAATGCATGTACGTAATTATTTGATACTCTAGTATGGTTAAACATGACTATAAATCATTATAACAACGTTTATAGGACATAAAAGTTGAAAAGTATCATAGGTCCTCTTTAAGGAGGGTTACGCCATGGTTTACACACTAAAGTTTAACAAGACATACAGTACCTGGGCTCCACGGGCACAGGCCTAATGTCCCAGTCATGGTGGTTGCTGGCTTTAGCTGGCGTGGTGACCAGCTGGAAGTTCTCCAGAGTGGACATGACGTCCTGGACATGGCGGTTCTCTTCGCTGATTTCTTGCCACAGCTTGAGAAAATAAAACAAAAAACACAGATGAGTGTCAACAGAGCAAGCAGGACTCTTCTTTTTGCAGATATGCAAATTTACGCATCATTAGCAAGATATTGATGATTTTTCATATTTATTTAAACATTTTGGAAAATACTGTAATACAAAAAGTTGTTGTTTTAATGTCAGTAATCAACTGGCAAAGTTTCATAATGATATCTCTAAGTTCAAAAAATTCCCCATTAGCCCATCCCCATTCACTTAAACAGTGGTTCTGATTTGCAATGTCGGCCCGCTGTAGCTTTCCAGCAGCTTGTTGACAAGGTTGTCCACCCAGGTTGTGATCGTGGAAGGTCCTAGATGTCATTTTTGGTGAACAAGCATTTACAACGCTCCATGTCCATAAAATCACTTTGCCCCCTGGGTATAAATAAAGGAAAAGGAAAACGAATGAATGAAATGTGTTTGTCAGTTGCACATGTACCTGCTGCCACCTCTGCTTGAAGCCGCTGTCCCTCACAGTGTCCCCATACATCTTGATCTGCTCCAGCAGTCCGCCGTAGAGCACGGTGGCCGAGCTGTAGTTCCCCAGCAAGGCGTATTCACGGGCCAGCTTCACATTCTCACTGATCTCTCGCACACTCATGGTGCTGCTGTGGAAAAACACAGGCCACAAGTTAGTGCAACTACCCGTGCGTTTCAAATCACATACTTTTTCTTTTTACTATACTACATACAGAAGAGTTTTTGGGCCTGGGAGTGAAAAAATTAAGATAAGGCAGCTTTTTTAAGGTCGAAATTTTTCAAGATAAAGACGAATACTGCAAAATTGGACCTAGGCATCTAGGTATTTTTGTATTGGGGACATCCTAAATCTTTTTCTGGCATACTAAATAGTATGGAATTATGGGTATTGGAACACAGGGTATATCTCCAATGTAAGATGGTGTTTCAGAGTGCTTCTAGATATTTTCACTGGGCGCACCAGTGCACCGCAGATTTATAATTACATCATAATTAATTTTATATTGGGTGCACCCAAAATATGTGCTTGGTGCACCTAGATGAAAAAGTTAGTCCTGAGCCCTGTGTTTCATAAGTGACTGAGAAAAGCCAGGCCTTAACTGACATTGAAATCCCTTTAAAATGGGTATGTGAGCAATCTGCACATGGGAGTGTCAGTGTTGCTTTAAGACAGACTGAAAAAGATATATCCTTTGTCCTTCAGTTTCTCCAATTAAAATGTTTGGATAAATTATATTTTATTTGTCAAACCATTCCTAAACAATGGTGGTTTATAATTTATAGTGGTGCCATCATGCCGAAAAATAACAGACTCATTGGAAGGGGAAACGTCCCATATTTGCATCCTTAATTTTTTCCTGAACTACCTTCCTGTATCAGCTGTTATTTGACTACCAGGCCGTGCTGCTGTCAGATCCACTAGACAATACTTTGTATAATAGCCTAGTACTTGTATGATATTGGTACAGTTTTAAGGCATTCCTCCACACTCAGAAACTAACAGGAGGACTACTATTAGTCCTATTGTCCCCATGGATTAGCCAGAGCCTCGCCCAAATGCAGTCCCGACTGTTTGTGGACGCATTTCTACCTATGATTTCTACACGTACGTGATGCTAGGGTTCGGTAAGTTGTGGTTGTAAGGCGAAATAACTTTGAACTATTCACCTTACGTCACACAGTTTGTGTTGACTCTACAACAACATACATCCTTCACGTTCAAGTCGGGTGGTTGCTTTCCCCTCTTACGATCTGTACAACTGTAAAAGCACCGACGCCGTCTTTACAAATTGTTCACAAAATGTCAAAATTGGGTTTTTAACCTTTTATACAGTCTATGGTTTATACTCAACTTTTTAGATGAACACACGCCGAGTCCTTGCAGGCAGCGGCGCTTATGACGAGTTCCGTTGTGGCAGCTCAAAGAGAGCAGACTACCAACCGAGAGAAACCGGTAACCTATGAACGTTTTTTTAGTCCAACTTTTATCACGGAAGTTAGTGACAGCACACGTCCCCGCCCATGGGGTCCCCGCGCGTGCTCAAGCAGAGCAGGAGTTTGAACTTCCGCCCCTGACCTTCAAAATAAAACCGAGTAACTTTCAAAAGTCAGGCGAGTATGAAAAGTAAATAGTAGGCAGTGGCGTGCACAGACATTTGGGGGGCGGGGGGGGACTATCATGAGCCAGTAAAAAAAAGTATATATGTATATATATTTATTTATTATTAATTAATCGGGCCATTATTATCACACACTTTTAATCGTGGAGTATTTATAGATGGTCATATCAGCATGGGCAACATTGTTAAAGAAGAAGGGGGCAAAGGGCAGGTGCTCAAGCACCACGTTGTATCTACCTGTGCACGCCACTGATAGTAGGCTACACAACGCTGCTCCTTTTCCAGCCTACAAAGAATAATACTACATCAGGGGTTCAACTACAGTGTGGTTACTGTATGGCCTAGACCAGGGGTGTCAAACTCATTTTGGTTCGAGGGCCACATACAGCCTCTCTGATCTCAAGTGGGCCGGACCAGTAAAATAATGGCAAAACAACGTACATATGTCAAATCCAAATCTTTAGCTTTGTTTTTCAGTTATATGCTTTATAACTCAGCCTACATACACTCAACAAAAATATAAATGCAACACTTTTGTTTTTGCTCCCATTTCAGGGTGGCCTTTTATTGTGGACAGTCTATGGCACACCTGTGCACTAATCATGATGTCAGATCAGCATCTTGATGTGGCACACATGTGAAGTGGGATGGATTATCTCAGCAAAGCAGAAGTGCTCACTATCACACATTTAGACAGATTTGTGAACAATGTTTGAGAGAAATGGTAATATTGTGTATCTGGAATGAATTTTAGATCTTTATGTCCATCTCATGAAAAATGGGAGCAAAAACAAAAGTGTTGTGTTTATATTTTTGTTGAGTGTATGTAACCTACATTATCACGGATCACAAGGGATCTCTGTAGCCCCCAGGAAATGTCTTAGTAAAGGTTGCTGCTGGCCATGGGAATAGGAGGTGGAGCGCCGCAGCAAACATTTTGGGGGTATTTTGCTCAAAGATGCCAATACGCACTCATGAAATAAACAACTGTTTATTTGAATACACAAATACAACAGGCACTGACCTTACAGTTGTCCAATTTTGTTTACTATATGTACAGGGACACATTTTGTGCAAACATGCAGACAGTACAAAATACAATTAAATAAAAGTGCAACTTGTACTGTTTTGATTTATTTTTAAATACAGAGGTTATTTGTTGTTTTGGAATATGTTTTGCCCAATTTAATTTAATTTTAATTTAATTTAACTTACTTTTCTTTTTTTAAATGCTCAGAAATGTGTGCTCTACAAGTCGCGGGCCGGATGTTTGACACCACTGCCTTAGACACTTGACACAATCAATCATCAATATTAGCATGCTATATATATATATTTAATTTAATTTTTTTTACTATGAAAGAGCGAACGAGCCGTGCGAGCATGCGCTGACGTTCGGTGGAGGGAGAGAGGACACCACTTTCTAATTTGACAGTGAGCTAACCAAAGCTAATCCAAGTCAAGGAAGTGGAGAGGCTTCTGCACTGTGACAAATTCTACTATGTAAAATACAGCCAGAGAGAGGAAGACTGTTCAGACAAACAGACCACCACATATTCTAGTGCAGGGGTGTCTAAACTACTAAACTTTTTTGCATTTCTTAGTTAACCCACTAGTGCAGGGGTGTCAAAACTGATTGATTGGCCCGTGGCACATTTTAAAAATATGATGTAATATGGCCCTTTTAATTTTTAAATAATTTAAATGCACTCATTATATTACAGAGAAATATGTCCCATAAAAGAAAATGAGCAACAAGCCCATCCCAGAAGACCCTGCATAATATTTTATTTTAAATAATATTATTATGGAAAATCCATGTGTCCTTCTCCATTAGCTTCTAATTCATCTGACACAGTGTCTCCATTTTTTTTCATATAAAATTCTTCAGCTTTAGCCTCTTAATTTTCCTCTCAAAGTGCACCAGATTCATGCATTTCACTTTAAAAACTTTAAAAAATCTCCCGGGGGGGCATACCCCCGGACCCCCCTTAGAGGGGCGGGATCTCGGCTGGCTACTATTTTCACCCAGCTGGACATTGGACGCAAAAGCAGAAAACACTGGGTGTATCAATGGCATTTAACAAGAGGGGGGGTGTATCTGTTTAATGTGCAAGTAAAGTGTTGCCGTGAAGAAGGATTACAATTTACGAAGACACTATGAAACTAAACATCAGAGCAGCTACATGTCCTGATAAATGTGTTATTTTTGCAAAGTGGCCTGGCCCTTCGTAGATTTTTCTGTATGTGGCCCTCAGTGAAAATTCAATTCTGCACACATTTTTCCTCTTAACTGAGAACTGTAGCATACAGAACAGAACCGTGACTTAAAAACCAAGGTACGTACCGAACCGTGACTTTTGACCCCTTATAGTAGGTGGTAGCTCACTTTGACTTGGTCATTTTAAAAGTAGCTCACAAGCTGAAAAACAGTGGCCACCCCTGGTGTAGCCCATTGATTCATTTTATGAAGAGGAAAAACACCAGACAATAAACAGAGTGCTGCTAAACACAAGACTCTCTTCACTCTTGCCGAGGTTACAACACACAGCGGTTTAATGCTAGAATGATTCTTTCGACCAATCAACGGGCGGCAGTGTGTAGCTCCACCTTTTCCGCACCCTTTCAGACGGCTGGTACCCCAAAGGTGGAGTACGGAAGAGGAGCAGCTCAGAGCGCTTATTTTGGGATCCTACCCAACTTTTGGCAATGGAAACACCAAAACAAGCGAACCGAGCCGCCCCGCTCTGCTCGGTGGAAACGAGGAATTACAGTTCCAGGAACTCCTCGACCACAGACCATTAGTTCCTGGGCCGCAATGGCTGTGTGTTTCCACCGGGGCATGAAGTCCCGGGGAGTTTATTTATAGACTTAATAAATGTTGACAGAATCAGTGAATCAGAATCAACAGATCATTTCTCTAGCCTATCTATTTTAGCAGATACATACGATCGTCTGGTAAAAAAAAGGAGACTGGTGAGAAGATTACTGGCGCTGGCGAAGTGCACTGTGTGGCTGCTCTGGTCTGTTAACACGGGCAGTGGACAGACTATTTCTCTGTATATTTTAGAGGAGAATAGCTGCCACCTGACAGTAAAAAAAAAAGAAGAAAAATAAAAGGCGATACTTCTGAGCTTAAAGGTTCAGTAAGCGGAATGGTTCTTTTAGCTAACTTCCTGTCAGTTACTGCAGTTAGCAGTCCCCTCGCTCGTCCCTACGTCACCACATTAATGCACTGCGCTCTACAAGCAGCGAGTTATCTAGCATCATCTCGGATCCATAAGTGTGATAGAACATGATAAAAACCATCAAAACAGACATTGGGAAGGATTTTTACCTGCTCCGCCATTGTAGGCGCATAAACATTCACCCATCTGTTGCTCTGCGGGTGCACCGGCAGTGGGACCATGAGTGAGATGGGTTTCGGTTTGTAGCGTTCTCTTTTGTGATTGGATAACACTTTCGGGATCCTCCAATAAGTTTATTTGCCGATTACATGCAGAGCAGCTGACTGAGCGATCGGCTTAATGAAACGCGCACATTTTGAAAGTGATCACTGCATGAATAAAGAGCGATTTATCACTTATATTAACATAAATAAACCGCTTACTTCACCTTGAAGTGTTGCATCGCTGCCAAGTGTGCTGTGCGGCTGCTCCTTAGGCCGTATACAAACGGCTGTTATAATCTTAACATGGCCGTCAATGCGCATGTAAGGTGCATTTCACAGAACACATTTAAGCCTAGTATACAGAAGAGAGTGCCCATTAGGATGTTCATTAGTGTTTAATGCTATTTACATGCAGGAGGTCATTAAACATGTCAGATCTGTGTGTGTGTGGGTTGGGGTCAGCTATAGGGGACAGGATAACCTTAACTGGATTATATAGATGGAAATAGGCCATGCACATAGAATGAGTGACGCCACACGTTTGAGTAATGTACTCCCCAAATCATATACCCCAGCTTTAATTTGACGATGGGTACCAAAATAGCAGTTGGGATAGAGATTCGAATCCAAATACCTCAACTGCTCCACTTGTTCTCTTTGGTCCCTCCCCTATGGTCCCTCCCTGACACGCTTTACACCAACAACGTCGGTGCCAAAGTGAATGGACAGTCCCAACAGCCAATAAGAACAGAGAATCTTATTTTATTTTTTTAGAATTGGAGCCTCGCTCTGATTGGTCAAAGTGTACCGCTTATGTTCACTTTGACCAATCAGAAATCATATACCCCAGCTTTAACGTAGATATTAGGATCTGGTAATGTGAACTGTTTTCAGCCAATTTCAAATGGACCAGGTCTTGACGAAATGTAAAATTGACTTCAGGAGAAGGAGGTAAAGTCCTGATTATTGGACTTTGAGAAGGAGTACACAGGGAGACCAGAGGGGGGTTTTCCTGGTGGGGTCTTATTGGGGGTGCATATTTCGTAATCGAATGCTTACTAAGATTTATTGTTAGGGTATTGGGAACTGGACGTTGGCCATGTCCAGATGGTGCAAGGCTTGAGAAAAATGCTGTTTCAGTAAAGACTCCTCTACAACCCACCCACCTTGTCTCAGCGGATTCATTGTATCAAACAAACTTCACTTTTATGGAAGAAGCCCACAAAGATACTTCACGTGCCTGTGCGCCTGTCGGCTCATTAGCATCTGTACTTTGGCCTGAGTACTCCGCGCATTCACAGTAAGCAGAGTTAATTTGCTCTTGAGCTGCATTTCCACCGCAGGAACTGGTTCCCGGAATTAGGAAACTTTGCAGGAACTATGCGTGTTTCCACCGCATGAACTAGGTTATAAACTATAGTTCCCAGAACCTTTTTTACCCCAGAAAAAGATCCTGCTCAGGGGGTTGGACTTTGCAAAGGTTTAGGAAAAACAAAATGTCAGTCTTTAGATAGACTTGGAACAGCAATTGCAGCGATAGGTGATTCTACAATAGTAGCTCGCCTGATAGTTTGACCGACTGTTGTAAAAAAAAAAAATAAAAATTAAAAATACGACAATGGTAAATTCACCTCTTCCCATGGTCATAACTGCGCGAAAGGCCGCGATTTGAGGTAAATAATTGTGCACGTGTCTCAACACCTTTTTTCTATCAGCTGCTCTGTGTGTGTGTGTTTGTGCAAAGCTAGAACAGTTTAAGACTCAACATCACCATGGCAACACAACCTATCTATCAGCTTAGACAGCGCAGAGAAAAGTCTGATGAATGCATGAGAGTGATGGATCAGGCACCTTTCAGTAAGTTTACAGAAGTGCCACACTGTTACTGTCTTTGACCTTTGGAGAAATGTATTTAGTCATTTTAACGGGAAAACACATTGTATTTATTATTTCAACAATTCAGTTATTTTTCAAACAGCATGCTAGTGTAGGCCAACAAGATTTATTTTCTAAATTTTCAATGCTGCTTTATTTTTATGTTTTAAACTGGGAAATACATGTTCCAAAACGACCAATAACCTCTGTATTTAAAAAGAATTCAAGCAAGTAGGCTTATAACAATCATTATTGAATTATAGGCTATCGCATCACAGTGAGCATGCCTATTGTCCACAATTAGGAACTTTAAAAAGATGAATTTGCACTTTGATCTGCATACACATGTTAAGGGTATGGTCCATTATTTGTATTTAGTGTGTCAGCATATTATTGCACCAAAACAGTAGACGTTTTATTTAATTGTTTTGTACTGTCTGCATGTTTGCACAACATTTGTACCTGCACATAGCAAACAAAATTGCACAACTGTAAGGTCAGTTGTCTGTTTTATTCAAATAAACAGTTGTTTATTTCTGTAGTGCGTATTGGCATCTTTGAGCAAAATACCCGCCACGGCACCTGGGCAGTGACCACCTTGACTAGGGCATTTCCTGGGGGAAATACTGTTATGCGTCACAATAAGAAGTATAATATAGACATTGATATGAATTTTTTTCAGTGATGTATACGTGGCCCACAAGAAGTGTAAAGTAGTAATGTTTTCTTGGACCTTTGATGGGAAATTATCTTTGATAAGCATTGGGTATTGCTATTTCACACGTGTACAAACAGAAGCTTAATTCATTTGATGTGTGCTATGTAAATAAATATAAGTGATTTGATGCAAGTAGCTCTTGGCCACTTTAATTTTTTCAAAGTAGCTCTCAGTTGAAAAAAGGTTGGAGACCCCTGTTCTACAACATATTGACTCAGGGGGGCTGAATACTTATGCATGCCAGACTTTTTTTTATTTATAATTTTTTTTGTAAATCATATTTCATTTTTTTATTCCACTTCACAATTATGCACCACTCTGTGCTGGTCCATCACATAAAATCCCAATCAAATAAATGTATGTGTGTGGTTATAATGTGACAAATTGTGGAAAAGTTCAAGGGGTATGAATACTTTTGCAAGGCACTGTATCTTTCTTCATGGGGAAAATGGAGTGAGTCCCCAGGACTCATGGATAGTTTGATTAGTCCTTTTCAGATTGTAATGCATAAATGACGCAGGAAACGTTCATTTTCAGTTGCTAGGAAGGCCCTAGCAACTGCAAATGAAAATGAGGGTAGTCTAAATAACTTCTAATAGCCTACAACGTTGAACTTTCACTGCATGCACTCACCTAATGAGATGTGAAAGGCCTGTTTTTCTTGCCTGTCGGTCAAATTTAGGAGGAAAGTGGAGCAGGATAGGCTACACGCAGTGTATTTAGTTTAAGTTGCAGCAAGGTTGAGCAGCCCGCCTGGCATACATAGGCTAGGTGGAATGAAAGGGGGCAACGTTTTCACTGCCATTTCAATGAGTAGCCTATTCCGCAGGCCACAATTCTGAGAGCTGCGTTTGCTCAAAACAAGCGTGCATCCCCTGTCAACAAAAACTAACAGTTAATCCTCAAAAAGTAAAAAAAATAAATAATAATAATTTAATCCATGTTCATGAAAATGTTTGACTGAAGCTACCAACACTACTTACATCCTAACTATTTAAATTCTTCAAAGATTTTGTATTCTGATCAGAGTAATGTTTCAGACAGAAATTCTAAAAACTATGAGAAATCTCACAGAATACAGCTATGCATGATTACATGAATACACTTTGTAGAAGTAAAAATAGTGAATTAGTTTGACATAATAATTTTGTTTTGATTTATGATGATATAATTATTCGATATTGAGAATCACAGGTAGAGAATTTTTTTGTAAAATAACTGCAGGCTCCGCAAATGTAAACAAATCTCCCTCCCCTATTGCATTGCATTGCATATTGCACCTTTAGAGTTGACTGTGAACTAAAATAATTCAGTAGGTTTAATATAACAGTTAATATTATTTTAATGGTGAGACATACCTGTCTTTCTATCATTGAGGCTCCATTTTGAAAAGCTGTGGATGATGAATTCAGCAAGTCACTTGTAAATGTGGCTAGGAAAGATCTGAAAGACACTCTTTGTGTAATAAGTGTTACAGTTGCAGCCATAGACATTATAAAGGATTATCCTTTATAATGTCTATGGGTGCAGCAGTCATAGGAGCAGCAGTTGTGGCAGCGGTTGTTGGGGCAATGGTTGTTGTTGGGACAACGGTTGTTTTTGTTGTTGCGGCAGTATATCCTACAAGTGTGGCCAATCAGAGATAATGGTGAAAGATAAATATTATTTAGTATGTTGTTCAGAATGAGTACTTGCAGGTTCATGTATTAAACGTTAACTTACTTAATATTACTTTCTTAGTTGATGACAGACGGGGCAACGAAAAGAGGACCAAAGCATTCCCTGAAGATGGTGTCGCACTATAAACAGGAAAAACAAGAACTAAATTGTGGTAACTCGAGGGCAATAAAACAAGCACACTTGTATCTCAGTTTAGTGTCTTTTACTGAACTCACGGCTTAACAGCAATAGTATACACAAGGCATTCCGGTGCAGAGATATCACTAGAACAATACGGCGGGGTACAAAGGTATAGACAACAAAGGTTCTGCGGTGCAGGACATAAGTTAGTGGGACACTAGTCTATAACACTTCTCCCCCTTTAAGTTAACACTTATAATAAGGTTAACCAAACACACTGACTTTGCAGTTGAATAGTGAAGGTTATGGATATGGTCCGATAGCAATAGCTCCAGTTAGCATGAAGACTCGGTAGGCAACTTGTGGGATTCTCCTCACGGTATTTTTATTACACATTGACCATATCAAGCCAGGTCTCTACGGCACTATATCTATTAAGCATACATGCGTTCAGGAACATAGTCCCAGATTCCTGCCTACACCAACTCCTTACAAAATAAAGAATATAAAACGGTGACTTCACTCGTAGACTGCATAGTTACTCGGAGCGGAGAAGCACATGCGTTCTTCTTCATGTTCAACATTAGATTCCACAACAAACAAAGGGCGCCACATGTTATAAAACTGACTGTTACAATGTATGTCCCGTTATAAAGTACAGAAATAATAATGTATTTAAATTCGCATTCCACCTTCACAATTTTAACAACAGGCAATCAACAACTTCTGGTAGCACAACATTTCTCTTTCTCACATCAGGCAACAACAACCTGTATGGCACAACAATGTTTTGTTTTGTTGAACAGTTCAGTCTCTCTGGAGGCTTGTGTTGCCTCTCTGACCTTCTAAGTGAATCAGTCCACAGACTGGGTAACTGACTGTGCTGCACTGGGAGGAACTGGCAGAGACAGGGGCAGGTTTACTCAGACAGTCCACCAGGGGGAAGCAACAGTCCATCAATGCACAGAGGTACAACACAGTCCAGAGAGCTGCTCACACTGTCCTTGTGAAACACTCTGAGACCCCTTCTCCTCTGCATCAGTGCGGACACGCACGTGATCTCGGTGCCTGCAAACCTGCCTGCCATCCAACAAAAGACTTGACTGGTGGTGAATAACTCCTGGCAGCCACAGTGGGCCACTGGCAAAGTTCTTGACATACACACAGTCCCCCTGCTGTAAAAGCAGCTCTCTTGCATGTTGGTCCCGTCTCTTTATATCCACCATCCCCACTCAAACCCCCATTCCTTCAGCCACCACCATCCCCACCTTAAACAGCCACAACTGTGCCAACTTCCCCAGTTGGAACGAGACAAAGGGTCCGTGTGACACCATTGTTAAAAAAAAGCACAATATGCAACATGATCATGAACAATTTTTTTTTTAAAGGCACATATATAGAAATCCCGCCTCAAAGCAAAAGGACATTACAGCAGGCTCCCACCTGGTTAGTGTGTGTATAGATCCTGAAAATGGAGTGTATACTGTCCAAAAGTAATTTAATGGAGTCAGTAGCTCCTCTCACTGTTCAGTCGAAAGCGTGGGGCGAAAATCAACATGTTGCCTGTGAGGCAGCAGAGTGCCAGGCAAACATGGAGTTGGCATGGAGGCATTGGCGGCCTTAACTATGTTTCACCCCGTTTCAATTACAACGGGCCCGCCCTCTGGGGGACCTGACTGACAGGCAAGAAAATACTTTTTTTTAAATAAATAATGCTTATCATATTTAAATTGTCTAGCTTTGCCTTTTTTAATAGGTGATGTACCTACATCATAGATGTCAAACAGGTGAGAGACATGACAAAAGCAACATTATTAAGAAAATATCTTGACACTTATTCTGTCAAATACAGCATCTAACTAGCAAAGCAAACTGTTTTCACTGAGAGGAAAATGAAACATAGGCCGTGTCCGGACTGCCATACTAGCGTCCTACACAGTGGCGTCGTTAGCCATGGGCGTCCGGGGCTTTAGCCCCGGATGTTTTAGGAATAGCCCCGGATCAATTTCGGATTTTTTTTTTTTTTTTAATTATTATTTTTTTTTTGTGAAAAAAATTATAGCCCCGCGATAACATTCGCTGATTATAAAGCAAACGTTTTTCCAAAGCAGTCATGTATGTTTTAGAAAATTTAGATGAATTGCTCCAGTTTCTCCCCTGGCCATGGAAAGGGCAGCATATCCACATTGCGTTGGCATAGCAACCATCTCTAAGTGAGGAAAGCTGTGAAAGTTGTATGCTAATTTGCGGTGAAATACCATACTGTATCTGATGCTATAACAAACCAAGCCAGGTAAGGCAAGATAAGCTAGGACTGATGCTCTCTTTTTTAGCAACTGATTAAGTAAAAGACAAAAAAGCAGAGAGACATGACAACCACCGTTGTGTGGTTTAGTTACATGAAAAGCTAGTCTACTACATGTTACTGCTAGCCTAGATTTTATGCAACAAAAAAAGGAAAACAGACACAAAACAAAGACAAAGCAGGAATTCATTGAGTGTGAGGGTGATGAAAGGTGGTGTGTGTGTGTGTGTGTGTTTGTGAATAGGGCTTGTAGGTCCCGCTAGCTTCAATGCTAACTTACAATGCATTCTCAATGTACAATGCTGCCGCGATTAGCATCGCCGAATTTAAGCTACAATTAAACATTAAGAAAATTAACAAACATACTTGCTATGCCACAAAAGTGATTTAGATCCTTTAAACATAAATACTCGGGGACTGAGACTCTCTCAGGACAACAAAGATGAGAATTAATTGACCTGCTGTGCTCTCTTGCTGTTTGCATCCATGGACATATAAAGAAATGGACACCGTATTGAAACATGGCGCCCATTCATTCCTGTGAAAGCGTATGAAAGCTGCTCATTGGCGCAAAGAAGCAACAAGGAAGCGGCCATACTGCTCTCATGTGAGCCAGGCACGCCTTTTCGTATGACGTAGCGGCACCATGGACCTATCATGGAAGAGGGGGCGGCAACCGGGCGGACTGGTAGCGGATGTAGCGGATGTAGAATCATTCTCGTTCTGTAGCATTGTAAGCTAAAGGATTTAGCCTTTAGCGGGCAGTTTCTATAAGTCACTAACCTCCCCCCGCCCCCCCGATGATTCGCTATATGTGATATTTATATTACACTCCGTTTTTGGAAAGTAATATAGTGGTTTTCGGAGACCGGGCCGAAAACCGAAACATTTGTTTCACTACGACTCTGTTCAGCTGCCCACGGCTGCCCACTCCCTCCTCCTCCCTCGAAAACCAACTGAAAGCCGTTAAAAGCCGTTGGGCTAATAAAACGCTTGAGGTGGCGTTTTGAAATGAAAAAACTTCAGTTTTATTAGTAAATGGTCTAAAGATAAGTTTGAGCCTATGATTGATATCCAGAAAAAATTTGCGGAGACACAATCTTGTTCGCCGCTTGTATTGGTGTGGACGGCGGAAATCTGCCTATAGGCTCATGGGAAAATAAGCTCCCATTCACAGCATGCAGTACTAATGGGTTGGCCACTAGTCCATGCTCGCAGCTCGGAAAAGGCAGTGTCCTGGGGCCCTGTTTGCATCAAACTAAACTAAGGTAACACAGGAGGGTCAAAAAACACAAATCACACATGCAATGCAGTTTTTAACCACCAGGCGTTACAGCAAAAACTAATTGTGGTGCAGAACAGTAGTTCAAAATCATTTACTAGTATTTAGGAATTTTCACTTTAAAATAAAATAAGATTGAAATTGACTGGTGTGGGTAAATGTAAAAAGCATTAGACTAGGCTATATTTTTAAGCAAAGCCAAAATTGTAATAAATGAATAGATAAACGACCCTCTATCTAAGTGTGTATTAAAGTATATTTGTCAATTCCACATGGAGTTTCAGGAAAGTGTCAGTTAATGTTGAATTGTATTATGATAAAATAATTTCAAGCAGTTTAATAACAGTTAACTTTCATTCACAGTTAGTGTCATCATGAGCAAGAGGAAAGGTGGAAGTGACATTCGTCACTTTTTTGGGCAGCCCCAGAAAATAAGAAAAGTAAGTTGAGAGCAGTGGGAAAATGTGTAATAGGCTTATGTTAGAAATATACAGAAGTGCAAGAGATGAGTTTATTTAGAGTGATATAATAATCATTGCTGTTTAACTCAGAAATGCCAGTTTGACGGGACAAATCACTTTGATAAGATATCTTTGTTCACTCTGGTATGTTCAGAGTAAAGAGAGAGAGGGAGAAGGAGAGGGAGATGATGATGAAAGGGCAGGACGAGCAAGTGAGGTGGAGGTGAGTGAGAAAAAGAGAATTTGATTGTAAAGTCTGAACAATGACATAACAACACTATAGTAAGTAGTGTATCTTGTGTATATTTCAGATAATACAATCAAGCAGGGAGAGTGAGTTTGAGACAGAAACACACAGAGAAAGAACAGGCAGTTGAAGATGACAGAGAGGTTGTGGAGGACCCTGGACCTTGCCCAAATCAGGAAAAGACAGGAATGACAGATTTAGGAAACACAGAAACAGGTCCTAAACAAGTTAAAGATATCCAGTTCCCCTTTAGACAGTTTGGACTTCAAAAGAGGTGCTTCCAGAAGGGCTGGTACGACGCTTTTAACTGGCTAGAATATTCAGTAAGCCAAAATTCAGCGTTCTGCTTTTGTTGTAGATTGTTCAGCAATCAGCTAGGTAGGCAGAACTAAGATGGTCTGGCCTGCACAGGCTACACAAACTGGAAGAGGGCTCTAGATTCCTTTAGGGACCATGAAAAAACTTCACTGCACAAGGCCTCAATGGTGGCATGGACAAGCTTTAAAGCCACCAAGGTCCATGGGGACATAACTGAGCAGCTACAAACTGCAAGTGTAGTGGAGATAACTGAAAGAAGGCAGTATCTCCAACGCATTTTGTCAGTAACTTCCTTTCTGGCCAAACAGGGCCTTGCTTTTCGTGGCCACAATGAAAAGGAGGACAGCCCCAACCAAGGGAACTTCCTTGAATGCATGAACATGCTGAAGAAATTCGACCCTTTCCTGCAGAGATACGAAACTCCAGCCAATACAACATACCTCTCACCTTCTTCCCAAATTGAATTGATAAAATGCTGCTCCACCGAGGTCACAGCCCAGATAATTCAAGAAGTGCAAGAATCAACCATGTATGCAGTAATGGCAGACGAGGCTAAGGATGGGCACACAGAACAACTCTCTGTGTGTGTGCATAATGTTGCACCAGAGGGTAACATCAAGGAGCGATTTCTGAGCTTGAACAAACTGGATGGCTATGGTGCCGAAGCAATAACAAACGCGGTGGAGCAGGTTCTCGTGTCAAATAATATTGCTAACCTGAAAGTTGTGGCACAAACTTATGATGGTGCAGCGGTTATGAGTGGATCAATTCGAGGGGTTCAAGCCCGTTTCAGGGAAAAACACCCAGAGGCTGTCTATGTGCATTGTTATGCACATGAACTGAACCTTGTCCTTTGCCACACCTGCAAGGCGATTCCTGAAGCAAGAGATTTTTTGATCTGCTGGAGAACCTCTACGCATTTTTTAGTGTGTCTATAATCAACCACGATCAGTTTGCTGCTGTTCAGAGAGAGCTCAACATCGTGCAGGAAGAGCTTGTGCAAATATCAACAACCCGATGGTCATGCCAGTTGAACTCAGTCAAGGCCCTGCTGAAGAATTTTCCTGCAGTAGTAAAAACGCTTCAGATAATCAACACGCCAACAGCGATAGGTCTGCATTCCAAGTTATGCAAACTGTCCCTGGTCTACATGTTGGCTATGTTCAAACAGTTGCTGGGCATCACTGAGGGGTTCCACAAGTTTCTTCAAAAAGAAACTGTCAACTTGGCGCATGCAATTCAATACAAAAGTGCTGTAAATGAGACCTTGGTCAGCCAGCGAACATCACAGGTGGCTGAAGATATCTATTCCATGGCAAAGAATATTTGCCAAGAGAACAACATCGAGGAGCCCTCTCTCGGTCCCAGAAGGAAACAGAAGAGGATGGAAGACTATGTTGTGGAGGTGTCATGTGGGTCCAGCTCAGACCTGCTTGAAGAATCATCAGAGCATCTCAAGCAAAGGCTCTTCTACCCCTGCATCGATCGAATGACCAGTGAGCTGGAGAATCGTTTTTCCAGTGTTGGGAGCGATGTCATGATTGGCATCCAAGCATGTCACCCTGCCTCCAACACCTTTCTGTGCATGCAGTCCCTCGACAAACTAGCCTCGCATTACAACATCCAGCTAGCCTGAGAAGAGGTGTTGGTGGCGAAAAGCTTTTTAAGCAGGAAGGGGCCAGAAGCCATCCCGGACATTCTGAGTGTGTTTAAGCTTCTAGATCCCATGATGTTCCCATCATTGAAGGCGATCTTGCAGGTGGCCCTTACCATCCCAGTCAGTAGCTGCAGCTGTGAGAGGTCATTCAGTGCTCTTCGCCGGCTACACACTTGGCTCCGGCGCACCATGGGCCAGGAAAGACTCAATGATCTGGCAGTGATGTCAATTGAGAGAGAGTTGGTGGGAGGCATCAATGATGACACAGTGATCGACCGATTCGCCAAACTTAAATCAAGGCGCCACACCCTGCTGCTTCCTCACCAGAGAAAATAGAAAATATTGCACTGTTGCTTTTCCAAAGCCTTAGCAAACAAGTAGGTTTCATATTTGCAAAAACAGCAAGAAACACAAAACTGTCAAAGGTCATGAGGTTGTTACTTTAAAATTATTGTACAGTGGTCAGGTGATATCTTAATGGCTTTTTATCCAGTACCATGAGTGTTTGTTAGTTAAGTGTTCACAGTGGAGCAAGTGTTGTTTTTCCGGTTTGTGATCAGCAGTATGAGATGTATAAAAAGATTGATTGCATGTAAAGTTGTGCTGCATCTAGAGGGAGCTGGTTCCTAATGTACCTATAATTCCTTAAATTGAATTTGGCTGTATTACTCACCTGCTTCACATGTTTCTTGAAGGAGAGCTGTGAGTCCACAGTTATTCCTAAATATTTAAAATGTGAAACAGTCTGGATCTTTTCTCCATTAACAATGATATCAGGCTGATATCCATTTGTTCTATTATAAAAGTACATGCATGCTGTTTTACTGATGTCAGCCAGGATTTTGAGAGCCAATCAGTTAATTGATTAATTGTTTTTCATAGGCATATACGAGATAACACAAATATGTAGACTGCATTTAATGTTCTAGTCCAATGTAACTTTAGTCTCTTGGATGTTTATTAAAGACAAACTGTTCGATAAAGCTGCCAATATATATTTTTTTTAAACAGTTTATCACAATAAGGGGAGAATAGTTGGCACAGCCTGCACCCTGTATATGTACACACCCACACCCAATGGTCTGCATCCAATCAGCAGGCATTTGAGGACTGACATTTTAATTGTAACTAATCTACTGCACCAGATTGATGCATTTAACTAACTGAAGTGCAAAATTTTCTCCGGAGGGGACAACCTCCCCGGACCCCCCTTAGTCAATGTTCGCCCCTGGGCTAAGCCCCCGATGTCTCATGATCCTAACAACGCCCCTGGTCCTACATACTCACCATCTATATACTACATACTGTCTACTCAAAGATCGATTGTGTATGCGAGGTGCGTCGAAACGTTTTCAGTTGAAGCATACTCAAGCCATGAATAATTTCTTCTTCTTCTTCTTATAAGATTCAGGCCGTTTAGACGCTGTTTAGTGTATAACCGCCCTCTACAGGTTAGATATTGAACTCGATTTTTACAGTCCTGTGTTCATCATCTGTGTTTTAGACCTCTTGTTTTATAATTGTGTTTTTTTGAGGCGGAGGATCCCTCCGACGCTCTCTGTCCGGCTCATCACAGCACTCAGCTGTCTGTGAGTTGAGCTGGACCAGCCGCGGTGCATGGAACAGAACAGCGATCTGTTCTGATCTCTCTCCACTATCAGACTCACATCACTCATTTCACTTAGTAACTCTAATGTTGTTAGGTATTTATCTTCATCTCTTATCTATTGTAAGAGTTTATGAATGCACGTACAGCTGTCAGATCGCGGACCCCAAACAATGTCGTTGCCTAGCAACTTGCTCGAAAATATTTCATTTTCCTGGGCGGGTAGAATTGACCCAATGCATTGTGGGGCGGTTGAGTAGGAAAAGTATACAATCGATTCATACCCAAAATCTTCCCGGAAGTTAGTACTCATCCGGGAATTTCTCACATACCCAAACTCGCATACCCAACCGTCACATACTCAAATTTAAGTCAAAATGAGTATGAGTAGGACGTTATTATGGCAGTCCGGACACGGCCATACTAGGGCTGTCAGTTTAAGGCGTAATTAACAGCGTTATCGCAAACCCATTTTAACAGCACACATTTTTTATCACAAGATTTACGTAGCCTAGCAAACTTTGTTGTTTTTTTCACATTCTGTTGATGTTAGAGACACTACAAAACCACAAAATATACGTGTAGCTCGCTGTTAAGTTACTGTTAATTCAAACTGAACATTTCCTGTAGTGTAACTTCACATTAAAATCATCTAACTGGCAAAACGGCTAAACGTCAAGTCAATCTTGACTTCTATTTTGAAGCAGAAACCGGAACCTAGCGCTTCCTAGCCCCGCTGCGCTTCCTTCACTGGTAGCGTCTTATGTGACTCTGGAGCTATGTCCCATTACAGAGACCAAGCACTTGGTAGGACGCAGTCTCGCAGTCTATGAAGGCTATAGCCTATGAAGGCCGATTTCAAGGCCGGTTTTAAGGCCAACGAGCCTTGTTAAATGAGACGGTCTCCGCAGGTCTCGGTTTACGAGCATTTCCGGTTTACGTAACAAGCCGTTACCTTGCGTGACGACTCGCCTCTCCTGTGCTGCCTAGCAACCCTGATTGCTGCCAACGGAGACAGCCTTGTCAATGGAGGAAAAAAGAAAAAGAAGTTGCCTACCATACGAAAAGAAAAAAAAGTACAAGAAAAAAAGAAAGGAAGATAAAAGTCAAGAAGATGGAGCAACACGTTGTTGTTTTGTTATTTCTTATTTTATTTTATGCCATCGCTGAAAAAAACGCAATGAATCTTGGGATATGTTGGGCCACGAAGGATCCATCTGATGCAGCCTTCAAAACCGTGAAATGAAGGCTGCATTTATCGGCCGCATATGAGGAGCCTTGCAAGGAGCCTTGCAAACGGGAAACCCTTTGCGCGCCGCTATGACGCAATCGGTCTTCAAATTCAGCCTACGTAGGCTGCAACCCCTGAATCAAGACACAGCCTGGGACTACGCGGTGAAAGAACAGAAAAGAAAGCCTGTCATTTGCAATAGGAGTAACACTGCGCACAAACCGAAAGCTTCATTCAAGTTAGTGGCAGCCGACAGTCATTCATTTTCACTTTCATTTTCGCTACCAAGGGAACTGGAGCGCCATAGCAACCACCGGCACACAGGCCACAAAGTCTGAAATAAGCATTCCCAGATAGCAGGGCGACATTGATTCAATGTACATTTACTTACGTTACTGTAATTGAAACGTTTTTTGTGTTTAGCTTTTTTGAGAAGTTTATTAAACTACTTTTACTTTTGCCAAAGTATGTTTTGCTTGAAGTATTTATCTACATGTTATAGCACTTCTGTTACTGAGTTCTAAAAAAAAGGAAACAAATGCAAAAATAAATACTACTTATTCAAACTGATATTTTCCTACAGCTTTCAATTCACATAAAATCATTTTCAACCCTCACTTCAAATGCTTCATGAATGTTAGTGACAGCCGCCAGTTATTCATTTTAAATGTAGGGCAGCTTTCATGGTGCCATGGCAGCAACCTGAGCTCACACAGCTAATTTATTTGTTATATGTTTTAGTTTTCAATTAAAGAAAGAAAATTATGTTTGTGTATGCTGTGGATAAGGCTATAGTAATAAGAGGGGGAGTCGGTACAGGCAGGTTAGACTCTTTCATCCAGAGAATCCTCATCAGAGAATGTCCAGAGCTAAAGTTTCACAATACATGTACATTGTCAAGCAACACTTATTTGCACTGAATGGGAAATTTATATTTTAAGAAAATACACAGAATTAAAGGCGGTAGAGAACAGTGCGATTTAGCAGACTTACAAACAATATTTCAATATAGTTTGTTGTGAACTAAAGTAGGCATGAAAGATTCCAGCGCTCCCTTGCTAACCTCTCCCTTTCAGAGAATTTACAGTGGCCTTCAAGGACAGGAATTACAAGCTATTTAGTAGAGGGCTTCATCCACCACTGCCTCAAGTCTTTCCACAATATCAAGTGATGAGGTGAAGATGTATTTAGTTATTTATTCTATAGTACTTCTTCTTCTTTGGTCTTTCAACAGGTGCATTTTCCCAAGACGTCCACTATGTATAAAAACATGCAATGCTGTTAAGTTTGTCTGGTCGAAGCTACTGTAAGAACATGGTGGTACAACATTGCAACCTCCGTGCAGGGTGACCCACTCCTATGTTGATATAAAAGGCTCATGAGGTCATAAAAGAAACAACTTTTATTTTCAAGAGATTATACACAAATTAAAACATACTTGTGAGTATTATATTCCATTTCAACCAAAGCTATTATGAAAAACAGCAGTAAATTCTACACACTGCACCTTTAACAGAACAGTACAGATCAGAGAAATAACATCTTCATTCATCCAGCTCGTCTTTGGCGTAACGTTATGAGCAGCTGACGGTCTCCCATAGAAATCTCAAGACGTGTTAGAAAAATAAAAAAACAAGAAGACCCAGTTCTCCTGGTAATAAGGCTTAAAGACAATCCCATAATGTTCAGAGGATAAAGATGTTGAATTAAACATGGAACAGCTACAGAACAATGTTGAAATACATTTTCAGAATAACGTCATTACACTTAAATGATTCAAATTTGAATTTACGATGGCATATTGGGACCATGGTAGAGGGAGTAATAAAATTAAATGTGAATTCCCTCGGATTATGATACATTCGTAAGAATTACAATTACAAATGTATGAGAAGAAAACTTCAGAAATATTCTCTAAGATTAAAAAAATAAATAAATCTGAAACAAAAATACCAATTTGGTCAGAAAACTTGGTAAGTCTGATTTTAAATTCAAAATTCACAAGAAAAAACACAATTTAACAATGAAAAACGTGGGATTTAAATGATACATTTACAATAAAATAATTTGTATATTCTCTGAGATTCAAGTGATACATTTATGAAAAAAAATAACACAAATTTACGGGGGAAAAAAATTAATTTGCTGGCATTGAAGTCCTATATTCAAGAGACATACAATGAAACATGTAAAAAGAAAAGCACATATATAGGATTTCTGGTTTCAGTACAAATAAGGTTGTAGCAAACATGCATCGTTTTTGTTTTAATGTTTTGTTAAGGTGCGAACACACTAGGCACTTTACACGCGTACAGACGCGTATGAAACCCGCCCCTTTTCCATAGGGAACCATTGGTTTACGCGCGTAAATGCGTCACTCGCGCTAAAGCAACATTTTCACTCGCGCTAAAGCAACATTTTTACGCGCGTATATATTACGCGCATATAGCTACGCGAGGAGTTCAAAAAATTGAACTTTTGTTGCTCCTACGCGCGACGATTAGCCGCGTTGGCCAATCAGCGTTGGGCTTGACCCGACGTCACATACATTGGCAGGGTCGGAGAACAGTGTACTGTACACAGAGGCTAATGAGAGACACCGAGGAGGAAATGTAGATGCGGGCGGCCGGTGCTGTATGAAGCCGTCGGGAAGACGTGGGAAAGTAAACCAGGAGAATGACTCTGGTTAATTCAGTGAAT
This sequence comes from Hyperoplus lanceolatus, assembly GCA_026929865.2. Lineage (NCBI taxonomy): Eukaryota > Metazoa > Chordata > Actinopteri > Uranoscopiformes > Ammodytidae > Hyperoplus > Hyperoplus lanceolatus. Next base: position 3,379,278 of record CM049414.1, on the reverse strand, counting down.
ATGTGTAGCTGTGCTTTTAGCCGGAGCAAACAAAGTTAGCGCCAGAGCAATAGTTAACTCACCCTGTTGTGTGCGGGCGGCTAGCGCCATACAGGAACCCAAACATGACGACTGTCCGCGGGACTTTCACGACAGTACACGAAGCACCGTGCTGATCTACGCCTGTGCCACGGTCCCCTGTCACGGTCCCCTGCCTCAGCCAGGTAGGGTAATTTGGCTACTTGCCTTTATGTTGTGCCGCCGTGCACCGATGCTGCTGTAACTGTGTTTGTTATGTAGCTGCCGTGAATATGTAATGCTGTTTTAATGCTAGGCTATTTGTGCTGTTCAGTTTGTCTTTTGGCAAAGTTGTTGGCCGTGTTGTTGTTGTTTTTGCGCGGACATGCACGGTGTTGGGTCGGTTCTGATCGCAGCCATGGTTGATTAGGGAAATACAATATCGGGAGGGAGACTAGGCACGTTACGCGCGTATAACCATTTTTGACACAAAATGATCAAGCAACATTTTAGCTGCGTTACGCACGTAAATCTTACGCGTGTAAAATGCCTAGAGTGTTCGCACCTTTACAGTTATTGGTCCCGGGAGTTCAAATCTGTGTGTTCTGAGTGTTATCCAAGCGCTCCCTTCTGTGTACATTTTTTGGCATAAACTGAGCGGCTTTATGATTTCTTGCCCATGTGAATCTTCATGTGTCTCTTCAGAGTAGATTTGTGAAGAGATGTTTTACCGCACTCAGAGCAGCTGAAGCGTTTCTTTGGGTCAGGTTTTAAATGTCTGTCTTCAGTCTCAGAGGAGTCTTCAGGCTGGTCTTCAGTCTCATGTTGTAAATGTGGGTCTGGATGTGAGTTCCTGGCTGGTTCTGGTCCTCCACAGTCATCTCCATCAGCCGCTGGTTCCATGTGTTCAGTTGAGCTGCTGGCTCCAGGCTCTGCCTCTCTGTTCTCCTCAGTTTGGTTTTGATGAAGCTGTGAGGACTGACGACAGACAGCCTTGTGTCTTCTCAATGAAGAATTCCACATGAATCTTTGCTCACAAACTGAGCAGCTAAATGGTTTCTCCCCTGTATGGACAACCATGTGATTTGTAAGACATGACTTCAGTGTAAACGTTTTACAACAAACTGAGCAACTAAATGGTTTTTCTCCGGTGTGAGTTTTCATGTGTCTCATCAGATGACGTTTGCTACTCAATGTTTTCCCACAGTCAGAGCAACTAGATGTGTTTTCCCCTGTGTGGACTTTCATGTGGTTGGTCAAATCTCCCCCCTGTGTATATTTTTTACCACACACTTTGCAAGTAAATGGTTTCTCCCCTGTGTGCACGACCATGTGTCGCTTTCAAATTTCCTATTGTTAAATGTTTTACAACAAGCTGAGCAACTAAAAGGTTTTTCCCCTGTGTGTATCCTCATGTGTTTCTTCAGATTACTTTTCTTACTAAATATTTTCCCACAGTCAGAACAGATTAATTGTTTCTCTATAGTATTACATATCTTATCACTTTCAGGCACTTTATTTTTCAGAGCCTTTAAACCTGACTGAGGTTTCCTGGTTTCCTTAGAGTAATCATCACTGTCTTCAGTCTCAGAGGAGTCTTCAGGCTGGTCTTCAGTCTCAGGCTGTAAATGTGGATCTGGATGTGAGTTCCTGGCTGGTTCTGGTCCTCCACAGTCCTCTCCATCAGCTGCTGGTTCCATGTGTTCAGTTTGTGTTTGATGAAGCTGTGAGGACTGAGCTTTCTCTTCATCTTCTTCCTCTTTAACGTGTGGGGGCTCTGGTGGCTCCTCTTCTTTAACCACCAGCAGCTGATGGACGTCTGGGGAGAATAATGAAACTTTTTATTTTCAACTTCAATGTCCTATTAACACTTAAAAGTGCACTATGCAGTTTCAGAGAAGGGGGATTTTTCAGTGTTTCCAGTAAGCAGTGCACATGAAAGCATTTCCAGCCGGCTACTCTTCCACCTCACCTCCACCAACAAAAAAAACTCTTTCCACTTGCATCTGTCGCATAAACGTTAAACTGCGTTATTGTATTATACTGTTATAAAGTCAGTTTAACTTAGAGAGTTCAAGATCTTATAAGACCCCGGCCCCCACCCTCGCGTCTCTGAAGAATGTGCCCGCTCCACGCTGCGCTGTGTGTGTGTCTCAGCTGTGCACAAATACACAAACACAAGCATGCACTCGTGGCAGACGAGTGCTTCGGTGAGATACGCTTATAACGTGAGGACTAGAGTTGATGTGAATTACGTTGGTTGTTACTGTAAGTAAGTGAAGTAAAACAAGTTATAAGCCCAACATTGTCAAATCAGTTGGCTACACCTGGTCAACTTGAATTACACATGAACAAACAATATTTTAATCTGTTCTGTCGGTCCAGAGAAGCACAGCACGTTAACTAGCTGAAAAAATAAAGCTGTCATCTAATCGTTCCGCTTAGTTTGCCATGAATCATAAAATAATGCAAACTTATATAGCACTGCTGCCTGAGAAGTGTGTAGCAGCCCCTCCTCCCTTTTGCTTACTTTATTTTACATTAATTGGAATTTAATTTTTCAGATACAGTGGCTTGAAAAAGTATTCATACCCCTGAACTTTTCCACATTGTCACGTCACAACCACACGTACATTTATTTTATTGGGATTATTATTTATTGGGACATGTGATAGAACAACACAAAGTGGTGCATAATTGTGAAGTGGAATGCAGTGTTAATTTTGGCAGCAAATTCAGATTTAGTCTTAGTCTTTTGAATATCACACCATTTAGTCTTAGTCCTATTCTAGTCATCTGAAATCTTTTAGTCTTAGTCTAGTCTTAGTCTACTAAATATAAGCAGAATTGAGTTGACTAAATCTACAGCGGACTTTGTCGACTAAGTGTTTTTCTGCATTGAATAGTATTAAGGTTTGAATATGCAATACAGACACAGATTTAATGGTTGTAATACAAAACATGTATTCTATTTAATTCGTAATAATCTCACATAAAATCAGTGTTGACTGGATAGGGCGGAGGGCCTTTGCCCGGGGGCCCATTATCTCATGATCCGTCTATGAACCAACTGGATTCCACAATCTTTTTGCGGGGAGCATGCACAAGCATTATTTATAAAAAATAGAAAATAAAAAAAATAAGTGGGGGCCCCGCACCAGTCTGAACGGCCCGAGATCGTTAAGGCCACCTCTGGGCAGCAGCAGAGCAGCATGCAGTTACGTCCTGATAAAGCTGAGCAACTGCGCTTTCATTTACAACACTGCTGCCGCTGTGTGTGTTCGGACTTCTTTTTGCATCAAAAACCCTTTTGATAATAAAATGAGATGTTTTAATTGAACGCTGTCCATGTGTCGGAGTTGATTGTAACTTACTCGGGTGAAAACATAAACTAACGGAGGGAGGCGGCAGTTTCACAGTTAATTTCCTTATAGTTGCACAGTCAGTTTGAGGAAAATTCTGTGTATTCAAGCCTCGAGACACAGCCTACTACAAACAGAGATCGTGAACTTAGCCGCTCCCCTAGACAACGCACCTTGGGCAGGATATCCCTGACTATCATTTTGTCTATCAAACCGCAGAGTTTTTCTGCACGTCGGCTCTCTCCACCCGCTCACACTGGCGAGTTGTCCCGTCGATCTTCACCGACACAGGATTGCATTCGCTGCTTTGCACTGATTGGATTTCTTCCCAACTTGTCCCACAGTTCTGATTGGATCTGTTCTCCATTCGTCCCGCCCTAACAGTTTCGTCTCATTCCTATTCGTAGACTATAGTGTCAGTTATATTCGTCTCAGTCTTCGTCATCATATCTGCCTTTTTATTTAGTTTTTATTTAGTGTTCGTGAGTGAAAAAGGTTCATTGACGAATATTTTTCGTCATAGTCTTAGTCTACGAAATTAACACTGGTGGAATGAAAATAAAATATGATTTAAAAAAAAATGTATAAATAAAAAACTGAAAAGTGTGGCGAGCAAAAGTATTCAGCCCCCCTGAGTAAATACGTTGTGGAACCACCTATCGCTGCAATCACAGCTCCAAGTCTATTAGGGTATGTCTCTACCAGCTTTGTACATCTACAGACTGACATTTTTGCCCGTTCATCTTTGCAAAATAGCCCGAGCTTCAGATCCAGCGTCAGATTGGATGCAGAGTGTCTGTGAACAGCAATTTTCAAGTCTTTCCAGATATTCTCAATTGTATTTAGGTCTTGACTTTGACTGGGCCATTGTAACATATGACTATGCTTTGATCTAAACCATTCCATTGTAGATATGGCTGTATGTTTAGGGTAGTTGTCCTCATTGAAAGTGAACCTCCACCCCACTCTCAAGTCTTTTGCAGACTCTAACAGGTTTTTCTGCCTTGTATTTGGCTCAATCCATCTTCCCATCAACTCTGACCTGCTTCTCTGTCCCTGCTGAAGAACAGGACCCCCAAAGCATGATGCTGCCACCACCATGTTTAACGGTAGGGATGGTGTTTTCATGGTGATGTGCAGTGTGAGTTTTCCGCCACACATTGCATTTTGCATTTAGGCCAGAAACTTCAAGTTTGGTCTTATCTGCATATGCTGCGTCCACCGAATGGTTTGTGGCAAGGGTTGGAGGAAGGTGCTCAGGTCAGATGAGACCCAAATTATAGTTTTTGGCCATAATGCAAAATTCAATGTGTGGTGGAAAACTAACACTGCACATCACCCTATACACACCATCCCCACCATTAGGGCTGCAACTAACGATTATTTTAATAATCAATTAATCGGTCGATTATTTTTTCGATTAATCGGATAAAAAAAGAAACATTTGTAAATGCCGCATCTTTATTCAAAAACTGAAAATTACTTCAATTTCAAAGTGCAGACTGGAGTGTCAAAACACCAGGTTATTGCTCCAATGTCCCGGAACTATTAAAAGTAATAATAATAATGATAAAAAATGAATAATAAACTTAACTGGGATAACACAAAAAAAAGATACAATGCATGATATACATTTATAGTATATAAGGGATGTCCATGGTAAACTAGTCAACCGATAATATTTGTAACCGGTAAATACTAATGGTTAAAAAAATTAAATCATCTTAATTTCTCTCAGATGACAGGAGATCGTTAATTTTTATTGATATTGATACCATTTTCAAGACTCCTTAATGATCCAAGTCTTTATTGATATCACAATTGATACTTTTCTATTATTTTGTTGAAATATAACTTGTATTATTGCTTTAATTGCTGATATGATCCTAGCTCAAGATAGGACATTAAACAGGTCATAATTCCATCTTTACTATCTATTTTATATTGCTGGGAAAATAAGTTCGCCAAAATCGAATTATTTTTGTGTGTTGCATTTGAACACATCAATCATATTACTGAGCTGGCCTGAACACATCACAGTTGACATGTTTGCTACTTTTTTTAACTTTTGAGCTAATTAGCTCTGCAAATCCTTATGATTTTAACATGGATTTAAAAACTGGATTACTATTTTTAACTGAAGGGACTTCAGTGTTTCCCACAGAATTTTCTGAAAGTGTGGGGGGGGGGGGGGGTCCGGGGGTATGCTCCCCCGGAAGAAAATTTTGTATCTTTTAAATGTTAAATGCATCAATCTGGTGTACTTTGAGGAACACTATTCCTATATAAATGGTGATTAAGATGGAGTTTAACACACTTATCAATGGTTAATGAATAAATAATTTTCTATGATACACATTTGAGCCATAAAAAAAAAATGAAGCAAAGGTGGTGGTTACCTGTGGTTCAAAAGAGTGAACACAAGCGCCCTTTTGTTTTATTAGATTGTTGAATTACTACTCAAATAACTGTGACTACAATCACGAAGGATAGCCACAATATCTTCCAGCAGAGGGTGCCTCTGCTGGAAAGGCAGCAGCGCGCATATTACCCACTCCCAACTCGGGAGGTAGTGACGGTGGAATAACAATACAGGACTCTTTCGAGGCCCTGTAATTGGAATGAGTACACTTTAAATCCTTTAACGAGGATCCATTGGAGGGCAAGTCTGGTGCCAGCAGCCGCGGTAATTCCAGCTCCAATAGCGTATCTTAAAGTTGCTGCAGTTAAAAAGCTCGTAGTTGGATCTCGGGATCGAGCTTACGGTCCGCCGCGGCCCGCGAGGCGAGCTACCGTCTGTCCCAGCCCCTGCCTCTCGGCGCCCCCTCGATGCTCTTAACTGAGTGTCCCGCGGGGTCCGAAGCGTTTACTTTGAAAAAATTAGAGTGTTCAAAGGCAATACAGTCACAGCGCGTGTTGACACCGCAGGGGGAGGGGCTGATTGACTCGGGGAGATTGAAGCCTCGATCCCTCAAGCGGCGCTTTGATAATACGTCCATGATTGAAGGAAATATTGTTTCTTGAGATCACAGCGCGAATCACACGTTAAAGATTTTTATGCGGAAATGCTATTGTTTCCAAGTGAAACTCGCGCATTGCAAATGAAATGTATACATGTATATTTTTTAAATAGTAAAATATACATATATCAAAAAAAAAAAAAAAAAAAAATGAAAGTGTGGCGGGGCAAAATGAAAGTGTGGCGGCCCGCCACGGAATGATACATTAGTGGGAAACACTGGGACTTTACACCGTTCGGTTGTGTGATCACTGCCGCTGCTTTGAATGACTGTTGATGCGCCCGATGCCGTGCTTATATAGGCCTACAGTTCAGTGTTTATTTACCATCTAGGATTAAACTGATTTCGCTTTTGAGGTCAGAAAAACCAGGGGTTATTGTTAAAACAGGAGCCTTCCTGAGAAATGTCCTGCCATTGTTTAAGTAATGTTTTTTGTTTTTGTTTTGTCCTTGCCGTACACCATTGTTTGTTTGTAATGATATAATTTGAATTGTGTGCTCCATGCCATGTGCTATGGCCGTGAGCCGTAATAAATAAATGAAATAAGATATGACCAAAATAGAAGCTGCGGCCGCTCACACTATAGCTTTCCCGCACCGCTTCACGTGCAGAAGGCTCGCTGTGGGCGTGCATGAACCTGTCGGCGGCTGGATAAACAGTGCCGCGCCTACATGTGACTTATTAATCGCGCGACTCAACGAATCGATGACCAAATTCGTTGCCAACGCTTTTAGTAATCGATTTTAATCAATTTTATCGATTCGTTGTTGCAGCCCTACCCACCGTGAAACATGGTGGTGACAGCATCATGCTGTGGGGGTCCTGTTCTTCAGCAGGGAAGGGGAAACTGGTTAGAGTTGATGGGAAGATGGATGGAGCCAAATACAGGGCAGAAAACCTGTTAGAGTCTGCAACTGACTTGAGAGTGGGGTGAAAGTTCACCTTACAGCAGGACAACTACCCTAAACATACAGCCATATCTACAATGGAATGGTTTAGATCAAAGCATAGTCATGTGTTAGAATGGCCCAGTCAAAGTCCAGACCTCAATCCAATTGAGAATATCTGGAAAGACTTGAAAATTGCTGTTCACAGACACTCTGCATCCAATCTGACGCTGAATCTGAAGCTTGAGCTATTTTGGAAAGATGAATGGGCAAAAATGTCAGTGTGTAAATGTACAAAGCTGGTAGAGACATACCCTAATAGACTTGCAGCTGTTATTGAAGCTAGAGATGGTTCTACAACGTATTGACTAGGGGTTGAATACTTTTGCACGTCACATTTTTCAGTTTTTTATTTATAAAAAAACTTGAAACCATGTTTAATTTTCATTCCACTTCACAATTATGCGCCACTTTGTGTTGTTCTATCACATGAAATCCCAATAAAATAAATGTACGTGTGGTTACGTGACAAAATGTGGAAAAGTTCAAGGGGTATGAATACTTTTTCAAGCCACTGTATATTAGACCAAGGTCAAGTTCCATGTAAAGTGAGGTGGTTCCTTTAAATAAAATGAAATAATATAGCTTGACATTATTTTATTCATAAACCATGACCAAAAAAGTGAAGTGTATTGGGCAAAAACAACCTAGCTATTTACATTACTACCGTGCATTGCTTTGTGCAATGGCAGGAGATTGGCAGGGTTGAGATGGTACAGTCCACTTTTAGGCCTTTCACACCAAAATGAACCAAGAGTCAGTTCCAGGCTGGTGTTGGGGTCAGTTCAAAACTGGTTACAGCCTTATCCCAGTTATGAACTGTTGGTTTCACATCGACCTGAGACAGCCATGGAGCCGGCAAGAGAGCAACGCCATGATCGTCACTGTAAACGTGTGTGTACGTCGCCCGAATCGCCACTGCTCTTGTGGCTAACGCTGAAGCTACTGCTAGCTTTAAGCACAACAACAGCGAATACGTCTTATTTTTACACGTGTTAGCTCTCGCTTTGCTTTCTTAACCAAACAGGACCCATACAGCGCATTCTCACGTCAATTTGATCGCTACGTTCGCAATTATGTTTACGTCTCGTATAGCGGTGTTTTTAAACATGGCGGGCATGAGGTTTTAGTTGGTCTGGTTGGTCAGGATAATCCCTCCCCCGGCCGCTGGCGCAAGCGGTTCACTTCAAACCCTGCTCAATCCTGGGGTATGAGTTGAACCGGTTTTTACGGCCCGGAGCAGGCTTTCTGGCGGTGTGAAACCAAAACACTGGCTCTAACTCCGAACTAGCCCAGGAACTAGCACCATTTTGCGAAGTGTGAAAGGCCTATTTTAGGGGAGTCTGAAATTTTGAAATTCTATATTTACACGCAGCCTGGCATTCCCAGACCTGCCACTAGGCGCTGGCAAATTAAATTTGAGTTTGAGACTGCTTTGGCCTCGACCCTTAACGATTTGGAAGACGGCACTCAAATCTTTCATTAGCAAGTAAGTGGAATGTTCTGTTTTGCCGACCGACAACGGCAAACGTTTAATTTAACAGTTTAACAGCTGTTCGCTAAACGAAAGGGGCTTACGTCACCTTGTGCATCGCTCTGATTGGTTGTAGTGCTATCCAACTGCGTGCAGTGGCATTTGAACGCAAGAGTAGGAGCCGCCCCTTGAGTTGGAAATTACTATTGATCGTGGCCAGACCCTCTATCGTTCAAGATATCAGGGTCTGGATTTCCAGGCTAATTTACACGTACATCTCCCCAAAATATGCAGCTATGGCTGGTTAATTCATTTATCTTCAATGAATATTTGATATATAAAAAAAGTTTCAAGATCCAGATTATTCCAGAAATGAGTGCTAGACAGGACCTGTCTATATTAGATCATAGTGTTTATTGTATTTTATTTTCATATGCGTTTTTCTTCAGTAGTTTATATGGCTTGTGTCTCCAAATTATTCCAGAAAATTGTAATAGGCAGGACATATATGACAACTGTTTACAGAGCACAACATAAATCAGATTTAGCCACCAAAGTGCACCAGATTGATGCATTTAACTTTAAAAGGTAAAAAGGTTTTCTTCTCCCCCAGCAGTCTCTAAAAATCCTGAGGGAAACACCAAATGCACAATCGTACCGAATGTGAAAGCATAACCCCATGCCCTAATTTTTAGCGGGCTTTCAAAAGAGGCTCATCCATAATATGGTAGTGGGGAGGGGGTCAAAAATTGATTTTTTGTTTGTTTTTTGATTACAATGTTGTTTTGTCTTTTTGAAAATGTAATTAAAATTAAATATCATATGTAAATCATGTCTGAAGTAAGTTTTTTTTGTTTAAGGAAAGGTGTTATAGGAGTTAACACTAGAATCCTGCTGTACATTAATCATGATTAATTTGATATTATTTCAATGTTAAAACAGTGATTGATATAAAGTTGAACTAACATTGTTTTATTATCTATTTTTATCTATTTCAGGGTGCAAACCTGGTTGTAAATCAACCCAAAATGTCAACCTTGATTCAATGTTAAATCAACGATTGAATTTAACTTGAAACAACATGACCAGACCTGGTCATAAATCAACCAAAACCATCAGAAAACAACATTGTTTCAATGTTAATTAGATCAATGCATCAACATTGATTAAATATTGAATCAAGGTCAAATCAATGATTGAATTTTACTTGAAACAACATTGGTTTTACATCTATTTTGATGTTGGAACAATGTTATTTCAGGGTGCAAGCCTGGTCATAAATCAACCAAAACCATCAGAAAACAACATTGTTTCAATGTTAATTAGATCAATGCATCAACATTGAATCAATATTTAATCAATGTCAAATCAATGATTGAATTTTACTTGAAACAACATTGGTTTTACATCTATTTTGATGTTGAAACAATGTTATTTCAGGGTGCAAGCCTGCAGTGACGTGCGGTGAGGTCAGTGAGTGGGTAGGCACTGAGTTCTGAAAGCCAGATTTCTCTAAACCTATATATTGTTAAATCAAAAACAATAAACAACAAACAGGCACGCACGGCCGATTTCAAATAAGTTCCTCTCTTTCTCACTCACACACACACACACACACACACACACACACACACGGGACGTATATGAAATGTGACGACGGTGACTTCAGGTTTGCCCGTAGCCTACTGTAGTTTGGTCTAAATGATTAAACATCGCATCCATCGACTTAACGGACCCGTCCCTCACACCGAGGGCCGAAAAAACGTAAGGCAACAAGTCAAACCTTCGCCGATTCAAACTACCGGTACTACTTCTATTCAACTTAAAAATAAAAGACAGACTTCATCATTATGTAGGACTACAGCATAACTGATGGCAACTCCACTCCATAAACTTTATCTGAATAGATAAAGTACCAGTAGCATATGCCCCATGGACCTGTCCAGCATCAGAATGTAACCATTTATCCACATTGCAGAGCTTAGGTTTGTCCGTCAGTAACAATGAAAACACAACTGCTCAATTGAATATAAAATGCAGAATGGATTGCACTCGGTATCAATTCATCCAATTTTATTATTAAATAAACCCCAAAAAAGTTTCTGACTCACCATTCTGACTCCCTGGCTGTAGAAATAAGCAAGACGATAGTAATCCAGTGACAGTCTGACTGACAGCACAGCTAGCTAGCTAGCATCCTTCCGTTCATGTAGGCTACCTGTCCGTTTCAAATGCTCGAACATTGTTTGTCCCTGTTGCTGCTGTACACCGTCCAAGGCTGGCGCAGGCCTTCCTCTTGCTATTCATGCTGTTCCTTTTTAAATTATAATCCAATTTGTTAAAATTCCTCCAGTCTGAAATATCTGCGGGCACGGCAGCTGCAATGTTGACTTAAAAATCCGCGGGGGTAACGCGACGTGAATGAGCATAGCCAACGTAGTGACGTTGGCCTAAGCTGCGTAAATGTCTAGTAATATCTCGATTTTAATTGGTCCATGAATGATATGTAACGTAAAGGCTTATGTGGCATACCATTTACGTAAAAAAGGCACAAAGAATTATGCTTATTTGCGTACATGTTAAATAATACAGAATCAAGTGCGCATGCGCGAAAACTTTTTTTTTCTTGCCGTCCACAATGAATAGGCGCAAAGGCACTGATTCTTTGCCGTACACAATGAATGGGAAACAGCAAAGGCACAATATTTTTTTGGCGTAACTTACTAACTGCCACGTTTCTAATCAAAACGTCTACACTTTTTTTAAAGTAATCGCGGATTACATGTAAAGATCGAAATAATTAACAGTAATAATACAAATATAAGTTTATTAAATAAAAAAAATATTTTATTTTATTTTATTTATTTATTTATTTTTGCACACGGCGCCAGGGTAGGCACTGCCTACCCTGCCTACCCTGACCGCACGTCACTGCAAGCCTGGTCATAAATCAACCAAAACCATCAGAAAACAACATTGTTTCAATGTTAATTAGATCAATGCATCAACATTGAATCAATATTTAATCAATGTCAAATCAATGATTGAATTTTACTTGAAACAACATTGGTTTTACATCTATTTTGATGTTGAAACAATGTTATTTCAGGGTGCAAGCCTGGTCATAAATCAACCAAAACCATCAGAAAACAACATTGTTTCAATGTTAATTAGATCAATGCATCAACATTGATTCAATATTTAATCAATGTCAAATCAATGATTGAATTTTACTTGAAACAACATTGGTTTTACATCTATTTTGATGTTGGAACAATGTTATTTTAGGGTGCAAGCCTGGTCATAAATCAACCAAAACCATCAGAAAACAACATTGTTTCAATGTTAATTAGATCAAGGCATTAACCTTGATTCAATGTTGAATCAATGTTTGTCTGCTATCTGGGTTGGAGGAACAGCTCCCAAAACATTCAGGCAACAACCAGTTTAATTTAGCCTTAATACTAATATGTTTGTGTATCTGTTCTAGGGGTGGGGTGGGGATCTACATTGTGGGCTATTTGCACAAAACTGGAAATTATGATATTTTACAGAAACTACACTGCATTGCAAGGGTGTAGAGAATGTGTGTGATAAGAGCATTAAAATGAGAAAAAAATATGGGGACAAAAATAAATCAAGGGACATTTAGAGTAGATAAAAATGTGCGAGTTAACTATGACATTAATGCGATTAATCGCGATTAAATATTATAATCGTTTGACAGCACTAAACATACAATCCGTGTACCTTCCGTTCAATCCATATCCGTTTGGAAATCAAAACACGAAAACCAAAAGTGACCTGTTTTTTTAATAATCATCCTCTCATCTACATTACATATTATACTAAAACACGTTTTATCCATTTTTAATCACAATTCATGACCAGGATATCAAATATGAGAATAATGGCCTAAATGTTGATTTTGAAAAATACATGTTTCAATTTAGTAAAAGTGCGTGCGCACGCGCCCAGAGGCGAACTTAACCATTGCGCAAAGGTAGGCTTGCCTTGGGTCTCATAGCCTAATCATATAATAAATGTTTGTTTTACTCTTCATTCATTAATCACCGATTACGTGCGGACGTCAGCATCGCACTGGGAACTGAGGGACACACCCTACATTATTGATAATGTTATTGATACTCGTGATCAGCTGAGGCATGAGCCCCAGTGCAGACAGCTGCATATGAAAACATTTTTATTGGGTAGATCCACGAGTGAAAATTGCGTCTGAGGCGATCGTCGTCTCTGTCTTTCTTTTTTCTCTGTCTTCACTTCACTTGCCGAGTCAAAGTGGACAATCGCCCAGTTTAAGGGGGCGTGTGTGTGTGTTGAGGAAAGAAGAAACTTGTCTAGGCTATATTTTGTCCACGTTTAGGCTATAGGCTATCTGAATTGAGCTTTTTGTAAAATAAGGCTCTCGATGGTAGCCTATGACAGACAATGACATAGCAGCCTTTGGCAGCCAGCCAAAATACGTTTCCTCTCTCAATAAAGATTAAACATTTGGTGGTTTGTCCCGTTTTGATCTGGATCAACAGCTGTATGTCTGTCGCTGTTTAGATCATTCCTCGTTTCCTCTGAGCAGCACAGTTCGGTTCGGCAGGGTTACCCTACTAGATCTGCCATGCGTTTCCACTACCGACAAGAGGCTTTAGCCTACTTAAAAGACGGCGATAGCCACGGTCTAGTCTCGCAAAGCCAGACCAAACTAAAGCAAGTAGTATGAGCCACGGTCAGAAAACAGTCTATGGGTCAGAGCCATCACGGCGCTGGCCGCGCATAGCTTGTGGCATTGTGGCAGCGGGACACAGTTTAACCCGCTGATTAAATTATTATTTGGAACTTCAAAAATTAAAATGCAAATTTTTTACATTTTCTGTTTGTCTCCTTTCCCATTTTCGTATGTAAGGGGCGACATGGAACATACAAAATAAGAAATCGCAATCAATTCATGTTTTACAGGCATATTTTGAATCAAACAGTCCTTTTTTTTTAAATGAAACAAATAATTAAAACATTTAATTAAACATCAATCAACAATCCGTGTATGGTTCGATCTTTGAACATTCCGATTTAAAACCAAATCAGAAAAACCAAATAACAGAGTTCTTTTTTGGTTTTTCTGATTTTGTATCAAATCAGAAAAAGGGAATAATGAATTAACAAATTAACGGCATTTTATTGATTTAAAAATCAAAATGGGAAAACGGAATAATCCAGTTGCTTGTTTTGTTTTTGTGTTATTTAGATTTCCCTATTAAACCGCAATGAATGCTGGGAAAAGGGCGCGCGATTTAAAAAAAAAAAAAATACATATATAGACGTATCAAACGTTCCATGTCTTTCTCTTTCAACACAATGGCCAGCTTTGTAATTTTCCTCGAGAGCCGACGGCTGAACCTCCGGGCAGATGATCTCTCCGTGGCCAAGCTGTCAATGATTTTCCAGGTGAGCCGTTTTGACCTTATATACTGTGTATGAACATTGTACGTTAGCGCCATCTACAGTTACACATTGACTGCACAGCGAGCCGAGCGGAGAATATCAGCTAACGCCATCTACAGTTATAACAGCAGTACTTCATTAGAAACATATCCACAGTCTATGTTAGAAATGAGTAAGCTTTCCGTCAATACACAAGCTCAAAGCTTGGTCAAACTGGTCATAAAACATTAAAACAACATCTAAATAACAAGATCATATTGTACAATATAGCCTAGCCTACATGCATTGGCTATGATATCACATAAGCCTATTGATGACACAATTATAATGTTCTAGTCTCATGATAGCCATTCTCAAAACCAACCACATATGGTTAATATGTTGTTATTGGTTTGTAGTATTTATTGTGGTTTTTATTCATTATGATGAATGTTTTTATTATTAATGAATGTATACATGAAGCTCAAGAATTTCTTTAAATTGTATAGTAAGGCCAACTATGTGAAATGTTACATGACAGGTCATGCTGTCTTATAATGACAACGTAGACTGTATGAATTCAGTCACTTATGTTAAATGATTTGTTATATTAACAATTATTAAAACACACAACACTTAACATCACTGCTTCATGTTCATGACAGGTTTCATGTCATGGTTTTGTCATTCTCATTATTTCTATTCTGTCATCTTATGCATGTCCCTTCAAATAAAGTTGTATCAAAAATGTTTATTTTTAGGTCCGTCCACATTCCATCTATTTGACCGACGACAGGAACCAGGGGATACTCCCTGGGCCAGAGGGAGCGTTTGCTCTTGGTGACCTCCAAGACGGGGGACACTATGAGGTACACGGGGAGAGCACTGCTGCGGAAGGCTCTAGTTGGCAGGGGCAAGACCCTGCTGCGCGCTTTGCCTTTCGACGCCCATCCAGCAGTGCTCTCCCCGTTGCCTCAGGAGCTATGCCTGTTCCTGCTCCAAGAGCTGTGGGTCCCAAGCTCAATACAAGGTTAGTACAAGTACACTGAACATGTTTGTTTGTCAATACAACTTAATACATTTTGTGTTTAAATATCTATAACGTCTATATAACGATAATATCTTATGTTTATACTCAGAAATGTCTTGATCGCGGACTTTGTGAACAGAAGGCCAGAGACTAAGTGTACAGTGGCCGTCAGGTTCACAGAGTTTGAAGCCAGTGTGAGCAGCATAAGGGACAAGGTGGTGGAGGCCCTGGGAGAAGACGAGCCCATGGTCATTGTCGACAGCCATGGGAATGAGATCCTGGACTGTGAGGGAACCAGAGGTACAGTCAAGCCAATCATTATATACACCTGTTAGACTGTCTCACACCCTTGTACTTGTTATAGTGTTATCAATGTATCATGTCTAGAACTCTGTCTTTTCAAATTGTCTTTTTTTTTACCACAATTGTTCTGTGTGTGTGATTTATGTGCCAGATCTGTGCCTTGTTTTGCAGTGCTCCTTCAGCCCCTCCTTTACCTCGTTACCTGCCACCTGCTGCTGCCTATTAAGCCTGGAGGCTTCCCTCACTCTCTCTCTCTCCAGCCAGGGCCAACAGCATGGCCACCAGTCACCATTTTAGTTCACCTTTGTTATAATAAACACAGTTTTCTTACACCTTTACTTAAAATTGTGAGTTAGGTAGGGAGTGTGCCAGCTGGGCAGAGCAATCTGTCCTTCCATCAGTGCACTATTTGTTATTTTGCCTTTTTTATTTTCGAGGTTATCCTGGGTGGAGACTTGTCTCTGGTGGGGGCGAGCGTATCAGGGCCTTGGCCACATGGCTTAGGTTAACTGAGCTTTGCTTTAAAGAAGCCTCGAGCCCGGTACATCTCAGAAGACAGTTAGGTTTAGTTTAAAGGTAGGCAGGTACCAGGGGGCTTGCTTTGATGATCATTTGCACTCGGAGGCTTGCTCACTGTGCCATGAGTGACTGATTTGTAATGTTAGCTGAGTTAGGGATTGCTTTATGGGGACAGTTGTGGTAACGTGTCCAGGATCCTAACTTTGTTCGTGCAGCTTTTGGAGTTGTCAAGTGGTGATCTGTAACTTGACTTTGTAGGCCAGTTCTCCCGGAAGTTGTGGTTGCCTTAGTCTTAATTACCAGCAGGTTCCATTTTGGTAATGGGTTTTGTATGGGTAATATTGTGTGCTACCTCAGTAGCTAGATCGGATATTGGACTGTCAGCTCCAATATAACAAATCTATGAAAGAGCGAACGAGCCTGTGCGAGCATGCACCGACGTTCGGTGGAGGGAGAGAGAGGACACCACTTTCTAGTTAGACATACAGTACATATCAGTTTGTTAGCCAGTGAGCTAACCCAAGTCAAGGAAGTGGAGAGGCTTCTGCACTGTGACAAATTCTACAATGTAAAATACAGCCAGAAAGAGGATGTCTGTGCAGACAAACACACCACCACATATTCTAGTTGGGCAGAAGTGATCATTGAGAAGGATTATTTTTGTGTGACTCTATAATTGATATTTTAATTAAAATATTGCATCGTCTGCCTTTTAGATAAACCTATATGCATTTGTGTATATATCTTGCTATTTTAAATTAGAATTGCTTAAGAATTCCTAACCTTACACATAACATCACCACCAACAATTTTTTTTATGATAATTAGGATATTGTATCGGACAGTATCGGTATCGGCCGATATCCAAAACCCAGATATCGGAATTGGACCCGAACTAAAAATAGTGGATCGGTGCATCCCTACTTGTGTTATTGGATACTGTGTTGTGTGCACTGGTTTAATTTGAAACCTTCTGTAAAGTTTCTGTTTGATTTCGTGAAAGTAATCTACTATGGCAGCACTGACACCACTCGATGACTTTATTAGTGCGCCCTCGGAGGAGTTGCAAAATAAACAAAGAGTGCGTCTCCCTAAAGAAACACAAATGCACTTTTGCTTCAAGAACTTGAACTAAAGTATGCAGCTCTGAGCTCGCCTCAGTTTGATGTGGTGAGGAACATTGGATTGGTACCTCCATTTGTTGAGAAGTATTTTGCTTATTTTGTTCGTGTGGCTTCCGCTTCAGAGTGGCCAGTGCATGCCTGGGCATTGCTTTTGCAAAGTGTTTTGGTCGGAAAAGCACTTGACGCTTACATTGCTTTAAGCATTGAAGATTGCAAGGACTGAAAAAGTTAAAAACGCAATACTAAAAACTTACGAGCTCGTTCCTGAAGCGTACCGCCAGCGTTTTAGAGGTCTCAGTAAGCTGGATGAACAAACTTATGTGGAGTTTGCAAGAGAAAGAGACCAGTTTTAGAAGTTGGTGTAAATCCCAGAAGGCAGAAACTAAGGAAGATCTTAGACAGCTAGTGTTGCTTGAGGAATTTAAATATTGTCTGCCAAAAGATGTTTTTATGTATCTTTGTGAGCTAAGTAACTACTCTGGACAGAGCGTCTGTCCTAGCAGATGAGTTTGTGTTGATGCACAAGAGAAGCTTTGAGAGTGACCATGGGGGGCAGAAGGGAAGGGCTGTGGTTAAAAGGGTTTCAAAGCCTCCTCCTAATGCCTTTACAGCTAGAAGGTCCAGGGCTCCCCTAGAACGGGCTTGTTTCTATTGCAGGACGGTCGGTCACCTTATTGTCGTTTGCCCTGTCTTGAGCAAGACCTGGCACCTCCTGATTGGCAGGCTTCCAGGAGCTGATTGCTAATCACCAACACCCATGCTGGCTGCTCTCCTGAGCTATAAAAGCTGCAGGAATCATCCCCTCTCTTTGGTTTGGTTCGGGATTTGTTTAGGTAGTTTTGTTTTGCACACAGCACCCATTACTGATTACTGATATTCATGCACCAATTAGTACTTACTTTAAACTTGGTTAAATAAATTATTATTTGGTTAAACTAATTCTCTTGTGTGGTTTCCTCTTTGTCCTTCCCCTGAGCTGGGATGTGACACAAGTGATCAGGGATATGGAAGGGGAGGGGGGAATGTGGCTTGGGATTGATTCAAACAAAGCTTTCGACCGGGTTGACTAGAGTTTTTTGGGGAGGGGTCTTAAATAGGTTTAGTTTTGGGATTAAGTTAAGAGGCTGGGTGGGATTGTTATACGGGGGTGCGAGGAGTAAAATAAAATGTAACGGAGAACTAACTGAAACTTTTGAGATCAGTGAGACAGGGTTGCCCGATATCAGCGCTGCTATACAGGTTGGTGGCAGAGCCGTTGGCAGCCCTCATCCACTCTCCCGCCCACTTCCCTTACTGATTGCATCTCTGACATTAAAATCTGGTTCGACTGCAACTTTCTCAAACTAAACAGCAATAAAGTTCTCCTCATCGGCACCAAATCAACCCAGACAAAACCTGACAGCTTTTCCATCACTATCGATAACACTTCAGTCTCCCCCTCCCCTCAGGTTAAGAGTCTGGGTGTCATCCTCGACAGCACACTATCATTCCAAGCACACATCAATAACATCTCCAGGTCTGCCTATTACCATCTACGCAACATCAACCGCCTCCGCCCATCCCTCACACCCCCATAGCACAGCCATTCTTGTTCACACCCTGGTCACTTCCCGCATCGTTTACTGTAACTCCCTCCTCTTTGGTCTCCCCCTCAAGTACATCCGTAAGCTTCAACTGGTCCAGAACTCTGCCGCTCGTATCATCACCAGAACCCCCTCCATTAATCACATCACTCCTGTCCTTCAGCAGCTTCACTGGCTCCCGGTCAAAACCCACATCCATTTCAAGATTCTCCTCCTCACCTTCAAGGCCCTCCACAACCTCGCCCCTCCATACATCTGTGAACTCCTGCACACCAAGACACCCACCCGCACTCTCCGGTCCTCCTCTTCCATTCAACTAACTGTACCACCCGCCTGCCTTGTCACCATGGGGTCCAGGGCACTCAGCCGATCTGCCCCCCACCTCTGGAACACACTCCCACCTGGCATCCGTAACTCTGACACTCTCTCCACTTTTAAGTCCTGTCTAAAAACACATCTTTTTAAACTGACATATTCAATCTAGTTCCTTGTCTCCCACCCATTTCACCACACTTGTGTAAATTGTTTCAATGTATCTTGTTCTTGTGTTTTTTATGATTGTTGATTTTGTTTTGTTTTTAAACACTGCCCTGTAAGGTGACCTTGAGTGCTATGAAAGGCGCCCTCAAATAAAATGAATTATTATTAACTATTAACGATCAGGGTGGGCTAGGATTGATGGACGTACTCGCAAAAAGAACTGCGTTAAGGACTAAATTGATAGGCAAATTTAGAGACCCAAGTCGGGAGGTGGCCTGGAAGAACCACTTCATGCAATGGCTGAGCAGTTTTGGGGGGGTATCATTAAGTGCGTGGCCCTTGATCCTATGATCCTATGAAGAAGCCCATGTTTGCCAGCTGCTGCAGAAGCAGTATGGAGCAGTGGCAGGAGAGCCACAGCTTCTGCCCCAAATGCAGAGGCCCCTTCATTGGGGAAAACATGCAGGCAGTGTTAGGGCTGGATGAGGCACTGGCTGCACTGGACAATATAATTTCTTAATGTTTTTTTTCCCCACCAAATGTTCTTGTTTTTTTAGTAATCAATGTTATGTTAAATTGTGATTTTCCAATTAAAATGTAGTTCTTTTTGAAAATCGTTCTCTATGTGTTTAATTAAGAACGGGCCCGTAATTATTGCTATCCGCCAGACTTCTTCTGTTTCTTATTATTCCATGACATTTTTCTAGCCGCTACTCCTCCCACACGTTACATGCAAACATTTCACAGAACGTGCATCCCTACCCCACGGGGTGTGCTATTATACAGATTTTTGAATTTCCACAAGAGGGTGTTTTAACCACAACTTCCTCAAATTTCACTGTATTGACACCAAATTTCTCACGAAACCTCGGGGGACTATGACGCACGTCTCAAAAAAACAAAACAAAAAAACGGGTGGGGTGCCGCCGATGCGGGGCTGGCGGCCGGGTGGCCCGTACTTTCAAAATCTCTGCGGGATTTTCTAGTTTTAGATACTATTTTGTTTGGATTTAAAGAGGTATTCACATGTAGATGGACAAATATGCATTTTGCAGCTGTTCAGTTAAATTAAGATAACTACAGCAACAAAAAGTATATTTTCAAGGACAATCAAAACTCCACTGTGAAAACTTTGCAGATTAACACATCGCATCAAACATCAAAACGTTTCACACCTCTCTGTGAAATTCAGCAGGCAGAAAAGGGCTTCATTAAAAACACTATGGCCATTGTTGACCACATTGTCAAAAATAACGGAGATATCAGAGTATGCCACCGCAAAGTCCCTTTCTGACCGGCTCCTGTCTTCCTCAGTGTGAAAGGGGTCCACACCAAAGGCTGCCTCCCTGCTGAGAGAGCTTCCAAACTCCTCATATCGGTCAGCAGCAACAGAAGCCCTGGGTAGCAGGTCCTCAGATATTAGTGCAGGGCACCCTCCTGCAGCTAGGTCATTAGGTATTCCTCTGCCTTGTAAAGGAAAAATGTTAAGCCAAAGTAAGGTTATTTTGTATGGCATATTTTCACATTTATATCACACAATATATATATATATATAGGGGAGAACGGGGGAATCTGAGGCATGGGTAATGTGAGCCACCCCCTGTATCTAGGCAACGGAAAACATTTGTGGTCATGTGAGATATATGTTTTCAAGCCCCTCTCATTTCCCCATGGCCCTGAAAGAGAGGACGTCATGGTGCTGTGGTAAGCATGTTTTTTTTTCACCAAAATAGGTATTTTGCATGTGAAAGTAAATTTTCTTGCTGTCAACTTAATCAACTGTTGTGCCAAAGCAAATGTATTCACGTAGAAAAACTTCTATCATACGTGTTGATGAACTACCAACATATGAAACCATGTGATGCTGATAACTGAAGATTAGCCTGAAATGCTAAGAGAGGTAGTTTTTTCTCAAATTGTGGTGGTGAGGGAAAGTGAGCCAAATGCTGTGGGGGAAAGTGAGCCACTGTCTCACTTTCCCCCACCATGAGGCACAAGTTAAGTTTAGTCTTAAACATATTTTAATGTAATATTACATGACATATGTTTTATTTTAATTAGGGCTGTCAAATTAACACGTTAATTTAGATTAATTAATCACAGAAAAATTAACGCGATTAAT
The DNA here is from genome assembly GCA_026929865.2 of Hyperoplus lanceolatus. Lineage (NCBI taxonomy): Eukaryota > Metazoa > Chordata > Actinopteri > Uranoscopiformes > Ammodytidae > Hyperoplus > Hyperoplus lanceolatus. The sequence goes on along the minus strand of CM049414.1, from coordinate 3,357,884 downwards.
CGCACTTCTATATTGCCCTTTGACCCGGTGCAAAAGAGGTGAGATGATAACAGTAGGCCTATCTCTCAATCTTCCTCGTGTCTTATTTTTCTTTGCTAGTTGCGAACATCTCAACGGAACACCCGCCCCCTCTCACTCTTCCTAGCATATGCCTGTCTTTTTTCCTCCTAGTGTGTGTGTGTGTGTGTGCGTCATTTTGCCTGGTTGTTTTTTTTTCTTTCGGCGCTAGTAGTTCCTTAATATATTTAATGTAGAAGCCTGGCTGAGGGGAGGAGACAGAAATTACGAGATTATTATAGGGGGGAGGAGGGGCGTGCCGGTCGCAGAATACCACTTCTGGACTAGCATTACCGTTACTGAACGGCTCAAGCCATGGTATGGCAGTAGTCGCCGTGGTACTGCCATATGCCGGAAAACGATCTCGGCGTCTCTATTTTCTGAGAGATGATGCATAGGGGTGACACCCGAAGTTTTCCATGCGGTGTCTGTGCTGCCATCAGGATGGAATAAAAGCCAGTATACAGTCCATAATCATCATGCAGAGTCAGCAGAACAGAGCGTTAGTGCCTTAGCATCCTGCTAGCCTCGTTAGCCGTTCAAACGAGCCCCGTGAAAATCCGCGGTTTTACGATCCCCCAATCCATCTTGGTAGATACTTGCTTGATGGTTACATTTTGTCTGGAAAGGACCTAGTCCTTTTAATGACATGATCAAGTAGCTTGCCAGCCTAGCCTTAGTTGATATTAGTTATGTTGGTCTTGAAAATGACCGCTTTGGGCAGCAGACCAAACATGTGACTGTATCAGTCACTGTAATTGGTTCAGTGTTTACACATCAGGTCGGCAATACGTTATCTGGACTGAACTCTCGTGACCACGCCCCCTTTGGGGGGAAAACATTACGGCTGACTCCATAGACATAGACAGCGCGATCATTCAAAATAAGCCGTTATAGCTCAAATCTGCAATGTCCTGAGCTGTTGTGTGGTTTACATGGTAAAAAACAAACATCATGGTTTTATTCCTTCGCCATGCCCCCAAAAATTCCCCTAAATAAGGTCTGTATGACAGCAGGAAGCTCCCGGCTTCCCCCGTGCTCTGCATTTCAGTGGGAGTTTGCTATCGTAATTAGCCGTTAGAACAGTTGGTACAGTCTAGTCAAAGCATAGCGCTATACTATTAACATAGTAAGAATTATTACAGACAACAAAACTTAAAATAACAATTATTTCACGTGTAATCAGCTTACATAGAGACTCAGTGAGGTGAAGATATATATCAGGGCATGATATCTTGGCCAATGGGTCGGATCATTGCACCAGCTTGATGCTGAGAGACTAAAAAGATATGGTTTTAGATTGACCAAATTAATCATTTATAAGTGTCTTTAACGTTATCCTGAAAGCAGAGTTGTTGTAAATGATTTTGACATTGTGTCGGTCGGTCAAATTTTAACTTATTTACCTCTGATCGTTTTCTTTTTGTGCTGTTTTGGACCGCAATTTTGCATTATAGTCAATGGCACGTTCGGTTTGTTCCCCCCCCCCCCCCCCAAAGGGGGCGTGGCCTGATTGCCGACCTGATGTACTGTACGTATGACGACAACACGTTAGGGCGAGCACCCCCGGAACCCATAGAGATTGCATTGCGAAGCCTGCAGTTTGAAAAAAAAAAAGTTTTACATTGAAGTCTATGAGAGTGCTCAGGGCGATTTTCAACCAGCCCGAAATCGCCCCAGAGTGACGGTACAGAGCACAGACGCTGATTGTACAATGATATTTGGACTTAGATGCAGGTATAAACTGTATAGAAATAATGAATTATGATTATAAATACAAAAAAAATAAAAAAATTTCCATCATTATTATTATCATTATTATATTTTTGTTTTTTGCTGGTATGGCTCAAGGAGGGCGTCGCCCTCTATGGGCGAGCCGCCGCTGGACCAAACCATTTTTTAAGAAGGGGCCAAGGAAGTTAAATTATTAAAATTAGAATATTGTATGACTTGTTGCTTTGTTTTAATTCTGACTCATTCGTATGATTATATATTAGTTCACTGTATGCATAATCATTTTGTCATAGATTCTACTAGCTGGCTGTGGGCCCTTATAATCGTCATAACCTTAACCCCCTATACGACGGTGCTGCCTGTGTAAAGGCACAGATAGAACTCCTTGCCATGGTCAACTCTGACTTGGGTCCCACATCCCGTTGGCAACCACTGCACATCTGGTACAATTAAGACACTCAACAAAAATATAAACGCAACACTTTTGTTTTTGCTCCCATTTTTCATTAGATGGACTTAAAGATCTAAAATTCATTCCAGATACATAATATTACCATTTCTCTCAAACATTGTTCACAAATCTGTCTAAATGTGTGATAGTGAGCACTTCTGCTTTGCTGAGATAATCCATCCCACCTCACAGGTGTGCCACATCAAGATGCTGATCTGACATCATGATTAGTGCACAGGTGTGCCTTAGACTGTCCACAATAAAAGGCCACTCTGAAATGTGCATTTTTTTTGCTTTATTGGGGGTCTGGGGACTCAGAACCAGTCAGTATCTGGTGTGACCACCATTTGCCTCATGCAGTGCAACACATCTTCTTCGCATAGAGTTTATCAGATTTTCAATTGTGGCCTGTGGAATGTTGGTCCACTCCTCTTCAATGGCTGTGCGAAGTTGCTGGATATTAGTGGGAAGTGGTGCACGCTGTCGTATACGCCGGTCAAGCACATCCCAAACATGCTCAATGGGTGACATGTCCGGTGAGTATGCTGGCCATGCAAGAACTGGGACATTTTCAGCTTCCAAGAATTGTGTACACATCCTTGCAACATGGGGCCGCGCATTATCTTGCTGAAACGTGAGGTGATGTTCATGGATGTATGGCACAACAATGGGCCTCAGGATCTCATCACGGTATCTCTATGCATTCAAAATGCCATCAATAAAATGCACCTGTGTTCTTCGTCCATAACAGATGCCTGCCCATAACCCCACCACCACCATGGGCCACTCGATCCACAACATTGACATCAGCAAAGCGCTCACCCACACGACGCCACACACGCTGTCTGCCATCTGCCCTGAACAATGTAAACCGAGATTCATCCGTGAAAAGAACACCTCTCCAACGTGCCAGACGCCATCGAATGTGAGCATTTTCCCACTCAAGTCTGTTACGGCGACGAGCTGGAGTCAGGTGAAGACCCCGATGAGGACGACGAGCATGCAGTTGAGCTTACCTGAGACGGTTTCTGACAGTTTGTGCAGAAATTGTTTGGTTATGCAAACCAATTGTTTCAGCAGCTGTCTCAGTGGCTGGTCTCAGACGATCTTGGAGGTGAACCTGCTGGATGTGGAGGTCCTGGGCTGGTGTGGTTACACGTGGTCTGCGGTTGTGAGGCCGGTTGGATGTACTGCCATATTCTTTGAAACGCCTTTGGAGACGGCTTATGGTGGAGAAATGGACATTCAATGCACAAGCAACAGATCTGGTTGACATTCCTGCTGTCAGCATGCCAATTGCACGCTCCCTCAATACTTGTGGCATTTTGCCGTGAGACAAAACTGCACATTTCAGGGTGGCCTTTTATTGTGGACAGTCTAAGGCACACCTGTGCACTAATCATAATGTCAGATCAGCATCTTGATATGGCACATATGTGAGGTGGGATGGATTATCTCAGCAAAGCAGAAGTGCTCACTATCACACATTTAGACAGATTTGTGAACAATGTTTGAGAGAAATGGTAATATTGTGTATCTGGAATGAATTTTAGATCTTTAAGTCCATCTCACTGTGACCACAGTGCCTACACCGTCGTACAAATAAATATGCCATATTACTTCAAGATTAAATACACACATACGCCTACCTTGTTGATGGATGAAACCACTGCACTTTCCAAATCTGGGTCAGAAACTAGGTTTCTTCTCCGAAGGTTGTGCTTCTCACAGAATCTCCTCACTGTCATCACGGAGCACTGGCTTCTTTAAGAGCGGCACAGATCTTGTCGTGGGTCTTTCCAGCGTCAAATAGTTCCCTGATATAATCTCCGTAAGGCTCAAGTGCGAACATAACTAATATAGGCTAGATCAGATAGTTAGATAGACTATTGCTAGTTTAAGTGGTTTGCTATTTTCTTTCCGCGCTGCCTTCTGTTGTGGCGTAGCCTATTAACTATAGCCTAAATGTATCTATTTTGTTTCTGTTGTTCTCTTTCGGTATGAGAAGCAATTTTTCAGACAGAGTATTTGCTGTGTAAAATATTTAGGCAAGCGGTTCTTAAATCATGCACAGTAAACACAAACAGACTGTGGCTTTTAAATGGGGAGTGAAATACTTTAAAGCTCCCATATTATGCACTTTGCTGTCAATTTTGTATGGTCCAAGTAGTCCCTAATACTTATTTTTTTAAATGTTTGCTGAAAAACCCCTTCAGATCATTTATTGTAGCAAGCCTCTATACCCTGATTTTCCTCTGGTCTCAGATGACCTATATCGGTGTCTGCAGCCTGCGATCTGGCTGGCCCCTCCCACCTCTCTGCCATGCCTATGTGATACTAGAGACACTGCGTGACTGCGAACACAGTGTTTAAGAGGAGCTAAGCCATACTTTGAACAGTTTGACATTACCTGACATGATTAAAACCAGTGAAAACAGTAGCTTCACAGTTTGATTTCTACAGGAATAACTTCCCAACCTTTGTGGTGTTAAAAAAACGAGGCATTATTAGACTGCAATGGGAAAGCTAAGTTAGTGTAATAGCAGCAAACGTTGGGTGCTACATCCGAAGCTACATGTGCGCTGACGGCAAAAAATAACACTTAGACGATTTAAAACCAGTGAAAACAGTAGCTTCACAGTTTGATTTCTACAGGAATAACATCCCACCCTTTGTGGTGTTAAAAACGAGGCATTATTAGATTGGGGTGTAAATTGCTGCTGTCATCACAAAACGATATTTGCCGATATCTAAAATCTGCTGCGATACAATTTAATTTCGATTCGATTCAGGGCCTGCGATCGATATGAGACAATATTATATGCCCAATTAACACAAGATGGCCTACCTTGTTATCTAACAATACATGTTGATAATAGATAATAGAGCCTTCTTAATCGTTTGTTTAATTTTCATCCATTTATATGCATTCTGAACACTAAAGATCTTGAAATTAACAGGATAAACAACAAACTTAAGCTGCTACCTCGGCCATTTCCCTCTTTTTGATGACATTTTGTTTAATGTCAAGGGAACTTCCTTATAAAATACCTCTATCTATGTAAAATACAGCTAAAAAAATATTAGCTTGAATTATTTGATTGAAAGATTAATATCTTTCATAAGAATATCATTCATAAGATTAATATCTTTCATAAGATCAATCTCTTACTATTATTCATATTTTAAGGTGTAGCGGCAGTAAACAATGCTTGGAGTGACATTTGACTAGTTTTGGGCCGTCTGGGGTTTCAGGGCACAGGACTGCATTGGTGGATTCCTCGCTAGCTTAGCTCATTAGCCTAATAGAGCTAACCACTTTAGCTGAGGTAGCTCGTAAATTCACCCCGCGGAGAGGGTGACCGCCCCGGGGAGCTTCTCGCCGCTGAGAGAGCAGCCGAGCTGCGCATTCTTGGAACTTTACACTGCGAGCCAGGCAGCACTGTGCTGGACAGCCCGCGGGGATAACAGCCGAAATGCACCGCTAGCTCGGCTGCTAACCCCGCACTGCCCCGGTAACGTCGATTTGACTGCTCTGTCAGCGGGGATAATATATGATCCTCTCCCCATGGTGCAAACACCAGCAGGTCTGTTACCGATGGATTTTAGTGTCTGAAATGAACTTTAAAAAAAAAAAAAAAAAATAGGATATTTTTTTGGCAGTTGAAATGGGGCAGAGAGGGGAGTGACATGCAGAGAACCACCGCGGGTTGGAATCAAACTTGGGTCCGCTGCTGGCCGAGGCCCATGGGGGGGACGCCTTACCAACTGAGCTAAAGGCGCCCCCGTCCGAAATTAACTTTGATAATTATACACAAGAGAGAAAAGCCTGGTGCGGTCTGGCGGAAATGGTGTCACACACACCCGGGCAAGGACATTGTCAAAATAAAAGCATATACTACATCGATGCAGTTGGATCGTTCGAAAATTAATCGATGGATCGATCTACATCGATGGATCGTTACACCCCTATTATTAGACTGCAATGGGAAAGCTAAGTTAGTGTAATAGCAGCAAACGTTGGGTGCTACATCCGAAGCTACATGTGTGCTAACGGCTAAAAATAACACTCAGACGATTTAAAACCAGTGAAAACAGTAGCTTCACAGTTTGATTTCTTCAGGAATAACTTCCCACTCTTTGTGGTGTTAAAAATGAGGCATTATTAGACTGCAATGGGAAAGCTAAGTTAGTGTAATAGGAGCAAACGCTGGGTGCTACTCCCGAAGCTACATGCTACACTAGGTAAATAACAGGCCAACAATCAGAGGAGATTCCTTTTAGTTTCACCGATGGAATTACTACACAAGTAGCTCCCTAATCTTTGTCTCGTTATAAACGCGGCATTATTAAGACTGCTGTGATTATGATAAATGAGTGGATTATTAGCAGAATGCTTCTGTGTTGGTTTATGCAACACTCTACATGCTTTGCTGTCATACGGACATCTTGTCGCTTAGCGGGGAAAACAACATGGCTGTCGCTTGGAATATTTTCCAGAGGATCTTGGGGCCGTGGACCAATACGAAATGGGGGGGTGGGGTGATCATAGACCAGGGATTCCCAAAGTGTGGTGCGCGCGAGCTGCTGCTAGGGGGTGCGCGAGATGAAAAATTTAATGGCGGTCTGATCATTACACAATCCATATTGGTCCGAGTATAAGAGGGTTTTATTTTCGCGGAAATAGGTCGTAAAAAGTCGGGTCGTGTTTTCCATGTTGTGTTTATTTTCTTTTTTTAATCGGGTGGAACACTGGCTGTGCTCTCGGAAGCGGCTGGGGCGTTTGTGCGCTTGGAGAGAGAACGCTTTGTGGAGAGAAAAAAGAGGCACGGCCTCAAATCATTATGTTGCCAGTCAACGTGTCGGAGGCAGGAATCGGCAGAGCGATCGACTGTGGCTTTTTAGCTGCTGCAGTTGAGAGATTGCCAACTGCACTGTCCTTTTACGCACCAGCACTGCTGCTGTAATTTCCTCATTTGCATCAAAGCCCTAATGATTTTAAGAATGAGACGCTTTATTTAAACGCTGTCCATGTGATGGTGGTGATTGTCACTTTGTGAGCTGTAAACTGAAACCAACGGAGATCTCGGAGGGCTTCCCCTCGACAACGTTAACGTGCCCCGGTTATCATTTCAGCCTTAAACCACGGCGTTGATAGCTTTCGTTTCAGCACTAGGCTATGTGATTAACTATGAGCATTAAATAAATGCTGCGTCTCAGATGCCGAGGACAGCAGCGAGGATGACCCGCTATGCACCGAACCAGAGTATAGGAGAGATGACAGCGAGAGCGATCACAGCGGGGCAGAGGAGTTTGCGTGTGAAGAATAGTCTGTAGTGAACACATCAGAGTTCGGTCTATTTGCACTATCCTACTGTTTATTTGCAATGAAGAAAAGTGTTTTTTTCAATGCGTTTTTATTTCCGTACATTATTTAAATAAATAAAATTTATTGAGTTGAGTTTTGAAAAAACGGGGGGTTCGTCTTATAATCGGGGTTGTCTTATACTCGGACCAATACGGGTACAGTTTTTTTTTCTCCACACAATAAAGACGTGTAAATAAACATTTCCTTTGTAAAATTTAGAATCAAAAACTTGAATTTTAATTAATAAATAAATTGAGGCTATTCAAAATGAAGCGAAGTTATCTTCTTCTATACATATGCGCACCTAGTTTGTGGCCTCTACATTCATTCTCGCAATTTATTTCAAATGACTGGCGTTCTAATTTTATTTCCATAACCTGTATTATGATGACGGGGTTGTTTGCTCCACGGTCATTTAAACTTGCTGCAATTGTTGCTCAACGTGACTCAAAATATTAGGCTATAATATTTTCCCCATTTTATCTGCTTTCTGCCATTTGTTGTGATCGTGATTATTTTATTATGTGTGTTCAGGTCATTTGAGCATGATTGAACATGCCACCTTTAATATGGCTATAAAAAAAGCTTGTTGCATTTTTTTTTTAATGTGTGGGGGTGTGTCAACCTGGTTGGGACATAGAAGGGGGTGCGCGGCTAAAAAAGGTTGGGAACCGCTGTCATAGACTACTGCACAGTGGAAGTTTCTGTTTACTAATGTGGAGGGGAAGCATGGACATATAAAGAAAACATGGGGAAGTGGCTGTGCCGACTGTGATGTTACAGTCGGCGAGAATTCTGACTGGAGTATATTGGAGAGGTTTTCAGAAAGGGGGAGGGTGAGGAAAGGAGAGATTTTTTTTTAAATATATATACTTTGTCAGTCCCAAGGCACACCGTGGACCCATAGGATTCTCTCCCCCCTCACCTGTACACAACCTCCTTCTGCAACTCCATGATGTCCTTTTTCATCGATAAAATCAAAAACATTCACCAGCACCTTGGATCATCCCCTCATCTCAATATCTCAGCCGACTTTCACCCTTCCACACACTCATTCTCCTCCTTCCAGCTCCCTGATATCTCAGAAATAACTGAACTAATTCGGAAATCCAAGCCATCCACCTGTCAACTTGACCCCCTACCCACACATCTGGTTAAGGCCTCCCTCCCCTCCCTAGTTCCTCTCATTTCTGCAATCATCCACTCTTCTCTTACTACTGGAACTGTCCCTATATCCTTCAAAACTGCTGCCATCACCCCAATTCTGAAAAAACCTGGTGCAGACCCCTCCAACTTCAACAACTTCCGTCCTATATCCAATCTTCCCTTCATCTCCAAAATCCTGGAAAAGACAGTGGCCTCCCAACTCCATTTTCACCTATCTGACAATTACCTTTATGAACAGTTCCAGTCCGGATTCCGCCCACTCCATAGCACTGAAACTGCACTCATCAAAATCACCAACGACCTCCTTATGGCAGCTGATTCTGGACTACTCACCATCCTCATCCTCCTGGACCTGAGTGCAGCCTTTGATACCATCTGTCACACCACCCTCCTCAACAGACTATCCTCCATTGGCATCACTGACACTCCGTTAGATTGGTTCACTTCTTATCTTTCTGGCCGTACTCAATTTGTTCAACTAAAGTCTTTTAAATCCATCCCCTCCCCCGTCACCACAGGTGTTCCCCAGGGCTCTGTCCTGGGGCCCCTACTCTTCATCATTTACCTCCTTCCCCTTGGCAATATCTTCCGCAAATTTGACATTAGTTTCCACTGTTATGCTGATGACACCCAGCTCTACCTCTCTACAAAGCCCTCGTCCACTCTCCCGCCCACTTCCCTTACTGATTGCATCTCAGAAATAAAAACCTGGTTCACTCAAAACTTCCTGAAATTAAACAGCAGCAAAACCGAGGTTCTCCTCATTGGCACCAAATCTACACTATCCAAAACCGACAGCTTTTCTCTCACCATTGATAACTCCACTGTTTCACCCTCCCCCCAGGTTAAGAGTCTGGGTGTCATCCTCGACACCACACTTTCATTTCAACCCCACATCAATAACATTACCCGAACTGCCTACTTCCACCTACGAAACATCAACCGCCTCCGCCCCTCCCTTACACCCCACACTGCCACCATCCTTGTCCACAGTCTGGTCACATCAAGGCTCGACTACTGCAACTCCCTCCTTTTCGGTCTCCCCCAAAAAACCCTCCATAAACTCCAACTTCTTCAACACTCAGCAGCAAGGATCATCTCCAGAACACCCTCCTCTCACCACATCACCCCTGTCCTTCACCAGCTTCATTGGCTCCCGGTTCATTTCCGTATTCAATTTAAAATCCTCCTCTACACCTTCAAAAGCATCCATAACCTTGCACCCACATATCTAACAGACCTCATTCAAATTGCCACTCCCTCCCGTGCACTCCGCTCCTCCTCCTCAGTTCACCTCACTGTCCCCTCTGCCCGTCTCACCACGATGGGGAGCAGAGCCTTCAGCCGCTCTGCTCCCCTGCTCTGGAATGCATTACCCCCCGACATCCGCAACAGTGACTCCATATCCCTGTTCAAATCTAAACTCAAAACTCATCTTTTCAAATTTGCTTACCCCCCCTGATCTTCCCATCCCATTTTGTTTTTAAATCAATTAATTGTACTGTATTTTTCACATTGTACGGTGTCCTTGCGTGTCTTGAAAGGCGCCTTTAAATAAAATTTATTATTATTATTATAGTTATGTTCCAACACATTGAAAAAGTGTGTTTTGCATAATATGGGGCCTTTAATGTCAGGAAGATTAGGCGATAATTTTCATTGAAGAGTTGATCGATTTATAACCAAATCAGTTAATCTTGTCTGTGACTTTGGGAAAATAGTGAACATAGTGCTTCCTCTGAGCAAACAAACTGAGTTGCCTAAAAACTTGTTACCTGAAATAAGCCCCTGGACACATTCAATTCACTTATCAAAACCCACCTATTTAGTTTAGCCTTCAGTCTTTATTAATATTATTAGAGACTGAAGGCTAAACTAAATAGATAATAATTAATTAGGGCTGTCAAGCGATTAAAAAATGTATCTAATTAATTACAGGCTCTGTGATTAATTAATCGCATACTCATATGACATTTGTATGCCTGTTTATAAACAACTGTATAGGCTACTCTCGCTCTCTCTCTCTCCCCCCGTCTCTCGTAACTTCTGCTTCTTGCTAAATGACGACTGTCTATCTTCCACACAACAGACCAAGAGTACCTATTTGCAGACCCATGGAGAAACGGACCTCCACCGGAAGCACGATGGGGCCACGCCCCGAACTCATTTCATTGGTCAGAATTGTAACCTACTCTGAGTTTGTTTTCACTTTACGCTGCAGCTCCGACTGAAGAAAGAGTGTCACTGCCACAACGCAACCCTGTACAGTTTAAAGCAAAATCACTCCATAGAAATCTTCATCGGGATGTTTTTATGATTTCCTGTTGATTTTACGTTTGATCGATCATTTATCTGATCAGTAGCGTAGTTCTCAGCCCTCGTGCCGTTTATATGCGGCCACCTTACACATCGTGAACATGCTCTACATTGATTAATAAACCTATTGTATTGTATGTATCTCATTATTTATTTATTTATTAACAGGAGTTTTTTAACGTCTGTGCCACTGAACATAGGCTATTTATGTCTGGTTGAAATGTAATTCTGCGGCTGCACGCGATCGTTACTGTTCACTTGCGTGATGACAAAGTCACAGATGAGCATCGATCGTTCAATTGCCTAATATGAATATAGAAATTATAGAATAATTAAAACTGATCACTAGAGGACAAGGGATTTGGTAATAAATCAATCAGGATCTAGAATGGAAACTGTCACCTTATGTGTCAGACGTTAATGTCTTTCACCCCACTTTTTAAAATTAGCTGTTTAGTTTAATGTGGTGGCACTTTTTGTGTTTTATAATATAAACGCGATAATCTTTTTAATCGCGTTAATTTTTCTGTGATAAATTAATTGAAATTGACCCGTTAATTTGACAGCTTTAGTAATAATATTGTTAGAGACTGCATTATTATTATTATATTATAATAATATTATGTAGGCCTATATTTAGGAAGTGTTATTAATAATAAATCTCACATGCTTTTACATACTGATTGAATGTGCTAAATGTACTTTTTTTGTAAAGAGGCTAAGTTACTTGAAAATAAAATGTACTATCATTTTGATGAACTGTTCTGTTTTTGTTGTTGTGCAGTCAGATTCTTAAATGATGGACTTCAATGACAAACATACTCAAATAGTTTATTTACAGCTAAATAAATTATAAATTGCTTTTCTCAACAATGATATGAAGTGAGTTTTATTGTACTTAGTGGAAAATCATCAAATGCCTCATCAGAGTCTCTGCTTGCGAGTCATTCATCTGAAAATTTTGAGCGGACTTTTTCAAGCAGCTTCCCTACATGCAGTAAATCACAATAAAACAGTACTTATTGAGTCGCCAAGGTTGTTGACTGTATGTTCGGGGGGCTGCCTTTTATTTAATATTTTTTTTAGTTTCCAATAACATGTTTGTTTGTCCTAGATAGCCTGAAATTCCTATCAAATCAAAGATGTTGCTGACCATTTTAAGGGTCGAACTTCCGGTCTCCTTTTTCCCCCCTAAGGTTAACGGTTAATTGACACTAAAGCCTTTTAATTGGTCCATGGCCACAGCAGGCAAAGTGAAGCAAAAACAGACGAGAAGTTTTTGACCCTGAATATGGCAGACCCATTGGTCAGTGATATATTTGATTTGATGTGAATTTCAGGCTCTCTGGGACAAAAAAAAACCTTAGTTATCAGAATCTACCCAATATTAAATCAAGGCAGCCCCGCAAACCTTCGGACAACCACCTTGGCAACCCGGCAAGTTCTGTTCAATTGTGATTACTGCACGTAGGGAAAATGTTTTTGAAAAAGCCCACTAAAGATGTTCAGACGTATAGCTCTGAGACTCGTATGTGGAACACAAGCAGAGTCTCTTATGAGGCTAATGGCAACACCTGTATGTTTTTTATTTATTTTACATGTATTTAACCAGGACAAATACCTCATTGAGATTAACATCTATTTCTCAAGAGGGTCCTGGCCGACACACAGCTGTACAGTAATACATACACAATAACACAAGGTACACAAAAACAATTATTAAACAGGAAATACCTGTCCATACTGTGTGAGCGCTAAAAATATATATATGTGCATGCAAATACACAGCATAGGCTGACTCTAGTACAAACAGGTAGCAGATTGTGAGGAGATATTCACTGATTTTGACAACATGTTGTGAAAAGTTCATATGCACCTACATTTATGTTGCAGTTATTTAGCCTTTAAGTCTACACAAATACAATGACATCATGTTTATGTATTATAAGTTATGTAACTACCAACAAAGCACCATTGAAGGACGTCCAGGCGTGACAACTTCATTTATTTTGCCAGCTGATAGGGCTATGGAGACCCGGACCATTTTGTTGATACAAGGCCCAGTCCAAAATGCCATCAGGTGCTCGTAGCTTGCAAATCAATTCACAGAACACACACCAAATAAAAATTATGTCGGTCATTAACTAACATAGTAAAATAAATTATACATTGCCACCAATATAATGTTAAAACACCTAAGCTGTTACCTCATATGGTGACCAGATACCAGTCTAAAGGCCAGGACACACCGGTCCGATTACCCGAAAATGGAGTCTGCCGTTTCAGGCAGCTCCATTCTGCCCGTCGCGGCCAAAAAAGTGCCAAGAACACACCGTGCCGACTACTGACCTTCCGTACGCTCTCCGGTGGCGCTAATCTGTATTGTGGCTCAAAAAAATACGGAAGCCGGAAATGATGGGACGGCTCTCTAGACCATAAACATAGATAGAAATACGTATTTATATTTATGGACCATAAAGAGCACCATTTTTAGCAGAGAGTGTTGAGCATGGTGTCGAGCAGTCAACAAGAGTTGATGCATGTGAGTACTCGCTGAACGACACAAACAAACGCATTAAAACAATGGATAACTGTTGTTAGCTGTTTGTGCTACCCGCCTCACTTCCAGGCTTCACTGATTCGCTAGCCCTCCACCAATCAAATTGCTCCAACTGAAAGACTGCCCGCCGCCCAAAAGAAGCCTGACGACGACCGACGTCATGGCACACACCAAACAGATTTGTGTCCCCACCCCTTCCAGACTCTCCGACGGCGATTATCGGGCCGGTGTGTCCTGGCCATGGACATATAAAGAAATGGACACCGGATTGTAACACGGTGCTCATTCATTCCTATGAAAGCTGCTCATTGGCGCAGGGAAGCCACAAGGAAGTATTAATGTGTAAGTATTAATGCGGAAATATCATGCGGCCCGGAAGCATGACGTAGCGGCATTATGGACCTATCAAGAAAGAGGGCGGCAAGCGTAGCGATGACGTAGCGGACTGGTTGCGGATGTAGAATCATTCTCGTGCTGTAGCATCCGTAGCATCTAGCATTGTAAGCTAAAGGTTTAAGCGAGCACAGTTGTATTGCTTACCGACCATGGTCGTATAAGTCACTAACCCCCCGATGATTCGCTATATGTGATCTTTGAATTACACTATGTTTTTGTAAAGTAATACAGTGGTGAACAAGTTCTAAATGGAGATTCCTCCAGCCATCTAAACCAAACTAGTGGGCTAGCGCTGTTTTGATAGTGTGTGTTACATCTTTATAGGTCCTACAAATCAAAAGTGTTAAGAAGTCACCAAAATGCTTAAAAACTATCAACGTCCTTCATGTTTAGTAAAGGGAAAACCTCAGACACAAGAAGATAATGGAGCCGAGCACTGAGCATGGACCTATAGACAGGCCCCCAGGATGCTGCCTTCTCCGAGCAGCCAGCCTAGACTAGTGGGCAACCCATTGGTACTGCATGCTGTGAATGGGAGCTTATTTTCCATAGAGCCCAGAGGCAGATTTCCCCGTCCACACAATACAAGCGGCGAACAAGATTGTGTCTCCGCAAATTTTTTCTGGATATCAATCATAGGCTCATACTTATCTTTAGACCATGTTCTAATAAAATTAAAGTTTTCTCATTTCAAAACGCCACCTCAAGCGTTTTATTAGCCCAACGGCTTTCAACGTCTTTCAGTTTGTTTTTGCGAGAGGGGGAGGGGTGGGCAGCCGCGGGCAGCTGAATAGAGTCGTAGTGAAACAAATGTTTCGGTTTTCTGCTCCGGCCTCCGAGAGGGCTCAGTGTTTCTTTATAGATCCATGACTCTTTCAGTGCCAGGTGCACAGCTCCATTAACTTCTCGTGTCTGAAGTTTTTCCTTTTACTTAACATGAAGGATGTTGATGATTTTTAGGCATGTGACTTTTTAACATTACAGTCGCCGAGGGATTTGTAGACTGGTTCAGCTCAACTCTCACGTTCCTCTGCTTGCGATCATTGCGATTTACCATATATTGATCCATTTATTCAAAAGATCCACAGTCAAAGGATGGGTGCATTACGGGATCATGTACAAAAACTAGTTGCTCATCCAGCGGCAGCTTCACCATCACCTCCAGCTGTGCTGATGAGCTCTAATAATCTCTAATGGGTACTATGCCATTTGCGCTATCCATGGTGTGGAAAACACCAAAACACACATCATTGAAATGCCTGTAACAGGCACGGATGTATTGATTACTTGAATGATTATGGGAGACCTACGTAATTTCTATAATATTGTTAGTGTAATATAACCATTTCAGTTACGTTGGTTTTTAATTTGCAGTTGCTTGTTAAGTTATGTATGACAGTTAACAATGTTGGTGTATTATAATTAATTATGTTGGTATAGGCTACTCCAACTTCGTTGCTGTTCAATATGTAACCATTTATTTTTATATAAATTATTGATTGCATTTTTCGTAAATATTTAAATGGAAGGAATCTGTTTCTTAAGCAATAATATTAAATAATATTGAACTGTATTTTTTCTATGTAGGACTACTATGTTGTTGGTGTTATTTGTTATTTGGAGCAGCCGTGCATATTAATGAAGTTCCCAGATCAATAAAGTTCTATCTCTTTTTAATTAAACTGCCTATGTCCCTTGATTAAATAAAGTAAATAAGGTATAACAGTGTGTACGTTGGTTATCATGAAATGATGTCCAAGTGGAGACCATGTGTAAGAAAAAGGATTTGAACAAAAAGTGTTACAATAAAAAGCTTTTATTACACAAAAAAATATTAACTCTTGGGGGACAGCTACGAAGGACGTGGAGAGGAGAGAGCAAGTCAGTTTGGCTGGGGCGGAAGAGTGGAAGGGGGGAAAGAAGAAGTGGGGAAAGGAATGAGAGGAAGAACAGGGAAATGAATGAACAGTGTGATAAACACAAATGATTACCAATCGTTCTAATTACTTTTAATTACTGATTTTAAAATATGCAAAAAAAGAGCATCATTGAATAAAGATTAATGACCTGGATTATATTCTATTTACAGATGTAAACTCAGTTGAAATTACAATTCAGAGTGGGTGAAGGCTGAACGTATTGGCCCAGAAAGTGTCAGTTTCACCCACTCTGGATTATCTCTTCAAGAGACTGTGAAATGTTGTTTTAAGAAAATGTAATTTCCCCTATTGGTGAAATGAACCCTGTCGTTTAGGTATAAAGCACGGCAGTTAAACTTAATCCCATGATGCTCTACGCTGGTGCCTCCAAGCTCTACACTAACAAATGTGTCCATCACACTGTTCACCCATTTCCTGGCATGATTAAGCCTCCCCGTTTTTTTTAGCCCTCCACCGGGGTCTCTCGTTGATTTTAGAGAAAATTATCTTAATGTCTGGGTACTCCCGGTGGAGGTGCTGCAGGTCCTGCTTCATGGCGGCAACAACCTCCACTCCCTTCAGGCGTCCGAGGTCGTTACCGCCACAGTGGATGAGCAGGACATCCGGGGCTGTTCTTCCTCTCAGGGACTGCAAAAAGAAGGGGATGAGGGTCTTCCATCTGAGTCCGCCCCAGCCAAGCCAGCTAACCCTGGCCTCCAGGCCTAGGTTGGGGCCACAGGTCTCCCTGGTTCTCTCCTCTCCACGGCGGACGTAGCTGTCCCCTATGATCCAGATCTGTTTTCCTAAAGATTACAAAACACAGATTACTATACATGTAAATACAGAGTGAAGTAAATATCTAGCACAAATGATTTGTCTTATTGGTGTTTTTCCAATAGTCTTTTAACATATATACCAATACAGCTAAATACTATTCATGCAGTCATTAGCTATGTCATATGCAGCATTTGAATGAATATATTCTCCTTAGTCAAGCTAAATACTTACTTGTGGATTTTGGTCCTCCAGCTCTGTCCATGTCCATTTTTTCTTCAGTTTTTTTATGGTAGCTAAAATATTTAAGAAAAAAATGATTAAGCTAGCAAGCAAACATCAACTGTAGACATCCAATGGCAAAATACTTTGATATTTCTGGATGCTGTAATGTTGTAACATTTTTTAACATGAACGATTTTTATTAAGAATAATATTTTATGCAAAACTCCTACTAAGAAACCTTAAATTTACCTTTGAGAATGTGTATGCTGCGGCTCCGGCTCCAACGCACGAGTTCGAGTGAGACGCACATGGATGGAATGACGGTGACCACGGAGGGATCGGAGAGGGGGATGGGCTACATGTTCTATATAAAATGATGATCATGCTAATATCCTCCCCTTTCTACCTAACTCACTTGATAAGATAAGTCATAACTCATCAATCAATACAAAGATGCCTGTTTGTGTTGCTGTCAACTGCGTGAATCGATCGGAATCCAAGATCTCCCTTAAAAATAGTTTCGGAACTAATTATTAATACACTCAACAAAAATATAAACGCAACACTTTTGTTTTAGCTTCCATTTTTCATGAGATGGACTTAAAGATCTAAAATTCATTCCAGATACACAATTGTGCCATTTCTCTCAAACATTGTTCACAAATCTGTCTAATTGTGTGATAGTGAGCACATGAAGATGCTGATCTGACATCATGATTAGTGCACAGGTGTGCCTTAGACTGTCCACAATAAAAGGCCACTCTGAAATGTGCAGCCACTTGGTGGTTTGCCAAGTGGCTGCTGCGGCTACGGGCTGCACACGGCCATGGACCTATAAAGAAACCGCGCATGCAGAAAGCATGGCAGAAAGAGGATGTCACGGAACTCAGTCCGTTTAGCTTTTCAAAATAAGACTTTCAAAGTAAAAGTACCAAAAAAAAATAAAAAATCACGGGAATTCATTTCTCTGCGTGAGAAATTGGAGATGTGGCGTGTGAGCGTGTGAACTGGTTGATATGCGTGTGTCTCACGGCCAAAGCGTGAGACTTAGCCGCTCTGGTCATATCCATATCATTACAATCAGAAGATTTTTTATTTTTAAAGTTATTAACTACCTCAATCAACTCCTTTTCCTCAATTCTCTTCAGAAAGATGGTTTTGGAATGAATGTTGATGACGTCATCACCTACATCCTCCTTTTCTTTTGGTTCCACAATATCCTTTGCTAGATTATAGCCGATATTCACAAAATAATCATTACATTTATTGACAATTACTTCAGGGTTGGTTATGGTTTTTTCATTATGTGTTTTGAAGTGGTTTGGGTATTCTGATTTGGCTGCACCCTCTTTAATGATGCTGTTAAGTATTTTCCATGTACCTTGTATATTGCCTTTTTGCTGATTTAATCATTTATTATAATATTCTTTCTTGTTGCATCTCATTATAGTTGTTAATTTATTTCTATATTTTTTATATTTATTTTCAGCTTCCTTTGTTCTATGTTTTATGTAATTTTTATATATTACATTATTCTTCTTACAGGCGTTATCTAGTCCTCTGGTGAGCCATGGCTTTTCTTTATATTTATGCTTCCTTTGAGTTTGAATCGGGCAGTGATAATCATACACGGTAGAGAGAGTGTACAGGAATTCATCATAAGCTTTATTTGGATCATTATTTTAATATATGTTATACCAGCTTTGTACATTTAGAGCCTCTGTGAGAGCATTAACAGCCTTTGGTGTTCTCAAGCGGGTCACTTTGTGGGTATCAATGTTTTTATGGGCCTTGTTCTTGAAAAAGTCTTGTACTATTGTAAAAATTGGAAGGTGGTGGTCACTGATGTCATTAATAAGTAGTCTGTGTACCATTGTTGCTGAAAATATTGTCTATTAATGTTGCACTGCCGCTTGTTATTCTTGTTGGTTTTATGATGGTAGTACGTCTGCAACGTTAAGCTATTTTCTAACCAACAAAATTCTCTGAATAACACATAGTCTTCTGACCTGTATGATAGGGAGTGTTTTACAGTGTGGTAAACACTTGTTAGTTCAGCTGCAGTTACCTTATCTGCGTTTGAATCAGGAACGTGTGCATAGACTTGCAAGAGTCCTTTAGAGCGACACGTTTTTTATGAGCCTGGAATTGTTTGTGTCGTTTCACAACATATTCACCTCCGTGTGAAATGTAAAATTGACTCGAGCAAAGTTCACAAAACCCTTTACTAGACTCGCCTGGCACTGGTTTCACCCAGGGATAGATCGTTTCCTAGTCTTTTTTGAAGCTGCACTTCCTCTTCTTAACCGTATGTGTCCTGTTTTCCTCCGTCTGCTGCTTGCCGTTCTGAACTGATTTTTATTGTTTCGATTGGTGCTCTTAACTTCTTCCGCGTCATAGGTCCGTGTCCCAGACTTGATGAAATAGCCCGTCCCGCCCAGCGCCCCCTGATGAAAGCCCTCACGGCTGTCTCTTTCCACACACAACTGTTTGATAAATGACGGATTATAAAACACGCATTTCAAAAATTGGAGTCTGACTAAAGATAAGAATGCGGGACAACGTCTCAATTTGCGGGACAGGTGAAAAGTAATAGAAATGCGTGACTGGTCACCCTAAATAGGGTACTTACTTCGTCTCCATGCTGCTGCGGCTCTCCTACAGCTGGTCAGGTACACTTTACGCATGCGTTGGAAAATAACAAAAATCGATCAAAATGATTGAAAAATATATAAATCTAAATCAGAAATAAAAATATAAAAGGCTGTCTGTCTAACTAAATCTATCTATCGGTCTATTTATGTGTATCCATTCTGTATCAACTGTCTTAAAGCTTACCCCATAAAACAGTGACCATGGCTCCAAGTCGAGGTTGGATATAAGGGTTGGTCAGAAGATACGTTAGCTGACGTTAGCCTGCTAACCGATATAGCCAGCTAGCGGCCCTTAGCTCGCTGGTGACGCCGGGATGCCCGGTATGTTCTCGGCAAACCTCGTGGCCTCCTTCCGGCGTGACGAGCATCGATGTGTCGGAGCCCCGGGTGACTTGCAGCTGAGCGGGGTAGATGAATCCGGTGCGAAAGCCAGCGTCTCCCAACCTTCTCCACGCGTCCTCGAAAAGCCGGCGACGCCTCATTATCTCCACTGGAAGGTCTGTGAAGATATAGATCCGTTTTCCATTGTAGCTCAGCGGGTATTTTTGCTGTGATAGCCGCATTATCTGTTCTTTCAGCTGGTAGCTGTGGATCTTAGCTATCATGACGCTGGGGCGCGCTGGGTCGTTAGCTGGATGTGATCTTGATCCACTTCTATTGGCTCTGGGAAATTTTCTGCCTCTTAAGAAATCTGGCGAAAAATTTGTGGGGCGACCACCTTCAGCTTTTTCTGGTAGCCCGACCACTTTTATGTTTTGGCGTCTAGAGCGTACCTCGAGGTCAATCACTTTGTCCTGGAGAAGCTTGTTAGCATTCTCTAGCCTTAACCCTGTTGTTCTAGGAGGGTTAGCCGGGTGTCGTGGTCACTGCTTGCTTCTTCCACCGCAGCCATACGCTGACCGTGATCAGCCTGAGTCGCTTGCGTAATTTGAAAAGATGCCTCTAGGGCTAGAAATCTGTGGTCCATCTTCTTGCTCAAGTCGCCTATGGCTTTTAGAATGAAGGCCAAGCTAGGGGGAGTGGTAGACGAGCGGGAGGGCGTTGCCAAGCAACGTATACAAAATTTCACGGGAGCGAACTGCAGTGTTTTCTCCTAAATGAATGAGCGGTAGCCTACTAAAACAAAGTTTACTTTGCCTCACCATCATCATAGGAGTCCACCATTATTCATCTGAAATAGTCATTATTTACAACAACATAAACACATTACCACATCGTGATCCATACTAACTACCGTCTCTCGTTCATTCGCTTTCTGGGAGGATACGGAGTCTTTCAGCTCCGTGAGAGTACTTCGGTGACACTGCATCAACTCATTGCAATCAGGTGTGTGTAGCACTTACTGGCATTAGTTGATGCTGTGTCACTAACTACTCTCACAGAGACAAAAAGAGTCCGGTGCCCTCACACTTTCAATACACGGACACACACTATATTGCTTCCTGATTATTTGAATCTCGCATGCCCGACACGAGCTAGAAAACAGCTTCAAAACAGCTGGTGTCGTTAAAATACTACCGCTGTTGTCCAAAGGGGCCGCTAAGGGACCAAGTTACTCGTAGTGGCTTTAAGCTGTAGGAACCATGCGTGAGTGGCCGGTCAGTTTACTTGATGTGGGCACATTTACTTTACTGACGCAAATGACGTCTAGAAATAATTAGCGTGTGGCGCCCTTAGCTCAGTTGGTAGGGTGTCCCCCCCGGGCCCAGCAGCAGACCTGGGTTTGATTCCCGCCCGCGGTCGTTCTCTGCATGTCACTCCCCCCTCTCTGCCGCACTTTACCTCCGTCTCTATCAATAAAGCATGGAAAATGTCGGAAAAAAAAAAGATCAGCGTAGTGTCCAAATTCTCGTTTGTTCGTTCCCTGTATAGTTCACTATATCATGAACACTTTATAGGGAATAGTGAGTGAGTGAATAGGTAATGATTTCGAACACAGCTCTGGTCTGCAGTATATCAAGAGCTGTTTTCTCTCCACACCTCCCCAGCAAGACAATCCAGATTTTAACACAATAACAGAAAAAACTACACAGATGTGCCTTCTTTCTTCTATTTTCCCATTGTCCTAGTGAGTCCATTCCATTCTCTTTGCTTTTGTGTTTTTCCCCCTTTCTTTATCTTTGAGTTGGCAACATACCCTGTTGGCTACCACTAAGTCAATGGGGCAACACACCCTGTTGGCTACCACTAAGTCAATGGGGCAACAATCACACATTGCCAAATGTGGACCTTCTTTTAGTTGTCCTTCTTATAAAGACTCTCATCAGGGTGGGAACATCAATGGCATCCAAAATGTCACAGTGAGCATTTCTAACTGACAGGTGTGTTAGTCTCTCCCGTGTCATCGTGTTGCTAAGCCAGGTCTTAGTGCTCAGATTCCGCCACAGATATTGGGAGCGACAGGCGTAGCTTTAACAGCCTTTCTTTTCTTCTTTTTCAAGACTTGGATACCGCAGTTATTTTTTTAAACGAGCCGTTTGCTGCTTTCATCATCATCGTCTTATTTTTTTCTTCTTTCTGTATTCCTTCTGTGGACAACAAAACATTTGATTATTTAATTAGGTTATTTTAAAAACAGAAGGAATATTATGCTTACCGTCACATTTACAAAGGCTTATTGACAGCACGTGACGTCAACACAGCTGTGACAAGGAAAGAAAAAACATTTTAATAAGAAGAACACACCTAAAAAAACACACAGACAAAGGTTAACTTTAAATATGTATAGTGTCCCATGGAAGAGGACTTCCAGTCTCCTGGTTGACTGCCCTCCTCCACCTGAGCTCTCTTACAATATTTTTATAAACAGTTCACTTCAACTTCACTTGTTATTACCGTCTGCTTCAATACGACTTCTGGTTTTCCAGATATATGTGTAAAGGAGACACATGATCAGCCAGAAGAGCCTTCTTTTAACAGCCTTTCCACCTCCGATAGAGCATGCCTCTGGTTTTTGGCTGCAGGTCACTTGAGAATTGACGCCACGTCTTGGATGGTAGTGACTTCCCGCCCCCTACACAGATCCCCAAGCATTGCCAACCCCAGGCTTAACCGCTCTGGTTCAAAAAGGGTTAGTTCCGGAGAGCCCCTAACA
The DNA here is from genome assembly GCA_026929865.2 of Hyperoplus lanceolatus. Taxonomy (NCBI): domain Eukaryota; kingdom Metazoa; phylum Chordata; class Actinopteri; order Uranoscopiformes; family Ammodytidae; genus Hyperoplus; species Hyperoplus lanceolatus. Next base: position 3,335,169 of record CM049414.1, on the reverse strand, counting down.
TCCACCTCTTTCCCCTGCGCCGCCTTGATGACAGCCTGCTCTGGTCAAAATGCCGCTCCACCTCTGAGCGAACCAGGTCTTGGCCTCAAACAGCTCCCTTTTCCACACACTGCCAGACAAGCACAAGATGTTTTATGATTTGCGTTTAAAGAAGGCACACTGTTTAAAAGAGACTATCCTGTCCCCTTTGACCCATTTTTTACCTGCTGCACTCCTGCTCTTCCTCCACTTCAGTTTGACAAAAGCGGGCCGGGGTCTTGGTGATTCGCTGTGGATGTGGCGGCTTTAGATTAAAGCGTTCCCTGTACACTTTCGTCTTGGCGACTAGGTCATTGAATGTGGCATCCTGACGCAGAGTGTTCAGTCGCTTGCAGAGCAAGTTGGCGGATTCCACTGATCCCAGGGCTGTAACTTTGGTGCCTTGCATAGTCCGTGCCACTGCTTGGCATGGTGAGAAGACAGTAAGACATACAAGCAACCCAAACACCGTGCACGTTTTGGTGTCAATACTGAGGAGCCCTGCCACTTAAGCACGCGTCTCCCCCTTCACGGTTGTGTAGCTCTCCAAGTTCCTGAAGGTCTCCAGCATTTAGCTGTATCCTGCAAGGAGATGTGACAGCCCACAACCCTTATGCACCATCGAGTTGGGCACAGGGCAAGCAGGTTTATCACATCCCCACATCCTAATAGGTATACAAGGCCTTTCTCTTAGCGGATTCATTGATTAACACTGTAACCTCACGACAGAGTTAAGTGCATCAGCAACCATGCGCACTTCCCTTGCAACCTCTTGCAGGACTAAATGGAAAGAGTGTTTGGCGCAGTGGACATACACCGAGTCGGGACACACTTCCTACAGCTTGGCCTGCACCCCCTTGAACCTTCCCGACATGTTGCTGGCTCCATCAAAACAATAGCCTTTCAACCTCTCCATCGGGATATTGAGGCACACAAGGACATCTTTAATGCACAAATACAGCATGTTGGCTGTTGTGTCAGGAGCGTTGTAGAAGCCAAGGACGTAATGTTGGACTTGCAGGGTCTCGTCGGAAAAGTGGATATTGCCGGAAAACTGCTCTTTCCCCGTAACTTCAGCAGAACCGTCAGCTGTTATGCCAGAGAAGGGGCTTGACGTTGCCTTGGCTGCAATTTCTCGCTGGATCTGATGAGCGAAAAGTTCAAGGATTTCATTTTGGATGTTGTTTGACATCCAGTTGTCTCTCCTTTACAACCACGAACATGAACTGTCTCACATCCATTCCGATGCGAGACCGTTCATGCAGTGGTGTAGTCTAGTTTTTTGTAGTGGGTATACTGTGATGATTCCCTCCTAGCCTCTTCTTGAATATGCATCATAGCATTTACACATTTTTAAACATACTCCTTTAAGGAGGAGGTCTTTGAATGGGGCTTTCCCATTCATCCCTTTCCAATTCATTTGCTTTGCAAACGAATTAGAAAAGAGGTGCCCCATCAGCCTCCAAACGGTGTCTTTCAGTGACACACCACCCCTTTGTGCCAACGTGGTAATCTGTTAGAAGAGAGAAAACAAGGCAAGCGTTGAGAACTATCAGGTTGATTATTTTTGAATGGAAGGAAATAGGGTCGAAATAATGAATAGTTATTTTTATTGTAAGGTAAATGTTATACGTTTTATAGTTTGGTTTGCAATAATAGAAACAAAAAGTTCCAAGAATGTTTGCGTATGCTGTGAATTTGGGGGGGGGGGGTTATTGATGTTAGACTTTTTACAGAATAATAAAGACACAGGATGAGTGATTTCATTAGAATTGCTTAACAAGACATTGTATACATTACCAGAGTTGTTTTAAAATCGCTGTTTTGGAGGTTCCCCTCCAAAACATGTAACTCCTCCAGTGACCTAACTGGAAGGGTGTCAGTTGGGAGAGACGGACCCTCTGGAGCGACTCCTCTCAGGTCATTCACCAATTTGATTAATTGGACCATCTGTTCTTTGAGGATTTCTTGGTTTGTGAGAAGGTTTCTTATCACAGCTAAGAAAGAGAGTTAAAAAATATGGTCTCCATTTCATCCATGCATAAAAACTAAAAATGAAAAGGTCATTGTTTCTAGACCTGTGTTTATCTATAATCATGGGTAGTTGTTGCTTACATTCACTGAAATCTGCCCTTCGGGTTGGTGTGTTAATCACTGTGAACAAGACAGGATCAGGGTTACAATTTAAAAATGAACAAAAAATGAAGGCATATTTTCAACTTCAAAAAATAGGTATGGGTTCTTAAGGGAATGACAATCAATTAATTCACTATTTTTATCAATTGGACCATCTGTTCTTTCAGGTTTATTGATTAGTTCACGTTTCTTATCATAACTAAAAAGCCTTAAAAATATGGCTCCATTTTGTAACCCCGTATATGCATTAAAACTAAAAATGAAAAGGTCATTGTTTCTAGACCGATCTATATCATGGGTAGTTGTTGTTACATTCACTGAAATCTGCACCGTGTTATTCAATGACAAGATATTCATTTAAAAAGAACAAAAAATATCAGTCATACATTCAACATACAATACAAGTCACAGCACCCAAAATAAGAAAGATTCTAAATATATACAAAATACAGTCATACATAACATACAATACAAGTCACGCAGGTCGGTATGTGCAATCCATATAATTTTGATATAGTTATCGAGCTCTGGAAAGGGGAAATGCAGTCAACAACCAATGAGGAAAGAGAATGTGTCTGACAATCCTGAATTTTGGTCACTCAGTAACTAATTTTATTTATTGGTTTTATTTTCAATAAGTCAAAGACACCCGTATTTGTAGGGCTAGTCTAGCTTCTGTTATCCTGCCAAGAATTACACTGAAATGGACTTACAGTATTACTATTCTTACATTGTGAGAGCATGGGAGGTTCAGGAATTTTTTCAGAACTTGGCAACTTGTTGAGTACTTGAAGTGGAGGGTCTCAAAGATGGACTTGTTCTGCGTTAAAGAGAAGTTAGTCTGGCTTGACCACTTCCGCCAGCGTACTTGAAGCGTGGGGGCACCACGCTATGCCTCCATTGGCTGCTTCCCGGGGTTAGCCCCGCCGTAGATGATTGTGATTGGTTTAAAGAAAAAAAACAGGCCAGCCCAGTTTCCCCCCGAATAGACTCTAAACGGAGTGCTTCCAGACCATACTACTTGCTGTAGTTTGGTCTGGCTTTGCGAGACTAAAGAGAAGTTAAATAAAGGTATGATGCAAGGCTGTAACACAAACATTACTCAAACCTTTACGTTGCTCAATCTCTTCAATTTACAGTCTCCTTCGTTTTTTCCTTTTAGGAGATCCATCCGAGTCTGTCAAGTCTGTAAATCTTTCCGCGTCCGGAAGTTTCGTCCGAGCCTCCTCATATGTTGCTGTGAACATAAAAAGGAATGGACTGAATATAAGAAGGGAAATACTATTGGATACTACAGCAAATGTTAGCAAATTCTGGCTTCTCAATACCTTTTTGGAATATGATGCGGGCTTTGTATGATTGCCAACGTGGGCCAGGCGGTTCTTTTGACCTAATGGCCTTTACCACGTCATCCCTTTTATATGGGGGCGGCAGTGGCGAAGTGGGTAGGGTGTTCGCCTCTGGTGTGCAGGGTCGGAGGTTCGATCCCCCGTCTCCCCGCCACATGTCGAAGTGTCCCTGGACAAGACACTAGGTAGCTGGCGAAAGATAGTCTGTCTAAGCTATTGGAATCGGCCTGGAATTAAACCAATCAGTGCCCAAGCTCTCCAATAGCTAATGGACCTCAGCAAATCAGAGAAGGCCTGTCCAATAGCTATAGGAGATTTCGGCCAATCAGTCAACGCCAGTACGGCGCATGCGCAATGCGTCATGACGCTCAGCACAGCAGCACTGGACGTCCATCTTTGTTTACGTTTAGAGAGCTACGCTGTTTGTTGGATAATAACCTACAGATATTCCTTCATTCGTTATCAAAGTAAGTAACCACTTAATGTTTTTACATCCATATTAGCTATGCTTCACAGTTTCATTCATCCCTAACGTAGCACAGGCATTTTATCTCTGTATTGAAGCAACAGTCAGTAGCCTAGTTAGCTGTCGCCTTTGCTGACTACATTAACGTCGGTCAGCATGGAAATTTACGATGTTATCTAATGTAATTCACAAGGCTTTAGTTTTCGTTTGTTTATGTGCTGAAGCTGTAAGGCTGTAGAGGTATCTAGGAGCTCTATTTATTCACCCAGCACCCGCTCTCTCTGTCACTACACGTCCGCTCTCCCCGGGCTTCTTGCCGCACTCGCCCGCTGAATTCTATCACAAACTGGCCCGTTTTAAACTCTAAAAGGGACGCGGTGGTACCGGGGGCATCCCATAACCTTAGCTGATCCCTCCCCAGCAAAGTCCCGTCCCAAAACAACACGCAGTCCCACGCGCTATCTCAGTGTATAGTAGTTAGTTAGCATGTTTACATCCAGTGTTTACTTGTTCACAAGAGCTACTGTAGGTTCCCTTAAAGATAATGATGTAAATATTAGCTCATTATGTGTGTCTGACTTTGTAATCAAATGACATGCATTGTAGTTGCTACAAGGGAATAAATGTATTAGCCCACCTGAAGCCTGGGTATGATGACAGCTGTTAATGGTTGTAATAACAATGCATTTGCTGCTTGCCCTCTGTGCACCCATCATTCTTGTTTTGTTGTCTTATGGGCATATTGTGTTTTCTTACTCAGGTGAGCACCATTGTTGCTCTTTGGCAGAACCTGCTGGAGTACGACGAGGGTGGTGTTTGCTGCCAGGCACCAAAGCAGGCTAACCACGGGGATGTTCAAGTCCCCAAAAAGGAGGCAGGAGTTCACTCCAGGGGTGGACAGCGTGAAGCGCCATGCCTTGACAACAACTGCTCCGCTTGCACAATGGCCAGATTGCAGCCGTCTGATTGAGGCCATCTTCGTCAGGCTCTGTACCATCCACTGTAGCCCTAAAAAGAAGGGCACTGGTACAGTCTCCAGATGGGACCTCATTCTGGAAGACTACCGGAGAATCAGGATGCGCATTGTGGCCAACCAGGCCGTGATGACTCAGACCAACATTCAGTTGGTGGAGGTGAGCCACACCACCTTGGTGCAATGGCACAATAAGCAGGTGAAGAGGCAGGACAAGGCAGTGGTGATGCAGGGGCTAAACCTGCCCAGCCGCTTGTCTGTGGGCGCTGACCCTCTCCCCCCTGCTAATGAGCGCCCCCCATCTGCGCCCCCACAGCCAGGCTCGGCTCACCAGTACCTCCTGGCCAGCAGCACCGTGGGACAAGCACAACAGAGGAGGAAAGTTGTCCCCACAGTCGCACCACCACCACCAGTGACTGCGAAGCGGAAGCTTTTTCCTGCTCCACCCTCTGGCCCTCAGCTTCCGATGCTTGCTCCAGCTGCCTCAGCTATTTGCTGCCCCGCTGGTCCTGGGTGCTACCTTCTTTCCTGCCCCTTTTGCCCCTGCTGCTGCTCCCGCTGAGCAAAAACTGACCCGCACACGCAAAGTAATGCACAACACATGCAAGAAATGTGGGCAGTTCAGGATAGCAGAGACTGGGCACAGCCAATACAAGGGCATTGTTTACTGCCCCTCTACACAGACTGTGCCAAAGGAGCAGTGGTTGGAAGACATTAAAAAACAGAAAAAGTGAAGCGGTTTCCCAACCCCACCCTGCACACTGCACTAATATTTTTTTATTTTACCTGTTTGTGTATATCTTAGTCTCTTTTTATCCTTTTGGTCATGTTATACCCATTTTATTGCATTTTGGTTGTAAATAATACTTGTTAATGTCCATCCACTTTTTTCTTATTTATTGTTCTTAATAAATACGTTTCAAATTCCAATCACAATGAGTCAATGTCTTATTTGTATGACATATTAAGTGATATTCGAAAGATACATTACACTTGGTATGACTTTAGGTTAAAAATGACATGTTCGATATCGGGGTCCACTCCACAGGCAATATTCGATCCAACAGCTGGGGAGCTGATACACACAATGAAATTGTCATGTTTTGACATATTTATTAAACAAATAGAAATAAAACAGTGTCTTGTAAGTTCTGAGGCAGAACAATTTATATTAACTCAGTCTTTCAAGTCATTTCCCCTCAATTTTTAATTTTTTCCCTCTTTTTCTCATTTTTTCTTCTTCCCCTTCTTTCTCCTTTCTCCCCCCCTTTGTTGGAGCTTAGCTCAAAACAGCCACTTTTCTCTCGGAATCAACATTGTTATGCTTTGAAAAACAAAAAAAATCCTGTATATTCTTTTTCAATTGGCATGTCCATAGTCTGGCTGAACCGTTTCCGCCAGAGTCTATTAGCGCTGGCGTCGGCTAAAAACGCTACACCTCCATTTCCTTTTGCTGGCGTTCCTGTATTGAGCTCCCCCTCAACAATTCGCTCAGTCAACCTGTGCATCTCTCTCACTCACACACACACACACACACACACAGGGTGTGAGAAGTCACATTACTGTAGACAGAAATAAAGTGTGCCGATACTTCGGGATAATAATATTGGCGGCAGTGGTCCGGGACGCAGCCTAGCCTAGCTGTCCAACTTCATTGTACAACTTCCCCCGGGCAGAAATACCCTCATAAACTCTGGAAAATGAAGCGTGGTGGTTTGGATTGAGCACTGACCTTAACCAGCTAGATTAAGATCCGCCGTTCCCTTTCTTTGGTGATTTACAGGACAACGGGCCGCCGATGATAATGTTACCGAGAGATAATACTGCGTGACTACGTGGCTAGTTAATTCCGGTTAAGTTATCCTGTGAGCTCCTCGGGGGCTAAAGTGTATGGTGTCTTGACATGCTGGTTTGAAAGCAACACAACGCCACCATTTTTTTGTGGCATTTGCAGGTTAGATTTAGCCATTTCTCTGACAGCCTCTGGACGTGAAGACATTACATCAAAATAAGTTCCCTCCCGGCACTATTTTGCATGGACACCGCTGCTGCTTCCCGGGGTTAGCCCCGCCCTAGATGATTGTGATTGGTTTAAAGAAATAAAAACAGCCCAGCCCAGTTTCCCCCCCCCCGAATAGACGGCTCTAAACGGAGTGCTTCCAGACCATACTACTTGCTGTAGTTTGGTCTGGCTTTGCGAGACTAGCATGTCCATAATAGATTATGTATACATCTAGAAATGTTTTTAACCTCCAATACACACTTCAAACATCTATAAAAAAAAATGTCTTGATTTGAGCTGCCCTATGGAAAATTCTAAAATTTGCTATTTTCTTCCAAGTCTCAGACTTCTCACCTCAAAATAATCCACTAGATTCAAATCAATCAGGATTCCAATCTACTGAAAATATAATTGAAGGTTTTGATTGAAATGAACCTAAATGACATCAATGTGTAGTTTATTTTTGCTGCGGTTCATCGCAAAAACAGGAGGTTGATATGAATACTTTTTACCTCGACGGCTGCTGATATTTAGATCAGTAAAAGACTAAATAAATGAAATCGTCAACAATTTACTCAACTAACAGCTTACCACCAAAGAGGCCACTATAGTAACTATTTCTATGCTGGATGTACTGACATCGCCAGAATAAGAATACCAAGAAGATTAAGTCATGGAAATCTGACTCCTGTTTAAGAATGTGGACAGGAGGGATGAGTGGTTTCCAGAAAGAGTGAATGTGTGGTTATACAAACTGTGATGCGTTGGCTGTTCTGTTCCCCTTTGCAGCTTTGAATAAAGGGGGCCGTTCCTTCTATGATGAGATGACAGCAGGAAGTCCTTATATGGTCTGGAAGAATGCGTCAGAGTAAACAGCTTGCAGGAGTGTGACTTGGCTGGGCCAAAAAGAGACGAGGAGGGGGTAGTTAAGTTATTTCAGTGGATAAAGCCCCCAAACTACGCTCAACAAGGCAATCCATCATGGGCCAGTAGCCTACACAACATCATTTAAACTGTGCACCATAGAAGTGAAGGTGTAACACCCCAGTCTAGTGGGATGTAACATAAAATAAGTGCCTATAACTCCTGCACCAGTATGTAAACCAACAAGCAAAAGTGAGTGCAAAAGTGAATGATTTATTTATGCAAACAGTGAGCAATATGTTTACAATGAATTGAAGCTGCACTTCAGGGTGAATCAAAGGCTAAAATGGTCAAATTGGTGAACCAAACGACCAACTAACTAAAGGATATTTATATTTATTGGTCTTATAAGAGGCCTTTCACAGCTATATTTAATCAAACTAATTCTTACACATTTGTTCTCTGGATTGGTGTTCTCTCAGCTGAGTGTCTCTGTCTCTGTTGTGCATCATGCTACCTGCCCGCTCAGCTCCTGTTGAAGCAGATGGGAGGTCTGGCCCCACCAGATAGTCTAATGAGACTCAGTTACTGTCACTGTCTGGGGAGTAGAGAGAAACATTCCTCCGGTCATTATCACAGGAGCTATTAGCAGACATGGGGCTGCTGTAAATCAGATTGTGATCTGTTGTCAGGGAAAACATTATCAGAATACCTTCTTTCTTTGTATTCTATAGGCTACTTCCATTGGAATAAATTAATGATTCAATAAGCAGAACTCCTTGGTTTCTCTTGTGTGAAACATGGTAAGGAATGAGTGATGGTGATTCATTAAGGAAAATACCTTTTTTTGTACAGTCAAAACCAAAATTATTCATACCTCTGGCAAATTTTGCCTTAAAGTTACTTTTATGAAACCAGCAAGCTTTTTTTTGATTGGAAATGACACAGGCTTCTCCCAAAAGATAATAAGATGATGTACAAGAGGCATCATTGTGGACTTTCTTTTTTTAGCCTTTATTTACATTTGAACCAAAAGTGGCATATCCAACATTATTCATACCCTTTGCAAACTGTCACAGTCTATGGGAAAATCCAAAGTTGTATACCATTCCAAATAGTCCAAGCTGTTCTAAAGCATCCTAATAACCATGATTCATTAGGAACAGCTGTTTTAATCAACTCAACAGGTGAAAAACAGCAGCTCTCTGCTGCAGTTGGTTTGTAGACAGTCATGGCTAAAGCCTGTTACATACTCCGCGAGAAGAAATAACAAAGTTCTCGGTGACAGAGCTGCAAGAAGAAAATAACGTCATGACGTCATTTTCTTCTCTCAGCTCTTGTTTAGCTGTTCTCGCAGCTTGTTCTCGACACATCACCCGGGCCGAACTTTCTTCTCGCAGCTTGTCCGAGAACTATTGTGTGATTGGTCAGTCTGAAGTCAATGAGGAAAGCAAAGCGCCCGTTAAGAAAAATCAGCTGGCACTACTGAGTTAATTACCATGGGAACAATGCGCCGCGGTGAGGAGTTCGGCAGTTGAGTTCTCGTGAAGTATGTAATGTCAGACCAGAAAGAACTTCTCGCAGCTCTGTCACCGAGAACTTTGTTCTTTCTTCTCGCGGAGTATGTAACAGGCTTAAGACAAAGGAGCTCTCTGAGGACCTGCGGCTGTGCATTGTGGCTGCTCACAAGGCAGGAAAGGGCTATAAGGCCATATCTAAATGTTTTCAAGTTCCAGTTGCTACAGTGCAAAGTATTATTAAAAAAAACAAGACGTTCCGTTCTGTGGAAAATCTCAGGACGCAGTCGGAAACCAAAAGTTACACCTGTACTGGCCAGGGGCCGGTTTCCTGAAGCCTTCGTAGAGCCTTCTTAACACTACGTCATTCGTAACCCGTACGTAGAGTTCCTACTTAACATTTCGCCTGTTTCCCGAAACGTTCTTTGCTACGAATCTCTTTTGTACGTCATACGTTGGTAAGGTTGGTCTGGAGTGCCCTCAGAGCCTTCTTAGCTCTACCGTAGGGATGTTTCAGCTCTCACTTGTCATTTAACTACTAAATCTGACTGTATTTCATATCAAACGGACACAGCGATGACTGTATTTAATAACTGTTAAAAACGATATAACTGTATAGTGTATATCAAGTGTGTGTGTGTGTGTGTGTATATATATATATATACACACACACATATGTAGGTTATTTGATATTTTAGCAGAATACCATTCACTCTGATTCACAAAGTGTTCAAACTATATGAACAAGTACTTTTTAGTCATCTAACTGACTTGCATTAAAGGTCACATATTATGCTAAATGCACTTTTTAAATGTGTTCTAACATATCCATGGGTCCACGGTGTGCCTAGAGACTGCCAAAATATTTAAAATAATAACAATCTCTCCTTTTCTCACTCTCCCCCTTTCTGAAACCCCCCCAATATACTCCAGTCAGAATTCTCCTCGTTTCTGACCTCAAAAACTGGAAAGCCAGAAGCTTCCACTGTGTAGCCCACAACCCTATTTCTTATTGGTCCACGGCCCTGACAGACAGAGGGCGAGGCGTATCTGGCTTCGCTTCCGGACAGGGGGCGGGGGGAGCTCAAAGATTGTATATTTACGAGGGGAGCTGCAGCTCTTTTTAAAAAATAGGCCATTGTGAGATTAGCTGAACATCAGCATAGTACAATAAATTATCTGAAAGTTTTTTTCAGCAAACAATTAAAGAAAAACGTATTAGGGACCACTAAGACCATATAATATGGTGTATAATAGAACCGAAAAGTGTATAATATGGGAGCTTTAACTGAATGGATGCGATGTCCTTTGATATGAAATACAGTCAGATTTATAAGTTTAATGACACAAGTGAAAGTCCCTGCGATCGCTGTGGCATCGCCAGAGATACATACCCCCACATTTCCTTCCGTTAAAGCACCATGCGTAAAACGGACACGAGTGACCCCTGTTGCGCATGGAACTGCCACACATTCATGAAGAAAATAATTGCTAGAAATAATCTTAATCTCCTCCGCTGTTTCTATATTTTCTATATCTTTTTTTTAAATCAGTAGGCCTATGTGCTATGGTAGTATGTTCGACCATGGTTAGCGCTAGAACCTGCGCACTGTGTTCCACACGGCTCGTCTGACAGCAGCCGGGCAGAGTGCGTCGGATCCTCCGCCTCAAAACATGTAAACGTGTAAAAAAAATTAGTAATAATCAATTAAAGTTTACCTTAAAATAAGTGTGCCATATTACTGTTTATTGTATTTAGGATTTTAGCTCATTTGGACGCTGTTTTGGCCGTCTGTTTTTATTGATATAGGCTATTGGCGATATTATATCTACTTTCAGTTGCCTTACTGACCCACCACAAAACGTGATTATTGTTCTTAAAGATATTTAGATTATAAAACAAGAGGTCCAAAACACAGATGATGATTAAACAAGCTAATTTATGACGTTATATTACACTAGAAATGCACGGGTAGATTTGATTACGCAGCATATGAGAACGCTGGCGCTTCTAGTGTTAAATAAATGTTTCGGCCTAGAAGGATTTCTAGCAATCTTTTATTCACAAAGACTGCAATACGTTTTATAATAAAGCCTAGTAGTGTTGTCATGCAGATGCGCATGACATGAGCAGGAAATGGAAAATCGAACTCTGAGCAATCGATTTCAGCAGTGTACGAACAACGTAAGGAGTGTTTCTCCTAAGAGACCGTTCGGGAACCACGACTACAGAGGTAAACAACTTTGGTAAGTCATAACGTAGGAGTCTTCGTAGCTCGCTAAGCGAGGACGTTATTGGGAAACCGGCCCCAGGAGGATAGTGAGAGAGGTGAAAAAGAATCCCAGGATCACCACCAAGGCCATCCTGGTTATTCTTGGCTCTGCTGGAGGCAACGTCTCAAGTCAGACAATAAACAGACACTGCACACTGCTGGGTTCCACGGACGCAGACCAAGGAAGACGCCAATTCTCCAGATAAGGCACACAAAAGTCTGCTTGGACTTCGCAAATGCTCATCTGGACAAAGAAGAAAACTTCTGGGCTTCTGTTTTATGGTCAGATGAATCAAAAATGTAATTGTTTGGACACGATGATGTATCCTTCATTTGGCATTAAAAAGGAGAAGCCTTCAACCCTAAAAACACCATCCCCACTGCCAAACATGGTGGTGGGAACCTAATGCTTTGGGGGTGTTTTCAGCAAATGGACCAGGGATCCTAATCAAAGTAAACGGCATCATGAAAAAATTGAGATGAAGATTCTCAACAACAACATCAGGCAGTCTGCAGAAAAACTTGGCCTTGGGCACCATTGGACATTTCAGCAGGACAACGACCCAAAACACACAGCAAAAATGGTGAAGAAATGGTTAGCAGACAAACACATTAACGTTTTAAAGTGGCCAAGCCAGAGTCCTGACTTGAATCCAATTGAGAATCTGTGGAGAGAGCTAAAGATCAGGGTGATGGCAAGAAGACCCTCCAACCTGAAAGAGTTGGAGCTCATTGCCAAAGATGAATGGGCAAAAATACCAGTGGAGACATGCAAAAAAAAGCTGGCCAGCAATTAAAGGAAGCATTTGATTGCAGTAAAAGCCAATAAAGGCTTTTCTTTTGACTGAATCATTTTGGACATGCCCATTTTTGTTAATGTTAATAAAAGCTGAACAAAAATGTTTTTTCCCACAATGATGCCTCTTGTACATCGTCTTATTATCTTCTGGGAGAAGCCTGTGTCATTTCCAATCAAGAAAAAGCTTGCTGGTTTCATAAGAGTAACTTTAAGTCAAACTTTACCAGGGGTATCATTTCGGTTTTGACTGTACATGCTGGAATTTTACTACATCATTGCAACTGAGGATGTCCAAAGGCTTACTCATGCTATGACATGTTACCTTTAGGTCAGATAAAGTGAAGGAAAGCCCAACACTCACTCACAGATTTGCTCTGGTTTCTCTGCTCATCTCGATGTTCCAGGATGCAGTGTGTGTTGTATGACTCCTCTGGGATTAGTTGTGTAACATTGTTGCTGGGACGAAATGATGATGTGGAGATAGTGTGCTCAATCACTATTGCCCGTGTCATACTAATCACCATTCCTTCCTCATGTGAGAGCTGGTGATGAGCATAGACAGACCTGTTTGTTTTTTCCTGGTATTAAGACGAGACGGTAGAACCTTGTCAGAATATCACAGGAGACAACAGCTCCGGTTCTGATGAAGACCCCGGTAGTAAAGTGTGGAAAATAAAATGAAATAAATATTAAAGCATATTTATCTCTGATTACAAAGATATTGTTAGGAGAAAAATTTATTTTCTTAAAGCCACTACGTGTAACATGGCACGTTGGACAAAAGCGGTAGTATTTTTACGACGCCAGCTGTCGTGAAGCTGTTTTCTAGCTTGTGCCGGGCGTGCGAGATTCAAATGATCAGGAAGCAATATAGTGCATGTCCATGCGTTGAAAGTGTGAGGGCACCGGACTCTTTTCGGCTCCGTGAGAGTGGTTAGTGACACAGCATCAACTAATGTCAGTCAGTGCTACACACACCTGATTGCAATGAGTTGATGCAGTGTCACCTCTCACGGAGCTGAAAGATTACGTGTCCTCACAGAAAGCGAATGAACGAGAGACGGCAGTTAGTATGGATCACAATGAGGTAATGTGTTTATGTTGTTGTAAATAATGACTATTTCAGATGAATAATGGTCATCTGATGATGCTGGTGAGGCAAAGTAAACTTTGTTTTAGTAGGCTACCGCTCATTCATTTAGGAGTAAACACTGGTTCGCTCCCGTGAAATTGTGTATACGTTGCTTGGCAACGCCCTCCCGCCCGCCTATCACTCTGCCTTTTAGCTTTTCTTCATTGCATTTTCTTTTTTTTCTTTGATGGTTCAGCCCCGTTATCAGTCATTATGACAACAAATAACTGTCTCAAACAAGGCCCCCGCTCCCCTTCCTTCACCTGGAGGGATAGGCTTCTCAAATCGCATTGCTGCGCCACACTGAAATCTGTAACCAATACGGATATGTGACCATAGAGTATGCACACGTGAACCGAAAATCGGACTGGGTGTGCGACCAGACCAAACGCAGTAATAAAAACTATATAAAAACGACTTTCTTTGCACTGATGGTCTCGTTTGCTGTTAAAGGTAATTTATGATTATCAGAGGAAACATGAGGCTGTTTAAAAGATATTTAAATGTTGCTCGGAGCTGCTTTAAGTGTTTTTTTTTTTTTTTTTTACATAAATATTGTGACACAAGACAAAGGACAAGCCTTGTATAGTGCAGTGGTTTATGCTGAGGCGTTTGCAGCAGGGAATGGCCTAGTTTGCTTCTTTTGAGCATCATTTATCCAAAGGAAATGCCAATGTCTCTCTGCTCCCCCCCCCCTCCACCCCCAGATTATTTAAAGTTGGGGTCTAGTTTCATCCGTGCAGTAGTTTATACGCTAATGGTATAAAAGCAGTACAATAATTGAAAAGCAGTACAATAATTAAGTGACTAATCAGCTGCCTTGGATATTGATCAAGAGTGTCAGAGAAAATAACAGTTAGCCATATAAAGATAGATAGATAATTAGAAAAAGAGATGGATAGATATAGATAGAAAGAGAGAGAGATAGAAAGGGATGGAGATAGTTAGATAGATAGATAGATAAAATAGAATAGATGGATAGATAGATAGATATTTTTATCCCCGTGGGGAAATTCCTGTATCCAGCAGCAAATACACGAAAACTAAAATAGACATAAAAAGACACCTAAAAGAACACTTACAGGTCAGGAAAGTGCATATAGTGCCGGAAGTGCCTAAAAAAAAAGTAACGATGACTCATGTAGAGAAAAATGCAACTCTGGGGGTCAGAACTCATGTGGACACTGTACATACATTTTTGGGAATAGAAATTGCATCATGCCAGAAACACTTAAAATAGAAGTAATGTACACACTATATTTACTATATGTGTTTTACTGGTAAATCCCACCTGCAGCGGAGGATGGAAACAATGAGACAGAGAGCAGAACTGGCAACAGACCAGTTCATACTGCGCTCAGTAGCTCTCCTTATTGCAGTGTCCTGCTCTCTCTGCCATCCAATCAGTCTCCTTGTTTGACTTTATACTGAATCGGTGGTGATTTATTGGAGTGAGGTGAAAGAGGGAAGATTTCAGAATGTGCCCTGATCCTAGCCTGGTGCTACCAGACCATCGTACTTCATTTCATTTGTACAGAAGGTCTGGCAGTGCTTTAATTGGCAAACGTTCACTCATGGAGGCGGGTGTCTGTTAAAGTTTAAAACTATTGGATCTGTCCAGTGCCACTCTGGATTAGCCAACCAATCGCATAACGTTTGGTCGTCACGTGTGTCATGAGCCGGCTTCTGGCAACTGAAACTGGAGCGCGACTTCGACGTCATCGTTCTCAGCCACTCGCTCTGTTCGCTGATTGGACCGGCTGTCGAATCTCCAGCAAAACTGGGAAATGGGCTGTACACCCAGACTGACTACTGAAGGGAAAATAAAATTTGGCCGGAAGTAGGCGGGCGGGCGGAGCCAGGCTATCCTGATCCTAACTCAAACCCCACAACAGACTGTGGTCAACAGAACACTCATTTCTAAACTTTATTATATTTAATGAGATAACATTTGGTGGCACAACCCTGCTTCTTACTGAATACAAAAAAAAAGGCATTACAGATATGTAGTTATATTAATACCTTCACTATATGAAATACATACTATCTTTATGTTTTCTCTGTGCATTCATGGACTAGCCAGAAATGTTCACTCTTTTTTTTTCAAGCAAGTGGATCTTTCCATTTTTGAAATTAGCGCTGACTTTTTTTTTTTCCATTTCTGCCACCTCGGAGTATAATGTTTTATTGTTAATGTGATTGAAAGAGAATTGCATGTTTTTTGAATAGGGGTTTGTTTTCCAACCATGTTTGGAGAATGTTGATGCAAATAATTCATCCTGTTATATTTGTAAACATCTCAAAGATATTCAAATGTAGGCATATTATATTCTCCACTTCAGCTTTGTAAAGAGATGGATGTGGTTGTAAGACAAGTACTGTAAGATACACCTAAATATAATCGATAACTAACATTTTATTTTAAGAACTGAAACAAAAAATACCGACACGATTTTTAACGCTGACGTGAACTTCAGCATCAAACCTTGCTGTGTGAAGATGCTCTCCTTTTCTTGTATCTCATTTTTTAAGTGCCAGTCTTGTGCATATTTTACAAGTGAGAGTTTATTTAAGACTGTTACACTGCCAAACTCAGTCAAACTGAGCCCTTCTATGGTCTGTTGCTGTTATCCTGTGTCCACTGCAGTCTGAAGTTAGATAGTGGCTTTACTGAGCTCTTTTGCCACCTTTTCTACTAAAGTAAAGTAACTCATCTTCTAGCCAAATTGGTTACACTTTACAATACGGGTACATTAATTCACCTTTAGTTTGATGCTAAGTGATTGCTTAACAAGCATTGAGTCAGCAATAACTAAACTTTATGCTTAGTCAATACTTAACCAAGCATTGGTAAACTATGCATAATGCTGAACCAAGCATGAAAAAACTGTTACTTACTAAGCATTAACAGTAAGTTAATGCTTATTTCACAGTAACTAACTGTTAATAGCATTAACTAACAGTTAATTAATGTACCCTTATTGTAAAGTTTTAGTGGTGAATTTGTAAGCATACTTAATGAGGATGCAACATTACGACGTTATCTACAGATCACTACTGTACCATTTATATATATATATATATACTCATACTATGTGTGTAGCATGTATTCATTTACCTCAAAATAGGCTATGTAATATAAAATCTGATATGATTTGACAGAAACAGGGCACCTTTTTCAAGTTAGGACTCTGCCCTCAAGGTGTGCTTGCTTTTTAAATGGTTTAACAGCTGATAAATAATGATTAGGGAGACATCCCAGAGACAACTTAGAGAGCATGTGTGCTTATAAAACGATATACTGAGTTATCTATTACATTTACTTTTTCGTCTTTCCAGCAACCCAGTGGACATGCTGTAGATAGCTGATCTATTACTAATAGGGATCCTGTTGTTGTTACAGTTTAATGATAACATGATGAGGACCCCACTGTACAGAGGAGCATCTTGCCATTCTACTGAATGGCCGCTGATGTCATGGTAGGATTGACACAAAATGGTGAGCGGAAAAAAGTAATTTTATATTTCTTGTAACCTGTTTCTATGCCAACACAGGCTTTTTGCTAACAATACATGAACAATACACTTCACTGCTGCTCTGCTTCACACCCAATCACCTGGACACATCGGGGCAGCAAACCAGTAAAACAAACAGTAGTTGAACTCTGATGCTGCTGGACTGTAAATGCTATAGTGGTGAGGCAGAACACAGCGCAGTAGCTGTGTGGGGGGGAGAAACAGATGGAAGTAGGAAGAGTGATGACACAGTGAACTCTGCGTCTGCATGTTTATAAAGGTACCAGTCTCCCAGTGCTCACTCCAGTGGAGGCTGGATCACCATGAGCGTTATCTGCTGGGAATAAAGAGAAGTCACATCTGGAGGGCCCCTGAAATAAGGTAAGTGCTTTAAAATATTTCTACATGGCAGATAAAAAAAGAAAGTATATGTACATGTAGTGTATTTCACGTGCCAAGATAGGGAGGATTATGCCCAGGACATTTTTATTTACAGCTGCTCTAGACAAGTTAATATTCTATTCATTAATAACGGTATATCATGATTGTAAAAGAGAGGTCAGCAGAATGACTTGTTTGGGTTTGAATACTTTTGCAGTTGTGTTTAGACTACCAGATAATGACATTGAAAAGGCCACAATAAAAGGGCAAAACAAACTCTGCATTGTACAGAAAATCAGAAAGGAGCAGAACTGATCTTAAAAGCTGAAGCAAGTGGATTAATCATGGAACTGCTAAATTGGTCTCTATATGCCATTGAATTGTGTGTTTTCTTCCTTTTTCTTTTTTCTTTTTTCTTTCTTTTATTTTTGACTTTTTATTTTTTCTTTTCTTTTCTGTGATCAGTAAATGTGTATCTGATTTTGAATCTGATGAAAGTGGGGGCGGGACTCGATATGCCTTAGGCTTCTTCCGTCACCCTTCGGACAACACTATTTAAGATTTATGATGTGAAAGAGATAATTGTGTATTGTGTGGGATTGTCCGAAAGAAAAATAAATAAATAAATCAATATCTGTAATAGCGACTGTACCGAGGGATTTAGCCATCTCATCTCAACCTCTGGGAGAGCACAATTTAGTCATCACAAAGAGAACGTGTTCACTACATGACAAATTCATCTGTTTTGTTTTAATCTATAAGAACGTTTATTACTTGATTATACACCAATCACAACTTTTTTGTGATCATTTGAATTGCTCACCTAATTACTATTCATCCAGAAACATCGCATCCCATTAAAGAGATCTTAGTATGAAAGATTTCAAAATGTCGGTGTGCTGCTTTCCGAATCCAGACCCTTCAAACTCCAGGTTTTACTACGTGTTTTCTGCAACCCAGGACATACAGCTTTTTACGAGACCACTCCCAATGATCAGTGTCTCAATGTATGTGTTTGAGTAATATTAACATTTAAGTTTTACTCTTTAGACTACTGAAAACATTTCCCCAATATAACTCTAAAATAAATGTGTTCATGCTATGCCACCACTGTTCTAACACAGAAGGGTAGCATGGCTCACGGACCACACTACGGCAAGAAAAATTATTTTGCTACTATTTGAATGAAAGGGGAAAACATTTTTTGACCATGTTCTGTGGATGAATAGACTCCCAATCTCTGATTTGATTAATGACACCAATTTTAAACAGCGATAATTATTAAAAAAAACAGCAATATAATCAAACTTTTTGTTATGGGAAACCACTAACCCCAAAACAAATTTTACCCTCCCAACAAAATTAAATGTAACCAAATTTGTCATGACAGTAGGGTTAATATACATGAAATAAAATATATATTTTTTTAAATATTGTGCTATGTTCCTCTTCAAGTAAAAGGCTTCTGTTAAGTATTATACAGTATGTTTTCTTTCCTGCTTATGATGACACAGATGTGTTCTAAATCCCTGTCATTCACAGTTTCCAATGGGTGTGAATGGATCAGATTGGTTGGTCTCATCTGTGGACCCAGAGTTAGACCCCTGCAATAACTACACAGAAGCCTGGCTCTGGCTGTCTGCCCTGCAGCCAGCCTACCTGGGTTTAATCAGTACCCTGGGCCTTGTGGGGAATGGCCTGGTTCTCTTTGTCTTCTGTCTGCAGAAGAAGCCCTACACTGTGGCCGATGTGTACCTGGGGAACCTGGCTGCTGCTGACCTGGTTATGATGTTGTGCCTTCCCTTCTGGGCCGTCACCATTGGGCGAGGCTACCAGTGGGACTTTGGAGAAGTCCTCTGTAAGCTAGTCAACATTGCCATCTCTATGAACTACATCTGCAGTGTGTTGTTCCTCATGCTGGTCAGTGTGGACCGTTACCTGGCTCTGGTAAAGCCCATGTTCCCCAGCCGTCTGAGGAGAGCTGCCTGGGCCAGGCGTATCTGCCTAGGGATCTGGATCCTGGGCTTCCTTGTTAACACGCCCACTGTGCTGTTCCGCACAGTATCGTACGTAGAGGGAGCCAGCATGGATTGCTGCATATTGGTTTACCCCTACCCAGCATGGACTTTATACCACAATATCACCAGGAACGTCTTGGGCTTTTTCATTCCTGTCGTGGTGGTAGCTTACTGCACGCGTCACATTGTGGCTGCACTGAACAACCCAGGAGCCAGAGTAGTGCACGGGGTGAGGGTGGAGAGGAAGGCCACACACTTGGTCCTGGCCGTGCTGGCTGTCTTCCTTGTCTGCTGGACCCCACACCAGGTGATGCTGTTTCTTGACACTATGGATTACTTCCAGCTCACACCTGGATGCCTATGGGGTCATGTCCTGGACATCGGCATACAGCTCTCCACATATCTGGCCTACAGCAACAGTGCCATTAACCCCTTCCTGTTTGTCATTGTGGGGAAGCATTTCAGGAGAAGGGCAAGAGAGGTGTTCGGAAAAACTTTGAACCCATGGTCAAAAGACATGAGATATTTGTCTGTAAGCTTCACCTCAATGAATAGACTCAATGGAACACAGCTAATACATGTTGAAAAACTGTGATTAAGACATGCATGCTTTGAACAACGTAATTTTGAATGAACAGATTACTGTCATCATTTCATGAGAGCTCTGCATTCACCTGGAGTGATTGACTGTTGGCGTCCATCCGATGAGTGTATCCCCATGCACAATGCTACCTGCTATTTGATAGACAGAATATCCGGAAGTCAAATACCTAGGGACATATGGTGCTTTTCCACCGCACATGTAGCTCTACTCGACTCAACTCGACTCAGCTCAACTCGGTTTTGGTAGCAGCACGGGTAATTTTTCCACTGCAAATAGTACCTCCTGAACGTGGGCGGGGTCGTCATACAAAGGGGGGGGGGGGGGCAGAAAGCCAACTCTGGAGCCAAGTAGCAAAGCAGAAAGTATGAGCAGTTGTACTATTAACTGAACCAACCGCCAGAAACACGGATGGAAAATGTTTAGAAATCCCCCCCTTGTATCTGTTTGCTAAAAGAAGTAGAAGAATATTGCTACGGGCCATTAAAAGGGAGGGTTGGTGTCCCGACTCTGCCACTCAGTCAGCTGTAGGGATGCGTCACGTACATCCCTATGCACATAAACACAGGCATCATAACGTTGACTGTTCTGTGCTTGTTTTAGGATGCATGTTTTCAAATGCAAGCCATGTCTCATCCTGAAGGAGGGTAGTGAGAGAGGTGAAAAATAATCCTAGGATCAGCACCAAGGCCAACCTGGTTAATCTTGGCTCTGCTGGAGGCAACGTCTCATTGCAGACAATCCAACGGACACTGCTGGGTTCCTAGCGATATTTACCTAACTTGTTCTATATACATTTGTTTATGAAATATGGTCAGACTAGGTTAAAGGTAATACAGGACACCCTATTAAAGCAATAGAATTGTTGAATGGGTTCTAACTCAGCTTTAGTAACAAAAAACAAGCTTTTAAAATTTGCTCATTTTCTCCAATTGTGTGCACCTGTCACACTGCAATCTTTGGGAAGTCGCTTCCTGTCACAGTCGCATGGCTGTCAAATGACAACCACACCAGGATTTTGAGTATATGTCACTAAGGGACTTAATGAGTAAAAATCTAGTAGGGGAGAGTGGCCTAAGTTGTGCATTTTTGAAGTTGTGCCACCCCTTGTTTCTAGAAAACCGTGGAAGAAATTGGAAATGTCACCACATATTTAAGAAGAGCCATCCATTTGACTCATCCTGTAAAGAAGGGAGACACAAGGAATAAGATTTAAGCACATTTAAGCTCAAAAAACTGTGTTTTGCCTTTCAAAGTAAAATTTCCATGATCAAGGTTTTTTGATTATTGTGTCTTAACACTTATAGACAAGTTTGAAAACATTTGACACATGTTTTAGTGCTTTGGTATGCTACATTTTGAGTCTATACAGTTAGCATGATGTCAGCCCTAAATTGCTGCATCATGCTTATTATCCAAATTTCTGGGATTGGGGTGATTTGTGCCAAAGGGCCTGGGTGAGTTATAAGTAAGCAAGTACTCCTTCCTACTCCTTTTCAGGCATATCAATTCAATGTTATTTGTTTATTTTTATTTCTTTTGTGAAATCATTTGAACATATTTTTTTATTGTATTTTCATGCCTTTAATTTTTTTTTCTTTTTGATATGTCTGAAATAAATTGAATCAAATCAAAAAAAAAGTAAGTAAAATGTATTTATGAAAGCACATTTATGACAGTTAGCACTGTCCAAAGTGCTGTACATAGTGCATTCAGTAGGTAAACAATGAAGGTAAAATAACAATAACCAAAATAAAAGACGTAAAGCCCATACATCCAAATAAACACAGATAGTAGTGCAGAGGTAAGATAGTTAATGGGGAGGAAACACCAGGGTGTACATATGGGTTTTGAGCCTTGATTTAAAGGCAGAAATGTAGAGGGAATCACATTTGTCAGGTGGCAGTTGGTTCCACAAGCACGGAGCAACTAGTGCAAAGTACATTTCTGAGAGTTGTGCCAGTGGCATGGCTGTATGCTGGTCACCAAAAGAAAGTGATTGTCTACAGTAGCTCAGAAGAGAGTGACATCTCAATTCCACTTAACGACACCACTGATAAGAGTTCAGATGGCCAGAAAGATGATGATGGTGACTTTGTCATTGTGAGCTTTGCAGGTAAAACCATTAGATCTGCTAGGCCTTGTTTAAGAAAATTGTCCTTCAATCTTTGTCAACTATTTACTTTATTTACTTTAAATACACCTTAAATAAGTGATTGTCTAATGGATTTGTCTTGCATTACAGTTTATTAGATATATAGCAATGGCACAATTTACCCCATGGTATTCTCTCCAACCGCACAACTTACACCAAACCGGGGGCAAGTTGTGCAACAAGACAACTTTTTTTTCTGAAAGCTATATTTCTTCAACAGTTTATTCCAGATCCAAAGTTTTTATTGCCAGGGATGCACAGCACCCTGAAATATATGTACATATTTGAGTTGGAGACTTTACTGTCAAGGCCTTACTTTAAAGTCACTTTGAGTGAAAAGTTGCACAACTTAGGCCACTCTCCCCTTTAAACCTGTATGAGGAACATTTTAGGACATTCAAAGTGTGTGTGACGTGGATGTCACCATGGGTCCTTATGGGTACAAAAGCCAAGACATAATTTCAAAACAGTTATTCTCTCACATATGTAATATTGTACATTGTAATATCTAGCATTAATAGTACTGTGAGAACATGATCGCATGTAGTTAAGTACACTTTCTTTACAATGTGTAATTTTGGAAACATTATGTTTGAATTAAATGACATAAAAGTTAGGCATGGTAAAATTATATTATATTTACACATCATATGAAGACCAGTGAAATGAGTGTGTGTGTGTGTGTGTGTGTGTGTGTATCAATAGGAGTGTAATGCAAAGTTGCTGTCTATATATGTATCTATATATCTGTAAATGTCAATAAATAAATAAATAACAGTATTTGTTTCTGGATTTCAGATTTAGAAGTGGGCGTGGCTAAAATAGAATTAGTTGGAAATTGTCCAGACTGTTCAATGTTATCTAATGAACGTTATTAATATTTTAATCATGTAACTAAATGAATCAAGTAATATATATATATATATAAGTAAAAAGTGTGCAAGCTCTGTAAAATTTGACAAAAGCCTCTTAGCCGAAGGGAAGGAGGGCTCTGAGAAAGAATACACATTTTTTAAAGAATTGGCTCCGTCTCTGATGTGGTTTAATTCCACCCTCTGCTGGTGAATCTCTAGACTGCCTTTGACTTCTTGGTAACGACGGTACAGTCAACCGAGTTTTGTGGGTATTTCTGTTTTCAGTTTACTGTAATTCTTCATTTATCTTGGTCCTGATATATGCTATCTTCTTTCTCTGTGGAAAATGGACATAACAAAAAAGTTCAGTAACAAGAAGAGTGCAGCTAATGTGAATGGTAAAACCAGCCAATCCAGATCAAGAGAACAGCAGACACAATGATGAAAGCTACACCAAAAATGGGACCATAGCAACATCAGATGTAGGTAATGAAAATCTTTTTTTCAATGTCCAGATTTGGCTAAAAAATTATGTTAGTATTACATTGAGTGATGCATTCAACATTAAAATGGAAGTAAAGATTCACTGCTTTGAGTCCGAGGGGAAGCTGTGTGACGTCATGTTAAAAACGGTGTACTGTCCACTGAGGTCCAGCTAATGAATGTAAAGAACAAATTTAAAGCTCTTACTCAAAGTTAAACGTGGATTATGATACAATTCTGTTTCCAACTCAGTAACTAAGCATCCTCTGCCCAGGTGTTTACCTGCTTTAACCAACGAGGCTTATAAATCAGACAGATAGGAAGGTCTGAGGGTGGATACTATCTGTAAACATTCTCCCAAGAGTTTCCAGAGAGAGAGACACAAGGAAAAGAGTAAACAGATAAAAGTTGAACAGAGGTCACAGGCACACTGACCGCGAAACTGATCCATCCTCTTTCCAGCCTGATAGAAGCCACTGAAGGTAGATTTCAAACAAAGAGGGTTGACACTCAAAACCACCCCAAGGACATTGAAATACACTCCCACAAACTCCAAAATAGCACTTCATTCAGTGATCTTTATTTTCCAAAAGGCAGTCACTACATTTAATGTAATGGTTGCAGGAGCGATACTGTGAGCAACGTCTAAGCACAGTGCATGTGTCTTAACACAGGCAGTTAAGAAAAACATGGTAAGCATCATCCTCTGAAGCATGTGGTGGCTTACAATCAACACCATATACATAATATAGTTTTGCAATACAGCATGCCTTTTTTGTCCCATGTCTCGGTTTTTCTTTTTAAGCTTTGACATTTTTGTAGATCTAAGAAGCGTTTTTTTTTTTAACGTGTAGTCCTTGCTTTTTTGCTGCATTCACACTAGCCTAGAGCTCGGCTTAGGTGATGTGAACAGTGTGATCAGACAGACAGTGTACATACATTGATAGTGAGTAAGTTAATATGAGGCTCGTGAGTGTATGTGAAAAAAGGCAATGTGAGCATCATAACATCACTGTAATACAATCAGGGGTACAGTTCACGTTTTTATGCATGTGGTGAAATTCTTCCTCAATGCCACACTGTGGGAGTATGAAATAGTTTGTACTTTGCGGAATTGATTTTTTTTTATGCTCAAGCAGCCACCACATTGGGCTGAAAGCTGCTGTCGATGCCTGAACAGGCAGTAACGCTAATGGCCACTGAATGCTGGCTGCAAAAAGTCTCCAACTGCATTGAATTCCATTCAAAATAGTCCTAACTTTTCTGCAGGAGTATTTCTTGTTCTTCTTTCCATAACGTTTGGTTCTCAAGAGCGTATTTTCCTTCGGTGCATCATTAGAGTGCGTTTGACAATCCATCAAAGAGGTATTAAGGCTTCTTAAGAAGTATGTTTGGGAGGATGTTTACTTGATTTGACAGGTGACTTAGCCTGCCAAGCATTTCATTCTGTAGTTGTAGGAGCCATGTGTTTGTCCAAACTAAGGTTCCTTCAGTCCTCTTGCTATTTCTGGGTTGTTGATAAGGAGTGAACCCAAATCCAAGCTCCAAAAGCTTCAGGACAAAAAGCTAATGGTTGGTCCATACTTCCATGTTTTGTCTGTGCATATGCTCGAGTGAATAACAACAAATAAACAATACACATTCACAGTAACAGCAGTTATGATCTCAAACCCATCCATCATTTCATTGGTGTTCCATTTCAGAGGACGGAGTGCTCCCTCCTCTTGCAATATGGCTTACCTTCCATTCTGTTGTCATTCATTTTTCAGAGCAGTCCTTATTGTCCCCCTCATCCTGTCAAAGTGTGAATGCAGCTCTTCTTAAAACAATTTAATCAACAAAACATTAGGACAACAAAGCCCTGAGATAGTGTTGAAAGAGGTCGTGATTTAGGTAGCACTGTTTGACATTGTACTGAGACACAGCTTCGCTAAGCTCAGGACCATGCACGGACAACAATGGGGCGTGTTTCAATAATTTTCAATTACATTTAAATGCTATTTCTTTTAGCTCTGATAGGCAACATGAACAGCAGCATGACAACAAACACATAGTGGAAGTGTTAACATTAAAAATCAAGCTCATCCCATTCTCCCATTCTACTCTTCCACAGCAGCTTTTTCGTTCATCAGTCTCTCTGTGTAATACTTTGTTGTGACTGGAGCCACATATAATGCAGTCATAGCACCAAGTTAGAGTTCTAATTTGCACGATGGACTTCTTTTGAAATACTTCCAATCATGTCTTTGGCATCCATTAATTGGGACCCTTTATTATGATTTATATGTTGAGAATGTTCTGTTTTTCTCAAAATTTCTTTGGTTTATAATTCTGCGTTACATTTAGCGCTCCAATCTCAAATCTTTCCTGGCTGACTTGGCTTGTAGATCTAAACTATATGTGACTGAACAACCTCCCTGTCTATTTTCAAGGAGAATTCCAGATGTATCACAACTTCTCTAGTCTAGTTGTCATACATCTGACAATAATGTGTTTGGCCATAAATTTTTGATCACTGATAACATTGCACTTTACAGTTTAATTGCAAACTGGGACATCAGCCTTATCACAACAACAATGTCTGCAAAGGCAAATAAGAGTTCAAATCCGGCCACACCAGCCTCAGCAGGGGGCCCATCACCTCATGGTTAAACTAGGCTCTTATGTTCTTCTGAAGCTTTGCACAAAGTCTGTACTAGTTCAAGTATTCAAAAAATCAATCCAACAGTATTTTTCTATCTGTATTTTCATTGTCTCTATGAGCTCATTAACATGTGGTGTGCAGGTCCAGAGAGTAAATCCAGTAGCTACATGTTGGATAATGTACAGTAAAAAAATAAAATACACACCAGACAAAAATCAATCATATATGAGCTCTGAAAAACAATGTGCTGGCAACACAAGTTTAAAAAGTGACAATATTCTTCATTAGTAAGATGACTTTCATCTAGCAGAGCACATTTGCAGAAAACCCTACCTAGTTTGCATTTGTACAACACAATATGTGTCAATCAGAAACATAGGGCACAGTGAATAAGTTAAAATTACAGTATTAATAACAAAGGGACAAGTGTAGTCCCTGCTTAAGCACACATAAGAATAAAGAAGACTTTAGGCACTAACGGTGGTATTTAAAACCTCCTTTAATAGGAGGACATACTGCCTATGGGCCCATCTGGATATGTAGCTCTTTTGATTGAAGTGTTTTCTCACTCTCACTCTCTTTGGTCTGCTCCGGGATAAAGCCATTCAGTGGCTTGCAAGCCTCTACGAATAGTGGAAAATCAGACAAGCTAGTGTTGCACTCCTTGTCCTCGTCCTCATCTTCGTCCTTCCTCTTGCCTTCGTCGGCAGACTGCGTGCTGCAATCGAAGGTGTGTGTGCTGCAGCCGTAGGCCTCGCTGTGCGGCCGGCGGGCCTCGTGGGGGATGTTCTTCTTCAGGTCTCGGTTGCGGTTCCTCTTGGCCAGCTTGGTGACGGAGCCCAGGCGGTTGAAGATGTTGTCCTCTGACGTGGTGGTGTGGCTGGAGCGCCGCTCACAGTGAGCGGCCCCGCGCACACGCAGGTTGTTGAGCTTGATGTCGATGCTCTCCTGGGAGGAGGTCTTAAGGCTGCTGGTGTCCAGGCTGTTGAAGAGGGCGCGGCGCTCGGGGGACAGCATGTCCAGGGACACGGCGCGCTGGTCCAGGCCCAGCTGCCGGCGCTCCATGCTGCGGATGGTGGCGGCGCGCTGCAGCTTGTCGTGGACCTCCACGCTCATACGCCGACGCGTCTCCCGGAACTCCGCTCGCACGTTGGCTTTCCATTCGGCTGCATGAGCTTTGATCTCTCCAACCTATAGGCCACAGACAGTTATTACATTATTAACAATTCATCAGTGTTTGTATACTTTGTTAAAGTGTCATTTTGCAGCACAATGATATGTTTCTTTTAAGATAGAAAAAGAAGAACTGATCCAGGACATTTTATTTGACATAAATGTATTTGTTGTTTTATTGTTAATCTTGACAGACATAGTTTCACCAACAGTGACACGACTAAGGTCTGTCGCGCATTATATCAGTGATACCCTTGGACATTAGTTTCCTCTAATATTTGCTTTTTTCTTTAGAATATAACATCATCTTATCTTCATAGGCAATAACAAATTATTCAAATGAATTGCTCTGAGCTATGAAACAGGGGTGGATAGACATTGTTTTGTTTCAGGGGGACGAGAAAGTCCCCCCCCCCCCCCATGGCTATTACAATGCAAAGTGTAACAAGAAAACAGTAAATTATGCTGATAAAAACAAAAATAGAGGTGAATCACAACACCATAGAGTCTTAGTAGCAGTGCTTTGAGGTATTTGGGGCTCTTCACTGTTAGTTTAGAACTGTCCTTACGGCACATCTGAAGACTGATCAGGTAGCTGCTAACAAAGTGAGCCAGTCAACTTGTCAGAAAGCCATTACTAATAATTGGCAGTGTTTTTGGAAAAGGCCTACCGGATTATGGCAGAACTAGAGCCACAATATGCAATTCTATGTAACACCACAATGTGCATATTTTTTAATGGGTTGCGATGGTATTGGTTTCGAAATGATTATGTGTTAGTTCATATCCATTCTCTCTTGACTTTTTGAAAAAGTGTCTTTAAATAGCGTAACTATAGTCATCGACTAGATTAACAGAAAATTAATCATTTCCTAATTTAATATAATGAAGTCATTCATTTATTCATTGACTCACAATAATATATTTGTGTTCCTAGATGAAAGAGTTGCTTTCTTCACTGCTTCCTATAAATAACAGACTACTTTGAAGTATTTTTGGCTAGGGTCAATAAAGCCCTTTTAAGTATTCACCATTAACTTCTCTGTACCACGTGACCATTCTATGTAATAGTCCAGAAAAACCAACAAAGAAACGGTATTCCTAAATATAGAGTAATGTTGTCCTACAGACCACAGCTTTGTAGACTTGTGACCTGTGTCCTGATACATCGTCTGAACAATAAAATGCGGCCATATGCATTACACCTGGGGTTAATATGCATTGCCATTAGATCTAGGTCTTAATCTCAAAAAGTATTCCCAGAATATTCCACCAACCAAAGTTTATTTTCCCTGATAAGTGTGAGGGTCAATAACATGCCAGGATTAGCATAGTGAAGGATTTCATGAACAAAATAATTAATACACATGGTATAATAAACAGTACTATTGGCTGTAGCCCTTTTTTTTGGCAAATGCTAAATAAAAAGAGGACAAAGCTTGCCCTACAAGGAGAATAACATGAGTATCAAAACTTTGATCATTCAACATGCATCATTGCACACCTCTTCTTTGGTCTTTTTGGACAGCACCCTCAGCCAGTCACCGATCATGTTCAGCACTGCAGCAAAGTAAGCCAGACCACCAAGGATCCAGAACCACACCAGGGGTCTGTACCACTTCCGGTACTCAATCCTCCGGTCTCCCCCTGATCACAACACAAACAATGTAGCGGTGAAACTAAATGTACCTCGATCATTGCTTTGCCTCTGCCAGCATGCATTTGCATCTTAACATTTCATGACATGAAGCTTAGACAATGAGAAATTCACAGGTGAGTTCAATGTGTTTAGTTGGCCAGTCAGTCAGACCAACCAACACAGGACGCTGTGTAAGTACATTAATAGATTCTGCTCAACATTACAGTTTAACTTCTAACAGTGAAGTTGATTTTCAGTGTAATGAACACTGAATCAAATTCTGATTTAAAGATGTTCCCAATTTTCCACGTATAACTGACTTCATACAGTCAATTATGTTCAGTTTTGAAAGAAACCCTGGTCCGGAAGCGCCTGCAATTACATTTTACGGCCACTGGAAACAACAGCGTCACTCAAAAGTTTAAGATTACAGCTTTAACTTTATGCATGTCTTTTGATGTATTTATTAGTGAACAATAACATGTTCAAAAACTAAAAAGCACAGGGTTTCCTATGAATGACATGCTCTCACCTGCCACATAGTCACCGATTCCAACTGTCGTCAGAGTGATGACCACAAAATAGGTTGACTCCAGAGCCGACCAGCCTTCAATGTGTTTGAAGATCACAGCTGGGATGGTGACGAACAAGATGCAGCCAACCAGGATGAAGAGCAGGGTGGAGGCCACGCGGATCTTAGTCTGACTGATCTGGTTGTGTTTATTCTGGGAGAAAAACACGAAACACAAAGTATAAGCAATGTGAGCCATTATATTTGATTCTGCTTCAGAAGGGCTCTGATGTGTCATGGTGGCCTCCTTGGGCAGTGAGGTTGAGAGAGTCGGTGAGTTTAAACCATAGATAGTATAATAAATGGATAAGGGCCCGTGTCCACCTAACGCCTTTTTCCCACCGCAAGCGCCTTTTTTCAATTGATTCCCAATGAGAAGCGGCCGCCTCGGCAAAAGGCGGCCGCTCGGAGAAAAGGCGTTTTTTTTGAGCGTTTTTTGTCTTTTTGTGCGGCCGCTTCTAGATTTGCAATTTGAAAAAAGTTCAACTTTTCAGAAAGGCGGCGGGGACGTCACCGCCGCTTTTTTCAAAGGGCCAATCAAATAGAAGATCGTCGGGACTCGTCGCCTTGGCAACAAGGAAGACGGAAGAGGATCGTTTCATGCGCACACGTCAGCCAACAGATTGCTTCGTGTGTGTTTGCAGGAGCCGCGATAACTCCTCATCCAAACAGAGGATGGTGGAAAGTATTCTCTGTTTCATAAGACTACTCATATTACAATGTAACGATATAAATAGAAAACAGCAAGCCCAAACAGTTAAACCAGTGTTGATAGGTCTGACTGCCAGGTGACGATCAGCTTTTTTTCTCCTCCGATCACAGTGCTCTCTCTCCCAGCTCATAAAACGCTTGAAAAAAGCAGTCGAAAAAAACGCTCCCGAGCGCACAGCCAGCGTCTAACGCTGGAAAAAGGCGTTAGGTGGACACGGGCCCTAAAGCATCATGGCCGACCTCAGTTCCCAGAGGAGCATCCCTTCTTTCTTGGCGTGTGTGCTGCCATCTTGCCAGAGTTTGACTCCGCCTCACTTCCTCGTACCAAAAAAGGGCATGTAGTGACGTTGGGGGGGGAGTACCGTGACGTACACCGAGTTAGCAACATTAGCACGAGCCAGGAGCTAGGCTAACAGCACTCGCTCTACTATTTAGCCTACCAGTAGACGAGCTCAGGCTCAGTCACGTAATTCCCTGCCTCCAGTTTGGTCCAACAACCCCAACAGAGCTGAACATATTCTTAATATCACCTCCGAGCACCTGAGAGAGGGCATTAAAAAGCTCATTGTTGAAACAAATGTCTCCTAGTGCTGACTAAGGGCTGAACAAGCTGATCTCAATGTATTTTTTGTAATAAAATTAATTTTATTTCGGTCTACAGACTGAAAATGTTATTAACAGTAATACATGACAAGGGAGGACACATTCAATCTATAAACAGAACACTAATTTAATAGCCTATGATTTTGAATATAAATACATATATTATATAAAATATTTAGAGCAGGTTTTTTATGTCAAGGTGCAACAGTTGAATAAAATGATTAAATACACTTTGTGGCTCCAGTAATGTTTTGGGTGGAAGAGGGGACCACAGTAGCTCATGATAGTACCATGTTTACACCTCTTGCCCAGTTGTTGTAACTGCTCAAATACAAAAAAAATATCAGTTTTTTTATAGTCCAATATCACAAATAACCATTTGCTACAGTGGGCTTTAGCCCATCGGTGGTCTAAAGAGTAGCTGAAAACCATATATGAGTAAGGGTAGATTCCATATCACACATTAAAAAAAAATCCCAGCTAAGACTTGCTCAAGAAGTTCGGTTTAAACACACCTGTATATGGTTAAGATCATGCGTTCAACAGTCACCACTTCCCTGTTTACTATATAATGGATAAAGCTTATAAAGAAACATTTTACAGAGTGTACCCAGATTTTAAAAACAAGGAAACATGGACTCACATCGTGAATAGCGGTGTGCACGTGTAAACGAGTACATGTGTAACCGTTTGGTAAATCTTAACCGTTTAAGAAAAATCAATAAACTGATTTTTAATTTTTTTTAAGTTTGGAAAATTTAATTTTTTCCAAGGAGTGGTGGGCGATGTGAGCTACTGTAGGCTACTAAAGTAGAAAGCACAATATATTATTGTGTTTGTTTATTTAGTCATTGAACTATTTAACTGCTCCACCTTCAGTTTCACTTTCCTATCCATCTCCGTCTCAACAGCTGGTCGGCTTGCGAGCAGACAACGGCCTGACAGCGGGAGTCAGTCTAATGACAAATGATCACTAGGCAGTCACTTCAAGTCAAAAAGCAAAATTATGAAATAAAGGCCTCTCTGCCTCCGTCTGTCTGCCTGACTCTCACTGCATTTTCAGCCGTGTAACTGTTATGAAATGTTGGTAAATGTTCACACCCCTAATAGTGAATACAGTTATATTTTGGTGTGCTTTCAGCCACATTTTTTCAGTCCTCAAGTCTAACATCTGTCTGATTGAACAGACATACATTCAGGAAACATTACTACAGCTGGATGCATAACTGGTCCAGTTTAACTTGCATTTCAGACACGTAACTGTCACCTCAAGTGTTTTTGTTTAGGCTTCATGTCTTTTTCTGATTCTCTACATACACTTGGCTTTGTTTTGCTATGAAGAGAGCAAACAAGCCAAACCCATATGTGCATTAATAACTTTGGTGTTTCATTTGAATTCCATTCAATTTCATTTAGCAGGTGCTCAAATCACAACAGAAGTAAAGACCCAACAATCCCCCATATGAGTATCACTATTGGTCAGTGGCAAAGATCAACTCCCCTTCAACAGGGCAGAAAGCTCACACAGACCCTGGCTGCTCGGTTTGGTGGCAACCTGTAAAATCTCTGGAAAGTTGAGAGAGAAAGAGGTAAAGGAGAGACATGTTGCAAGCCGCCTCAGACTTTAACAACATGCTGCTCCGCACAATGTGCAATAATGTTAAACATTTCTGAGTGGAATGTGATGCCGCTCTTCCTATGCCTCCACTTCACTGGCTTCATACTCCACATCCCTTAGCTAACCAGCTGTGTGTCACTCATTGGCTAAGTAACCGCTGCCCTCCCTCAATAGAACCACTGTATCACGACTGAGCACAAACCCACTGAGAGACTGCGGCTTTATCTCCGAAAGCATAGAAGTAGTTCTCCACTGAAGAGCACTGTACGACAAAACCAACAGATCAACACATTCTTTCGACGGGCCATCACTATGATGGAAAGTTAATTATGTTATAAATAGATCAAATAGATTAATAAACCTGTAACATTGAGAGCAACTACATAAGTTCACATTCATGGCTAATTGAGCTGATTCTCATTCCAATCATAGCTTGTTGTTGCATCCTCCTGATTGGGAGGGAGGAAAACTACTCTGTCTCAGTGTGCCCAGGTGCTAGAGTTAGATCTGGTAACAAATATTTATTCTGAAAGACTCATTCTCAGAGCAGCAGTGGACTGACACACGTCACAGGGTGGTGAGTCAAGCGATCCATACTCTAGATGCCCCTGGGCTGTCCCTTCCTTTCCCCATCATCAGACTGGCCCATCCATATGCTCACCTGTCCCCACTGTCTTCAGCAGTCCTCCAGATATTAACCAGCCATTGTCAGTGAAGTCTTAGTTGCCTTATTTGTTTCTTGCCTTATGCTTTTGTGTCAGAGTATTTCTTATCTGAATCTGTATCTCTATGTGTTTACCTGGACCTCTAGTTGTTATAAGTGTGCCTTTAACCTCCTACTTACCAGCCTGCCTGTCTGCCTATCTATAACTGTCAGTAGGTTATTTTCAATAAATACATCACCAAAGTCATTCTGCTATCATAGTAGATGACCACCTCGTGCCTGAACTGACCATAATGGACTCGGTCAGAAGATGGATTATTTTTGGAGTAACTGCAAAAGGCTATCTATACCTTTCTGTTTCAAATCCCCTCCAGTAGTGAGTCAGTCTAAACACTTGCACACTTGGCAGTGTCTTCATAGCGTAGGTGTAAAAATTGCCTCCCAGATGGACAGTAGAATATAACACATCAGAAAACTGAGCCTGCTGGCCATCAGCCAGCACCCCAGCCCATCAGTAACCAATCTCCTGTCTGATTTCCTGTCCTAGTGTCTTGCATAACCAGCCATGACAATTTACTATTTGAAGTAGTTAAATAACTTAAACTCTGTCTTAACTCAATCTGTCACCTGAAACATTGCCAAATGAGTTGGCTTTTCTAAATATATCGGTCTAGAGGGCGCCTTTTTCAACCTAAATTTAGCTAAATTAAGTTTTAAGTTTTTATTGACTTGACTTGTTTAGGGGGTATATTAAGTAGTCGCACTATCCCTTTTCCTGCTGCAACTCTGTACATTTCCCAGCTGTGGTACTAATAAAGGATTATCTTATCTTAATGGTGTGAGCCCACAAATCAAGGCGGGCAAGGTTGAAGAAAGTCTCCTGCTATATTTTGTTGCCTGTTTGTTGTTTAGGACAGGGCGCAGCCCCTTTATGACACACCCAATCAGTGGTCTGCAGGTGTTTCAGGTCACCGTTAAGTACCTGGTCCCTGGAACCACCTCAAGGGAGTAGGTTCCAGGTACTTTTTCATAGTGGAAAACCAAAAATTGCGAGTAGGGTAGGGTAGGGTAGGGTTGGGTATTGTAGGGCGGGTACCATATAGTGGAAAAACTCCCAATAGACAATGGCATATTTACAAAGTGACTCACCCGAAACATTTTCTCCACCTTGGCAATGCTTTTGACAAATATGGTACCTAGCTGATCCCCAACACCTGCCAGGAGGAATCCAAATAGCGGGATGCCAAATATTGCATAAAGAATGCAGAAAATCTTCCCTCCTTCAGTGCTTGGGGCAATGTTACCATACCCTAGGAAAGAAACAGAAGACAAAACATTCTTTAAGAACTACATGCAGCCAACAAAAGCAATGGGTAGATTTATTTACACATTATTTTGATATACAACATGCATATCAGCTATTGTTTGTAATTCTGGAAACTTTTCAGATTCCCCACAACGTATATCTTTTGAACTGTTAACCCACAATTACACATGCTCTAGATCAGGGGTGTCCAAACAACGGCCCGCAGGCCGCAGTTGGCCCGCTTTTTATTGGCCCGCGTCCGATTTAAAAAATATAATGTAATATGGCCCTTTTAATTTTCTTTTTTTGTCCCATAAAAGAAAAAGAGCACCAAGCCCATCCCAGAGGGATTTAAATTAATATTATAGAAAATCCATGTGTCCTTCTTCAATAGCTTCTAATTCATCTGACACAGCATCTCCAAATTATTTTTTTCATACAAAATTCTTCAGATTAAGCCTCTTAATTTTCCTCTCAAAGTGCACCAGATTCAGGCATACCCCCGGAACCCCCTACAAGGGTCGGGATCTCGGCTGGCTTCTAATTTCACCCAGCAGGACATTGGAGGCAATAGCAGGGTGGGTGTCTGAATGGCATTTAACATGATTTGGGCAGCGCTAACATTGGAGAGGGGGCCCCTTAATCAAATTCTGCTTAGGGCCCCATGAAGGCTTGGGCCGGCTCTGAGGGGAAATGTGTCTGTTTAGGAAAGTGTTGGTGTGAACAAGGATTACAATTTACGAAGACACTATGAAACTAAACATCAGAGCAGCTACATGTCCTGATAAATGTGTTATTTTTGCAAAGTGGCCCGGCCCTTCGTAGATTTTTCTGTATGTGGCCCTCAGTGGAAAAAGTTTGGACACCCCTGCTCTAGATCAACTATGGTGTTTTTCCATATGCATGTGCTGGATCGGCTGGGAATGGTTTGGCTCTGCATGTCAGCCCCCCGCAGAAGGGTTTTCTTTTCCATAGCAGCAGGGCTACTTGTCTGTGAGTGTGCATTCAACTGACGATGCACCGCCCTCTTGTGTTATGTGTGTGAATGTGTTTGACCACTGAATGTAGCCTACCGTTGCTCAACAGCCAAATAACTTAAAATATGACACACTGCCCTGAGAATATGAAGTATAAAAAACACTGACCTCGTTTGACGTGTATAGCGCTGCAAACGTCCGTGGTTTATAGTTAAAGTATAGTTTTACACCGCAAGCAAAATGCTCATTTCTGTTTATACTGTACTTACAGCGGTAATATTTGACGCTCAGAGCAAGTGTCCGGCCCATCCCTTTCTCCCGAAAAGTTAATCCGCAACATTCTGGCTGTGGTTAGTATAAACATAAACAGCTGCTGGCTCTGTGAGGCTACAAGCTAATATAAAGACATTGTCTTAACAGGTTATGTACTGTAATTTCAAAATAATAGATGTATGTTTGGACAGGTCCCCTAAAAACATACGAAAACAATTAATCTCGGCCAAACACAAAAAACGACTAATGCTACTAATGATCAAGCGCAAATATCTAGTGGCATAACTTCATAGAGACAGGGTGGAGCACAAGGAAATCATTTTTAACAGCCAGCACACCATGCAGCATAAGATAAGATAATATAAGAGTGCTTTCCCTAGAATGAGTTATATCAACCTTTTGAGTGTTAGACATTGAGTGCTGCTAGAATCACAGTACCTATGGTTGTGATGACAGTTCCAGCAAAGAAGAAGGAACTCCCCAGATCCCAGTGGCTGGAGTTGTAGGAGGTATCACCAACGGGATTCACTCCAGCATTCACAGCCTCCACCGAGTGCTGGGGAAGAGAAGTAGAGAAGAAGTACAACAGTTTAATTGCCATCGGGCCCCCATTCACCCCACACATCCATTTCAAATTTGTACAAATACTGTATATATAGCACATTTACTCACTCATTCACTTTTTTAAATATTTCCTTTGCAATTTATTCTAATTTACATTTTATTTTTGATAGATGTCAGTTTTGTCAGGCCCCATTTTTCCAAAGAATCTCAAAGTTAAAAACTGACCCGGTAGAGTAACAGTGGAACTAAGATCATCTTCTCTTAACATGCTTATTAATTCGATGAATCAGTTGAGTTGTGTAGCTGTTCACTATGTCAGATTAGGCCATACTAGTAATACACTTTTGACTAGAGATATGAAGAACCGTATGGTGGATCCTCCCCTAGATAATCTTATCCTACCCACCAACCAAAGCTTCAAAAAATGGTAATGCAATCACTGCACAAAATCTGTATTGGTATTTCATTGGGACTTAAATGTAACTATTCAATGTGTGACAGGATCAACAGAATTTAGGTTTGGTTCAATAATCCATGCGTCAACATCACTCTGCCTGGACGATAGTAACACCTGGACTAGTCTGCGAAAATAAAATTCCAGAAACGTCTACCAATCCGTCAACCCCCATTGGTTTGCGGAGGTGGCGGGATAGGGCATGGACACAGCGCTGGTGTCAAAAGGAATCATCACACTCAGTCCCAGTTTGCCCAGCAAGTGTCTGTCCTGGCAGATGGAGTGTCTCAGGGTGTGACAGATAGCTGTGTGGTTAGCTGAAGGGCAAACACGAGGACACAACCAAAAAAAAACATCCATACATGTAGATTCAAACTGTCATCAAAAGTTCCACTTTGTTACAAGGACTTTTTAAATGTAATATTAAAGTAGCCACAAGGTAAAATATTTCTGGATTAGCCAACCAATCGCATCACGTTTGGTCGTCACGTGTGTCATGAGCCGGCTTTTGACGGTGCGTTCCAGTTGGACAGGGAACTCGGAAATTTCCGACTTCACTACATATTGTAGTCTATGAATCTACCGCTACCTGGCAACAGTAACTTGTTAGAGCCTAACGTTTAGTTATTTGGACGAGAAAGGTTTTAGGCGTCCATACTTTCGCGAGCAGATGCACTGGAACACAGACAGGTCGGAACTCGGAACTACCAAGTCGGAAATCTCCTTCTTCCGAGTATAAAGGAACGCAGCATTCAACTGAAACTGGAGCGCGACTTCGACGTCATCGTTCTCAGCCACTCGCTCTGTTCGCTGATTGGATGATTGTAGATTCTCCGGAGAATCTGTGAAATGCACTGTACACCCAGACTGACTACTGAAGGGAAAATGAAATTTGGCCGGAAGTAGGCGGGCGGGCGGAGCCAGGCTAGGACTATGCAGCAATAGCCAGACAGCGACGAACCGGGAAATTCACCATTTAGAAACAACAGCTGGCAAAATCGTAAAGTGCATGCGGAAGGAAAAAGGCGAGACGCGCAACTATACAGTAACGGACCTGTGGAACGGAGGAGATGCTGCGAAGCGCCACATAGGCCTAGGTCTACTCTAGTAGGAAATTAAACCCAAACGTGACACCAACAGTAACTTTCAGTGCGTCGTACACCGACAGCAACTGCAGGAAACGGAGCTGAATTAATATATTTTTTTAATAGAAATATAATAAATATGTCTATACTTTCCAAATATAGCTTTACGAAGATCATTAAACCCTCACAGTTATTAAACGTACCTTTTATAAAGCTCACTAGCATTAAATCTCTCCAAAACACCATCAAATGATTGTCTGTGATTTACTTTTAGTGACTTAGGACATCTCTCAACTGCAAGCAGAAACTGTTGACATGCATATTGTATATTCTGGAAAAAGAACATGGCGTATCTTAAGCTTTGTAGTATTGTAGCCAGCTCTTAGCCTTGTCTCATGCCTGAAGAAGAAAATATGTTCAGTCTGTTTGCACTTCTAGTTATATACACTTATACAATGATAGAAGCGCCTTCATGCATATTACACAATGGAGCTTCATTTGTCTGAATTTTTTACTTTTAAAATAGAATAATATTTTTCATATATTTCCTTTTGAAGTTTTTTTTTAAATAGCGTTACAATATCATATTTTATCGTAATCGTGAACCCAATTTCATGTTATCGTATCGTGACATGAGGGTACCGTCACAACTCTAGTTTTTATGAGCAGGCGAATGTGTGTTTTCCTCTCCTTGCAGAGTTGTGTGGTATGGACTTGGCCCAAACTCGACACCCTGCTTCTCAAAAGGCCCTTGAAACCCACTGCAGTGACTCACTTTCCTTTAGCGCCCTGTGATGTTGGTACTGGTATCGACTCAGGTGCCCGTTGCACAGAGCTCAGTGCATATTTAGCCTGTTTTCTCTGCACACGGGACCTACGCTTCATTTCAGTGCGAGACGCTCTGCTTACAAACACACACTGCTCTGCTCCCTGGTTGTTTGGTATCTTAAATGACAGCTACCACTCATGATAGTCACCATACGCACACACACCTTGTATTCATGACTAAGAATATATAGGAAGATCCATATCACAAGTCATTCTGAAGGAGACAACATGAATGCTTTAAAGAGCTTAATAAGTAAAATAGGCACAAACTAGTGCTAATACATTCTTTATACTGTTAAATTTAGCAGCCACTTTTATTTAATTTCAACTGTGAGGTAGACAGACAGGTATTATTTTCATAATTTTGTATTATATCATGGTATTACTTGTTTGTGTAGTCTGTAGGCCTTTGTTGGGGGTATTACCCTGGCCTATCTCTTTATGTAAATACATGTAATATGTTGGTAATATAATAGTAAATGGTTTGTATCCTTTTTCATATGAGTTTCATGCATTCTTAACAATAAATATCTTGAAATGAACAGGCTTAACCCCAAACTTGAGCTGCCAGCTCTGCCAGGTCCCTCTTGTTGATGACATTTTATTTACTGTCAATGGGACTTCCTCTTATAAAATAAATAATTGCATGATTTCCCTTATATCATTCCACATCTTACTATTCATATCATAAGGTGTAGCTACAACGCTTGGAGAGATAACTATGTTGTTTTGGGGCGGTATGGCAAAATCCATATCATGGACTGATGTGACACAGGTGACGGTGATGACACCGCTGTACCGCCAACCCCTAGTTGGCTGAAACATTTCTAGCACCATTCAATTGACCTGTCATATTTAGTATACTTTTTCCTCTCTCATTGCAAGCTTCTAAAACCAACCCTTGCAAAGTTCCAAAAACAATAAGGCATGAATATGATCCTGAATTTGTTTCAATGGAACCAAACACAGCAGGTGTCAAATCGCCTAGAGTTTCCAAGGGTAGGCCCCAGATCTTTCAGCATGATCGTCTGAAGTCGGTTTGCCTCAGCAGCTGCACTCCCTCTGTCTCCCTGCAGGCTGCAGCCTTCAGCTCATTCTACAGCAGCAGGTCTTTTCTACAAAGGGGAATTGATCTGATACCTGATATAACTCTGGGACATTTCTCTAGTTTGTATAAACAAGATTAATGACCACCTCAAAGATAGCTTTCAGAACTTAGGCATGCAATTATAGCACTCACTTCCAATTGTGGCAAATGCGAGAGCTATTAGTCACACAGGTGGGAGGCTTCACTATGCTGCTCTATGTTTATGTGTTTCTCTTGTGCACTATTGAATGGAGCTGGCTCTGGTCCATAGCAGCTCTCCTGTCCATTATCATACAGGGTTTCACTGCTGCTGAGGTCAATAACCATCCAAGCCAAACAACTGGGTGTTACCATGCTGCTTTTACAAGTGGCTGTGAGCGTTTGGCCGTGAAAAGCCCTGCTGTTAGCTAAAGTGAGAGTGCTGCAGACAAGTCAAATTACAATCTGTTTATGAGATCTGGCTTTCATTGACCGTTAAGGTCTGCCCTCTAGTAGTTTGTAGGAGAAATATTGTTTCAAAAAAAAAAAAAAAAATCTGATAGGCTTGATTTCTAATCACCAAATAATAGGCCGACAGATTATACAGAAGAAGGTGGCAACATATAAAAAAAATAATAATCAATAACCACACACACACACAAACCATGTCACATTAATGTGATGACAACTATACAGTAGTTGTTTAGTTGTTGTGGCCTTTTTCCACCACATGGACTTGACGTGGAACAGTTTCTTGAACCAAATTTAGGCTTTGATCAGACTGTGATTTTAAAAGCAAATCATAGTACTTAAAAGGGTTGGCAGCAGTACTGTTGATTAAGACTATTCCATCAGAGGTGCTATTAAAACACAACACATACAAATGCAACCACAGTACATAGGCAACATTTTACTGCTGCATGCAAGAAAAAAGATGATTAACAAACAGATCATATGCCAGAAGAGGTCAATCAGAAGGTAGTTGAGTCAGTGGTAAAGGTATTAACTAAATAATGTTGCAGCATCTGGCAGTAATGTGAATACAACACGTTGTCACTTCCATAGAGTGAGGGAAAAATCAAAAAGAAAAAACCTGATCATAAAAAAATAAAAGGATCATAATGTATGCAGTGGAGCAAACTGAAAAACAGTCTTAACTGGTTTTCTGATCAATATCAGCACCACCTGAACTCTGCGTTCATGCCTCCACTCTGAGTTTACCAACTCTGAGATGAGAAACTATGAGTCTTCGTATTTAGAACAGCCGAACCGGGTTGGGTCAGTCAACCCTTTATAACCCAAAATGACTGTAGTTCATAATAATAGACGTAACACACAGTTGAAAAACAAGAAAGAACCTCAAACCAAAGCCTCACTAGGTTCTTCAAAATAGGAATCCCCAGGTTGTTAATGCTGTGGAAAAAGGCCAATATGCAGTGCATACGGAAAGTATTCACAGCGCTTCACTTTTTCCACATTTCGTTATGTTACAGCCTAGAATAACGCTGGAATAAATTAATTTCCCCCTAAAAAATTATACACATAATACCCATTATAACTTCAAATATTTTGTTTGGGATTTTTCCAAATTTATGAAAATAAAAAACAAAGAAAATCACTTGTACATAAGTAATCACAGCCTTTACGATCAAGCTCAACATTTAGCTCAGGTCCATTCTGTTTCCACTGATCATCCTTGAGATGTTTCTACAGCTTAATTGGAGTCCACCTGTGGTAAATTCAGATGTTTGGACATGATTTGGAGAGGCGCACACCTGTCTATACAAAGTCCCACAGTTAACAGTGCATGTGAGACCACAACACAAGCATGAAGTCAATGTAATTGTCTGTAGACCTCCAAGACAGGATAGTCTATAAAAATGTGTTGTCATTTATTTTCACTTCTTGACATGTCATGTCAAAACAAAAACAAGTGTTGATCACTGATCAGTCTCCCTCAATAAATCTTAAAGGTCACATATTATGCTAAATGCACTTTTTAAATGTGTTCTAACATATCCATGGGTCCACGGTGTGCCTAGAGACTGCCAAAATACTTAAAAAAATAACAATCTCTCCTGTTCTCACTCTCCCCCTTTCTGAAACCCCCACCCCTCCCCCCCAATATACTCAAGTCAGAATTTTCCCCTTTTCTGACCTCACAAACTGGAAAGTCAGAAGCTTCCACTGTGCAGCCCACACCCCTATTTCTTATTGGTCCACGGCCCTGACAGACAGAGGGCGAGGCGTATCTGGCTTCGCTTCCGGACAGGGGGCGGGGGCAGCTCAAAGATTGTATATTTACGAGGGGAGCTGCAGCTCTTTTTAAAAAATAGGCCATTGTGAGATTAGCTGAACATCAGCATAGTACAATAAATTATCTGAAAGTTTTTTTCAGCAAACAATTAAAGAAAAACGTATTAGGGACCACTAAGACCATATAATATGGTGTATAATAGAACCGAAAAGTGTATAATATGGGAGCTTTAAGGCACTATACAAACTACTAACAGTAAGAATATCCAGCAGGGGATCAACCTTATCTTGAATCATGTGTAGAATATTGATGGCATACTCCCTGTTGGGTCTCTTTTCATATTCTAATATTGATGTTTTACCAAGTCTCTTAAGCTCTTGCTCTGAATGCCACTTGTCTTTTTCCATAGTAAGAATCCTTGATAGATGTTGAGACGACAGGCCCTCGGGTCAGGTTTCATTCAGCACACGTCTCCACTGTCAGTAAACCATAAAGTCTGTTTTTCAACAACACCACAGGGAACACCTGGTGTATGGGACCTGAAGGATGTCATATTATCCTGGCATGCATACTAAAAGACAGAGCCATCATAACAAGCACTCAAGTTCTTATCAATCAGAGAGAACACCCAACGCCCACAGGGAACCAGTGACACACACACACCATCTGACACCTCACCAGGACTTTTCATAACCTTAAGTGTCTTCTCCCCCAAAAAGTAAGGATTTATACAAAGGCTTTGTAAACAGCTGATCCAGTGCAGTTGTCCTGTTATTCGTAAACCCATCGCATACCATTTTGTAGCTAAAGCCCTTCCCAGGTAGCCTGGATATCCAGACCTGCATGCCGCTGGTTAATATATTTGCTCAGCTTACTGGTCTGGGCACGGACCATTGGTACTCTTTAACTATGTCGCAAAATTCAGAGCTACCAATCAAATCCTACTATCTAATATGGGCGGCTGTAACTGGATGTCCACAGTGCTGCGCATGCGCCCTCGAAGTGGTGATAGTAAACAAGAAAGATGAATGCGGATACATTGTTTG
The DNA here is from genome assembly GCA_026929865.2 of Hyperoplus lanceolatus. Lineage (NCBI taxonomy): Eukaryota > Metazoa > Chordata > Actinopteri > Uranoscopiformes > Ammodytidae > Hyperoplus > Hyperoplus lanceolatus. The sequence goes on along the minus strand of CM049414.1, from coordinate 3,292,153 downwards.
AAACGGCTTTGGCCTCGACACTTAACGATTTGGAAGACGGCACTCAAATCTTTCATTAGCAAGTAAGAGGAATGTTCGGTTTTGCAGACCGACGTCAGTTAATTTAGCGGTTAGCCCCGCTGCTGCTAAACGAAAGGGGCTTAGTATTTCACCTTGTTCATTGCGTTGGTGCCGTCTCTTGAGTTGGGATGGTCTACTATTGCTCATCGCCAAACCCTACATCGTTCTAGATGTGTGTCTGGATTTTCAGGCTACTTCCCTGGTTCTACAGGATCCAACTAGAGATTCACTACACTTTATGGAGTCTGTCTTAAAACAATAGTCAAATGGAAGTGGACATCTTCTAGCATCAGTCTTTAATAACAAATGTTACCCTTTTTCTTTCCCTAGACACTAGTTCTGCACTGATGGATAGAAACACAAAGAGGTCATTTTGTACTAGAAAGAGTGACACCTTAGAAGATATCCATTTGGTTGTGTACAGATTGTAGTGAAACATTAGCTTCAGATCAAATGTAGACTACAGAATGAGAACTGTGGATGTTGTCCCCCATCAATAACAATGAAATGTTGGCCGTTGAAATGTTTTATTTACATATATAGCTCAATATCAGAGAGAGGCAGTTTGCCTCAGAGGGCTTCACAGTCCATACACAACATGACGCCCTCTGCCCTAAGCTTGACTGGGGAAAAACTCCTGGATCCATACATACAAACAGGAGAAAAAATGACAGCAAGAAGAAGCTTCATTTATTTCAATGTTCTTATCGTTTTAAGACAGACTTCAAAAATTACAAAACAACAGCAGCTAGTAAAGATATTTATTTATTTGTAGCACCTTCCGATTAAAAGCAAATGCTTTGACTGGATGTGACCGTAACACAAGATGTTACATACATTCTTAAACTAACTTTGAAAGATGAATAATAAATAAGGGACAATATATTGAACTTCCATCGACACATTGTTTCAAAGTGAATAGTAGTCGCTGCAACTTTACAACTTCACTTTATACTCTTATTACGTTATTGGCAGAATATTTTGAGAACTCTTTCCATCAATCCTTTCACCAGGACTTTAAGTTTAGAGTCAGATATGATATCACAGTCTGTATGTGTTAATATCCACTTAGTACTGTGTATTAAGCAAGGCTAGGTTTGAGCTTGTGGACAGCTGGCTCATCCTGGTTTGAACTAGGGGTGTGAACGTTTACAAAATTGTCTTAACGGTTACATGGCTGCAATTTTTTCGTGTACACGTTTAACCGTTTAATATGGGGGGTGGGGGCTGTTAACGTATTTTTTTTTTTTTGCAGATGCAGATGCTGTTGCCATGACAAAGACCAGCAGACAGATAGACCGTGAGAGGGGAAGAGAGACCTTTATTTCATAATTTTGCCTTTCGACAAAAGTGATCATAACTAGCCTAGCGATCATCTGTTTTTGGACTGACTCCTGCTGTCTGGGACCATGGGCTCATGAGTGAACAGCTGATCGGACCAGCTGTTTGACACGGAGATGAAAACAAAAGTGAAACTGAAGGTGGGAGCAGTTAAAGTTAGGCTAAATTAATAAAAATTGTAACCAAACACAATCATTTGTTCTTTTATCTGCTTTAGTAGCCTACAGTAGCACATGTCGACCACACTCCTGGAAATAAATTCAGTAATTTTCCAAATTTAAAAAAAGAAAGGAACAAAAAAAAGCTTTCGTTTATTGATTTTTCTAAGCTTAGATGAATATTATTTTAAAGTGGCTACAAGGAACTTTCAGTTTAGGTTCATTCTAGCAGCCCTTTTTGGCAAAAGCAGCAGTGATTTTACGAATAGCATTATTTGTACTGATGGTCTAATTTGCTGTCACATGTCATTTACTGTATGGTCATTATGATGAAAGATCTTTAGTGGTCAGAGGTCAGCTACGAGGCGATTTCAGGAGACACTGGATGAATTATAAAGTAATATTTATTAAACGCTTGATCCAGGAGAACTGGACGACAGCGTGGAACTATTGCCGTTCAGTTCTGACAGACACTTCCTGAGAGAAGTGTTTGAACCTTTTGCTATTTCTAAAGGCTCCAGGCTTGGAATGGGTTCCAAGCACACTAGGGCTGTTCCGAATACAATTTTACCATTTTGAATACTCCTTGGTTTTTCCGAGCGAGTAATCGAATACTCGTTCTAAAAATAAAAACATCATAACATCAAAAACAACATTAAAAATCCCAATGCACTCCCTGAAACCGAGTTTGTTGCACGAGAGTTATCTGGGTAGTATGTTGATAATTTATTAACTTTTGAACAGTAAGTAAGTTGGAGTTCCTAACTTTTTCCCTGAGGAAGCGAACAGCTTTGTTGTGCCAAATCAGCTGTCCAGAGCTTTTCAATTCATCCCAAAACGTGCCTTTTTTTCGGAGGCTTATAAATTCATACAAAGATACAAAATTTATAGTCTTTTCTGTCCATGTTATATCCATTACTGACCGGGTATTCCCATGATGCAAGCCAGTCACTGTTGATGGGCGCGGCGCTGCATAGAGAACGTAGGCTACACAAACAGCTAGGCTAAGCTAACGTTAGCATTTCGCCAAGTATTGCTTTTCTTTCCGAGATCGCGCACATGTTGTATTATTAAGTCAAGGGGAATAAATGATCTATTCTTCCTCCATCTCTATCTCTCCCTACTGCTCTTGGTGTCCCTTTAATTTTGCCTCTGGTAACGTCACATAGCCTACAGCTGGTAGGCCTATATCACCGGATGCGCTTTGAAAGGTCAGGCAAACCAGGTCAAAGTTCAAATCATATGATAATTTATTTTTAATGAGCGTTTAATTTGTATTTTACAAATGTTGTATATATAACTTGTATATCTAAATATTAGTGCTGTCAAACGATTAAAATATTTAATCGTGATTAATCGCATTAATGTCATAGTTTAATCGCAAATTGTTACCTATTAGGGATGGGCATAATTAATCGATTAATCGATCATTGCTCGTTAAGAATATTGTCGATCACGTGAAATTGTTATCGATCATATAGCTGTTGTGTTGCGCAGTGTGAGTCCGGCAGCACAGCAATGAATTTCACTATGTGGCAGCACCAAAGACTGTATGGGCAGCAATTAAACATCCTACCAGCAGGGGGAGATACTTAACTAGTAGTAGGAGACAACAGAACAGGCTCAGGCAGCAGCCTGCGAGCTGCCGTAGATGGCAAAACTTAAACAGGAAGAAGTTAAGGAGAAGTTTGGCATCGGACCGGACAGCTTTAGAACCGAAAATAACTAAGTTCATTAAGCATTGTGAAACCTTGTATAAGTACAACACTTAAACAAACCGAATTATGTACCACTTGTACATTGAAGCCTACATCCGACCCTGTTTAACGTGTGACGTTAGCGCCGCTAGCATTAGCGGCTAACTTTAGCGTCTATGCTTTCCTACTTCGCCTTCATCAGGGAAATAATTTGCACATTTTGTTTATTAGATGAAGTAACGTTAGGTCCTTTACCACTCAGAGAAACGTGCCGTGCCCTTATGCAGTCTTTGGCAGCATCTTAGGAGGCGCATGTGTTTAAACTTTAAAGGTATCGTAGCATTGGCTCCTTGTTGGCTCATAGCCTCGGGCTTTAACCAGCGCCGCATTTTATTATTATTTTATTTTAAAACGTTGCCTTGTCTTAATAGATTGTTGTTTGCCTAGAAGATCTTGGAATAAAGATGTAATTGAGTAAAAACCTCTTGTATACAGTCTATGGTAAAAACACTGTATTTTGGATGTTCTGTTGGCATTTTTTAATATGTAAAAAAAGATAACGATTAATCGATAATTGCTCGTTAATTTTCCCGATGATCGATCAATTGAATTTCTTAAAATGCCCATCCCTATTACCTATTCTAGCCTAAATGTCCCTTGATTTCTTTTTGTCCCATTATTTTTTCTCATTTTCTCACACCCATTCTCTACACCCTTGTAATTCAGTGTATTTCTTCTAAAATATCATAATTTCCAATTCAGTGCAAATAGACAACAATGTCCCCCCCCAGAACAGCATACACAAACATAATTAGAACTTTGTTTTTTTATTTAAAAACCAAACCATAAAACAACATAGACTATAGCCTAGGCTATATAAAACAAATTAGTATTAAGGTGGTTGCTGCCAAAATGTTTTGGGAGTCGTTCATCCACGACTAATTTCAGACTGTTTGTGGAGTGGACACACCATACACTTGTGTGCTGGTGGTTGGTTGGTATGCTGCTGCTGCAGCCGAGGCTTAAGTCACCCTTGATTGCGCAAATTGAAGTGAAAATGAATGACTGGCGGCTGCCACTAACGTTAATGGAGGTTTTGGTGGTGTTTGGTGAGTTGAACACAGTGAACCATAAAAACCTTAGAGTCTAGTGAGAGGAGTCTTTATCTATGCAGCTGACCTCACATTGTCTCCTAACAGGCCACAAAGAGGCGAAGAAGCAACACAAGCAATATGTGAAACATTAATCATTTATATTAATTTGAACCAACACAAAAGGCCGTAAATTCTCAAAATCATCAAAGGAAAAATGTGACTTCAGAAATATTTAAAAGTTCCTCGTAGCTACTTTAAGATCACAAAGCTACCACTTGTAGTAACTACAAAGTTCATTGTGGTTTGTATCCAATTCCATGGTGGCTGGCAGAGTGTACTGGTTGTGGAGCTTAAATATCGTCACATCGATATAAAGCTGTAGTTTCAGTAGACCTGAGTCCACACTAGGGACCACATCCAAGGCTGGAGTAGTATCGACCCACGGCTGCTCTTACCTTGATGACAGCCTCCAGCTCGTGCGGGGACACACACGGGTGTTTGTGCAGGAAGGCTGCCTTCTCTGCTGTGATGGTGATCTTCTGGTTGTTTTCAAAGGGCTGCTCCAGCGCCCGGAACACCAGCCCGCCTCCCACTAGGTAAGCCACCACCACCACAAACACAGCCAGCACCGTCTTCAGCTTCATCATGGTGAAGGTGGCGGAGCCATCGGCCGCTGCCTCCATGCTAACCACCACACTGGGGGGTCGGGAGGAGACAGAGAGCCGCGGCACAGCACAGCCCATGGGGTTCTGCATGGTGGCAATGCTGGCCTGAACCAGGCTGGACTGAAGCATCCCGGGCTGCATCTTCTTTGGGGGGACAAGGTTGGTCTGGACTGCCACTGAAACAAAGGAAAAAATAAATAAATGTGTGCTGGAATACCTGCATGATACAGTGATGTTTTCCACTGACGTACGCTCTGATATACAACAGGTGAACAACATGAATGACTTAACAGCACTAGCAAGGACAATTTCTTTGAATTCAAAATATCTGCTATACCTTCATGCAAAACAAAAGAAGTGAGTGAACAGGAAAACAAAAAGAAAGAAAGCCGCCAATAAAAATGAGATCAGCACATATAGGGAGTATAAAGTAATCACAGATAGGCTGAATACTGAAAAAGATGATCAAATAGGGTTGGGCAGCGGTATGGTCCAGGGTAACAGAATGTATCACAACATAGTATTTTCTCATTCAACCTTCTTGAAGTGCTTGCAGCTAGGCATTACATACCTCGGGTCAAGGGTGCTGACCAATTCTCTGTCTTTTCAACAGTGTAAATCGGACCATGTGTGTCGTAATGGCATGCATTACTTCCCGCCATTGTCTAGATTTTTTTGTTGTATGCAGTGCTTTTGGAAAAAGATTCTTCCACACTACTTTGAGCCTGAGGAGCTGCTTTAGTGTTGAAGCTGTGGATGCGCCACACATCTTTATTGTACTGCTTTGCGGGCATCCCTAAGTGTTGGAAGAGATTACTCTCATTTGGCAATGGTGTAACTATGGCGACTCAGAATGGTAGCTGCCTCCCGCGGCGGATACTTTTTTTTCCTCCACAGAAAACAGTATTGCCAAATCTACATGTAGATACATTTCTTCCGTTGTGCAGTATATACCGCCATACTGCCTAACCCTACAATCAAATAAATCAGAAGGACTGTCACCCCAGAAGCCATTTGGGGGAGGGGGGGTGGCGGTTTACCAGTTGTTGTTGTTTCATAGACAGTAAGCTTGTCTGTGTTTCATCAGAAGGACTGACAGACATTATTCAGGGCAGACAGGCAGAAGAGGGTTAGCTCTATATCAGCTCCACAGTATGTGACAGCAGAACCCTCCACCGGGCTGCTCTATCAACCTTTCTACTCTCAGACGCTCCACTGATGACAACAACAGTTGGAAAAACAAAAATACATGACTTCCAAATCAGACTGACAGTCTCTTCATGACCAACTTTCTGAAAACATTCTTTCTAAGCTATGGACCTTTTTTCTGTCTGCGATTCCTGTAGTAGTTTTTCTATTTAAAAGGAGGGCTCCACATACTTTATATTTTCTTTAGTGGACAACATGGTTAGTCCTTCTGTGGACTATACTGTTGTATATTATCTTCTGCCGTTGTGAAGGAACTTTGTTACATATGAGAAATGAACCCTCGTGATGGTATAGTGATGTCCACAGGCTATTCATCAGTTCATTAGTGAACTGGTGGATTCATCATTAATGGAAATAATCACAGGTTTAGTCACAAGGCCCATTTGGTCAGATGGTATTTGGAAAGACAATCTTTGCTCAACATCTATTGACTATATAGCCTTTTCCACAGCTTTAACTGAATCTCACAATATTCACTAGCACATGGAGTGGATGGAGTTTTGAGTAAAAACTAAGTCATAGCCATAGTAGAGGTGAAAGTAGGAGAGTGAGATTTGGTCGCTGAGTTAAGGAATACTACATAGCAAATGGCAGCTTTACCTACCTTCACCTCATTGGTGTACCTCATTACAAGTGTTGAGTACTAATATAGAAAAATGCAACACCTTCTCTTTCTATGCTGCCAATTATCCCTGGCTGTTGACTAGTTAGACTGCTGTGTGTGTGTGTTGATTAGCTCTCAGTGTTACAAACAGCCGGAATAACAAAGGGATGGATTTTTTACGTTTGATCTTTCACTAAATAACGTTGTGTAACAGATGGTTGTTAGGGAATTGTGATGCTGTGACGCTACAGTTCTCTGATACAATTTATTTTTTAAATGAAACGATTCCTGTGAATTATGTCATCGACCAGCAGTATACAAAACCTGCTTCCATTGCTCTGTGCTCACACACAAGTGAAACAGCATGCTTTCAGAAAACCCTGGAACCAATGGTCCGGCAGCAACACTTCAAATGAAAGAAAACAACTGTGATTCGCCTCTTGAAGGTCATGAGCTGGACCTATAGATGGGATATGTTGTGCAGGCTGCAATGGTTGGCAACCCATCCCGATGCTGACGCTGTAGGAGAACGTGACAAACATGCAGGATTTTGGGGGGGCATCCTCCAGTGGATGGATGATGAGGTAATGTTTTAACCAGACCCTGTGTGAATCTGCATCACATTAAAGCTGTTGTGACTGACAGCTGCAGTATAGGTGAAAGCCTTGTTATGGACATAGTCAGTTTATTTAAAATCAGTTCCCCCTTTTCTCCCATCCCTCATGTATCAATATGCCGACGCCACAGTGAAGACGCAGCTGCGGTATTCTCCCACTGTAAACTTCAACCATCAACCATTACGCTGCCATATTTCTGTGGAAAGTCAACTTCTGGTCAACATTAATATTTGATTGGCACAGCCTGCTGGTGCAGCCTGGTAAAAACATGCAGTGTGGGTGCAGACCAGGTTAAGGCTATAAGGACACTATAAAAGGAACAGATTGCCGCATTTCATTTCAAAACACGCAGTAACGAGATGATCTTAAAATAAGAACTTTCATCCCAATTCCGTAAATAATCTAACGGGTAATGCACATTGGACACCAATGTTTAGCCTATAGACATACTGCAGCATGTAGCCTACTAAAGTCATATGAAAAGACTAATTGACAATCTAACCTGGTGGGGGGTTCACGCTCCCTGGTTTTCTTGGATTCTCAGTCGGAAATTTCATCTTGATTACTCTTGCTTGGTGCTGTTAGGTGAAATCTATATCTTTAGTCTGTCGGGGTCCTTTCGGTCGATTCCATCGTCTTTAACCGGGAGAGGCGAGGCAGCGAGTAAAAACACATCATGCTTGGCGTGTTCTTCTGCCGTAGTGGCTTGCTGGAGGCAGCTCGTCTTCTGGCTTCAATCACGGCGGTCTTGAAGGCACACACCCACTGCTCTCCGCATCAGAGTCTGCATCGTGTGGAGGTAAACACCGTGGGCGCGCGCAGCGGGAGACGATGCTCCATTGAAGAATGTACCGCTTACATTGTGATGGATGTCTGTCCTATCATGTCGGCCCGCACGTCAGGATGCAGCGGGATAACGACTCCGCACTGCGAGCTGTCAGCGCCCACCTCTACCTAACGCAGCGCTGCTTCTGGTGGAGTTCTGTTGGGCGTTCACGCCGTGGCGCACCACTGTGCCAGGCGGCTGCGTAGCATACTACAAGCACGACCGTCTGTTTACTGAAAAATAACAGTTGGGGGAGAGGAGAAAGGGAATGTTAAAAAAATTAAAGATGACTTAAGGCTATATCCCGTAAGGAATAAAATGCAGTTTTGCCTAATGGAAACAGCCAAAGAACAATGATAATATTAGATGAAAATAAAAACTCAGTCGCATTGACTTGGAATGTGACAAACATATGCTATAGGCTACAAGAAAATATTCATGGACAAGAAAGGCCACTATGATGGATTTGTTTGTTTTTAGTGATTTAGGTAATGTAAAGAACAGTAGCCTTATATGAAATCTACTACATTTGATATGCCTATACAGATGGGTGGGATTGAAATTCACTGGAACTATTAATGGGCCGGTCCAAAAACATGAAAGCCATCTCTCAAAAACACCTCGACTATGCTGGGGCTGAGCAGGAAAGTGGCCATGAATAATTGACCATTTGTCCAATCCTACTACTATATTTGGCTGTGTGTGTGTGTGTGTGTGTACAACCCTTGCTCCAGACTGTGCCAAAACACTGTCCAGGGTTCGAGACAGTGTGTGTCTGTGTGTGTTTGTCTACACAGCCTTCAGATAGAAATCCAGCCAGCAGTGAGCCAGCGCTCTGACCACTACACCATTCCATTGTAATTTCCATCCATGCAAAAAGTTAGGATCTCTTGTGATAACAATAGCCCGATGGTCCCACATTTCTAAGTAATCTAACTATAATAGAGAACAGTGTGTGTGTGTGTGTGTGTGTGTGTGTGTGTGTGTGTGTGTGTGTGTGTGTGTGTGTGTGTGTGTGTGTGTGTCTCACTCCTATTAACCTCTCCCTGTCCCCTTACCCTTGCCACCCAGATATGATGCCTGAACCTAATCGCCAATTTCAGGAACATAGGGTTGTGGGACCATCGGGCTGTGGAAAGCCTAATAGCCTAATAGTTATCATAATTATGATCATCATTCTCATTTTGTACAAATAGGAAAGTACTACTACCACTTTATGTGCTAAGTATGGTTGGTTTCTGCTGCTGTGGAGTTTTATCCTGTGTGCCTGCTGCATTATCTGTCATTGCTCTAATGTTGCTTGGGAAGGGCAGAAGGATGAGGGGAAGAGGAGAGGAGAGGTGATTGTTTAGTTTTTAGGATCCCCTTTAGCTACAGCAGGACAGCAGCTATTCTTCCTGCGGCCTGACACATTCAGAATAACACAATAAAGTACACAACAACAGAGAACATCAGAAGCAAAACTAAAGAATACAAATAAAATAAAAACTAAATAGGAAAGACCAGCAAATAAAGAAAAGAAACCCATACTTAAAACAAAAGATCAATGAAAATAAGAATAAAATAAAAACATCGATAAAGACAATGCTATCGTTAACACACTTAACTGAAAAGTTAGTCCTGCAGACAAAATGTTTTGTTCCCTTTTAGTTATAGTCCTAAACCCATATCAACTCAAATCCAAACTAATACATGACTAATAACAGTCCTGTGTTCTCAGACTGATAGAAAAGCCCAGAGGGAACTTTGTTATCATTAACCTTGGTAGTTTCCCTTCTTGGGAATAGGTGTGCCAAAGCATTTTGTGCCCAACTTCTTGGGGCCGCCGCAAATGCCCAATACCTTTATCTCTTAGCCAATTTTGGTGCACTCGCTCTGGAGCAGGCAGGCACGTGCTGGTAAGGACCCTCAAAAGGGCTTGGGAACACGAGGGGGTTGCCATGGAGAATTCCACTCACATCTGATTCAGACTCTTCATGAACAGTCAGTTAGAAATGTCTCCTCCTCTGTCACTATTCCAGTATTTTTGGTTTGCTTGATTTGGTTGATTTAATTTACTTTTACCTCTATATTGTCAGATTATTTTGTGTATACTTTAAAATGGCTGATGGTGTTTCAGCTACTACTGCCAGAACTTAACCAATGGGAGCTGTCATTGGTTGTTGGGTGCCAGCTTGTACAAAAGACAAAAGAGTAGATCTGGATTTATTCATTTAATTTCCTTGCTGTGGACAGCTCTGTGCGTTAAGGTTGACAAGTGTTCTGTGAGCCTGTGTCCTTATATTAAAGGTCACATATTATGCTAAATGCACTTTTTAAATGTGTTCTAACATATCCATGGGTCCACGGTGTGCCTAGAGACTGCCAAAATATTAAAAAAAACAATCTCTCCTTTTCTCACTCTCTGTAGAAGAAATTGGAAATGTGACCACATATTTAAGAAGAGCCATCCATTTGACACATCCTGTAAAGAAGGGAGAAACGTGGAATAAGATATAAGCACATTTAAGCTCAAAAAAACTGTTTTTTGCCTTTCAAAGTAAAATTTCCATGATCAAGTTTTGATTATTGTGTCTGAACAATTATAGACACATTTGAAAACATTTGCACATGTTTTAGTGCTTTAGTATGCTACACTTTGTGTCTATATAGTTAGCACGATGTCAGCCCTAAACTGCTGCATCATGCTTATTATCCAAAATTCTGGGGTTTGGGTGATTTGTGCCAGAGGGCCTGGGGTGAGTTATAAGTAAGTAAGTAAGTAAAATGTATTTATAAAAGCACATTTATAACAGTTTGCACTGAAAGTGATCAGTGATCAAAGTGATGAGCATAGTGCATTCAGTAGGTTAAAAATGGAGGTAAATGAACAATAACAAAAATAAAAGACATAAAGCCCATACATCCACATATAAACAAAGATAGTAGTGCAGAGGTAAGATAGTTAATGGGGGGAAAAACCAGGGTGTGCAGATGGGTTTTGAGCCTTAATTTAAAGGCAGAAATGGAGGGGGAATTGCATATGCCAGGTGGCAGTTGGTTCTACAAGGGCGGAGCAGCTAGTGCAAAGTACATTTCTGAGAGTTGTGCCATTGGCATGGCTGCATGCGCTGGTCACCAAAATAAAGTGATTGTCTACAGTAGCTCAGAAGAGACTGACATCTCCATTCCACTTAACAACACCACTGATGAGAGTTCAGATGGCCAGAAAGATGATGATGGTGACTTTGTCATTGTGAGCTTTGCAGGTAAAACCATTAGATCTGCTAGGCCTTGTTTAAGAAAATTGTCCTTCAATCTTTGTAAACTATTTACTTTATTTATTTTAAATAAACCTTAAATAAGTGATTGTCTAATGGATTTGTCTTGCATTACAGTTTATGAGATATATATCAATGGCACAATTTACCCCATGGTATTCTCTCTTGTGGCACAACTTACACCACACCGAGGGCAAGTTGTGCCACAAGACAACTTTTTTTCCGACAGCTATATTTCTTAAACAGTTTATTTCAGATCCAAAGTTATTGTTGCCGGGGATGCACAACACCCTGAAATATATGTATATATTTGAGTTGGAGACTTTACTGTCAAGGCCTCACTTTAAAGTCACTTTGAGTAAAAGGTGGCTCATCTCACCCCTCTCTCACCTATATGTATGTGTGCATAAAAAGTAACATTAAAAGTACATTTTAAAATATAATAAAATTATAAAAGCACTAGTAGAAGCTGCTGGGATAAAACATTCGTATCTAGAGATGAAGGCCAAAGAGAAGAGGTGTGTCTTCAACAATGATTTAAACTGTTCGGAAGTGGAGGCAGATCTTATGTTAAGGGCTAAGGTGTTCCAAAGGGTCGGTGCTGCTACTGAAAAAGCCCTGGTTTTGAGCCTTGTTTTGGGCACATCCAGGGGCAGTTGATTGGAGGACCTCAGTGCTCTGGGAAGAGCATAAACATGCAACAGTTCATCTAACTAGCTTAGTGCCAAGCCATGCACTGTTTCAAAAGCCAGAAGCAACATTTTAAAATCAATCCTGTAGCGAGCAGGAAGGCAATGGAGGGAACGCAGCAGAGGGGTTGTGAGTCCTGTTTTTTGTACCTGTTAGGAGGCAAGCAGCCTCATTTTGCACAAGCTGCAGGCGTTGGATAGACGACTGGTCTAGGCCCATGTAAAAATAATTGCAGTAGTCTAGGTGAGATGTTATGAATGCATGTATTACATTCTCTAAATCGTTGGGAGGAATGATATTTGCTATAAGTCTCAGCTGGTAAAAGCCGGATCTAACCACTGAGGAAATCTGCTAATCAAATTTAAAAACATTTTCGAAGTACACACCAAGACTCTCTACAGATGTTTTCAAGTTAGAGGCAAGTTCTGCCATACCTCTGTCTTGTTGGGATGGAGAGTCATCCATAAGTGAATGCTAGTCCCAGAGTGCATTCCCAGAGAAATAAAGTCTAAAGGTACGAACACACTGCACTCCGGGGTGCGGCGGTTGGCCGCGCGAATCACAGGTTCCGCGCCACGTGATTTATATTGAGTCATATTATGTCCGCCGCCCGCCGCCCGACCAGAGTAGCCTTCTCCTACTCTGGGGATATGCTGGCGCTGGTGCTAACCGGTGCTGAGAGCACCAGTCTGCTGTGCTGATGGTGCTTTACCCAAGCTAACCGGTGCTAACTTGGTTCATAAAGCAAAACTGATAGCTGTACACATAGGCTATTCACAGAACTTGTGGGAGCAAACTGTGACTATTATGTTGTCATCCATCTTAATTTCCTCTGTCAGTCGTCCCGAAGCGAGTGACGTCGGGAGGAGCTCAACGCTGATTGGCTATCGCGGCGCAGCCGGCGGCAAAAAGTTCAATATTTTCAACTTCTGCGGCGGCCGCGCCGCCCTGGTGATTGGATTTGATAGCCAATCAGCATTGAGCTCCTCCCGACCTGTTTGAATCTTTTACACTTAAAAACTTGAATATAATGATATGCTCCAGGAGACTCACAGTGATGTTTTTAATGAAACAGACTGTAGGAGGGAGTTTGAGGGTCAAGTAATTTTAAGCCATTTTAGCAGCACAAGTGCAGGAGTGGCTTTCCTTTTCCCAAAATCTTTTGTGCCCTTATCTCATGTGGTGGAGGAGCAGGGGAAGGGGAGACTGCTGGTGGTCAAGGCGAAATATTAGCTTGAACTGAAATGGGACATGCTGGGGGGTTTCTCAGAGAGCTTTAAGGACTCCTCTCTCCCCCAGAGCTGTTAAATACCTGGGGGTTCATCTGGGGGATGAGCAGAAAAGAACATCTGGGAGTGTGTGCTAGAGAAGGTGGAGGGGAAGCTGGCTAAGTGGAGGTTGCTCCTTCGCCACATGTCCTACAGAGGAAGGGTCCTGAATTATCAATTATCTTGTATCTTCCACCTTCGGGCACAGACTTAAACGTTTAGAAACTCCCTGCTGTTCTGTTGCAAAAAGTCCAAACTGTCATTTTGAATTCCTTTTGGGATAGGTTGCATTGGGTTCCTCAGAGTGTATTATACCTTCCAAAAGAAGAGGGGGGGGGCAGGGGTTAGTACACTTGGGGAGCAGAACGGCGGCTTTCAGGCTGCAGTTTGTCCAGCCTGTACCTCTCGGGGCCATGATGATGTCGTCTGGAGACAGGTAACAGGTATCATTTTAAGGAAGATAGCGAGCTAATTTTTAGATTAATCTTCGTTTTTATTGAATTGTGTTTTTTTTTCGTGTTTGTAACTTGCCTCCTTTTAACCATGGTGTTTTTAAAGCATGGACTCTTTTTAAATGGGGCAGACTGGGGACCGCAGCATCTCTGTTCTGGCTCCTGGAGTAACCCCTGGTGTGCATGGCCCGGCTGTATGTGCAGGATATCAGCAGACCTGGCCTCACCAAGTGCCTATGCTCCACTGGGGTCGTTGAGCTGAGGGACGTGGTTGACGTGCCAGGGCCCGGACTCCACAACACTGAAGCTGTAGCTCTCTCCTGGGCCTGAGGTCCAGCTGGCGAACCAGAAGTATCATGAACCAATGGACTACCAAACTGACCAGTGAGGAGCTAGAGATGCTGCAGGACTACTTCAATGGGGCGGATGTACAGGATGAAGGGGATCCGTTTCCAGAGCTCGGTCTGTCAGTAGACCCGACCGACTGGTGAAACCCATGGTCCTTTCCAAGTCAAGAGTGGATCTACAGTTGCTTTCTGGAAAAACTCTGTATAAGTACTGTGTAGTGTATACGCACAAACAAAAACTGGGCACTAGGAGGGACACGTCGTGGAAGGAGAGGCTGTAGGGTCGTGTGCCTGTGTGGAGGCTCCTCTACAAGCCTCCACTCAACAAGAGAACAGGAGACCTGCAGTGGAGGATCCTGCAGGGGGCATTGGCAGTGAATGTTTTCATTGCAAATATCAACCCCACATTATCCGAGAACTGTCCATTCTGTGACCAAATTGAGACTCTGGTCCATTGTTATTTGGACTTTCACAGACTAAAAGTTTTATTCCATGTTTTAAAAACTGTGTTTTTAAATTGTCAGGAGGTTTGGTCGGAGGCTTAGTGGAGGTCCTGGGAAAGTTTTGTATGCGCTTCATTTACAACACTACGTGGTGAATGGGACTTTTTTTTCCTTTATACATATCCTCATTACCAGATTATTCTTCATATTAAGAGAAATACTTTTTGTATTACACTTTGTCTAAAAAATAAAATAAAATATGCAAATGAGGCAATATCTCATAGCCTACGTATAAACCCTTTAGTAGAAGTCCTGGATACGATTTGTATGCACTTCATTAAGCGAAGAATATCTCAACTGTTATAGACTATTATGACCCCATTGAACAACATGGGATGTGTGCAGAAATTTCTACCCGGGACGAAAGTCCTGAAAATGACCACAACAGGTTACACTAGTATCACACTACGTGGTGAATGGGACTTTTTTTTCCTTTATAGATATCCTCATACTTTTTTACCAGATTAATCTTCATATTATGAGAAATACTTTTTGCATTACACTTAGTCTAAAACGTTGAATAAAGTATGCAAATTAGGCAATATCTCATTCAATATGCGTTAAGTGGCCGGGCTCAGTCTATGACTCACGCATTTTCCGTGAGTCATCTCTAGGACACCTATTTGAGCAAGGTATGACTTCTAAATATATCATTATATTGCTTGTTTCAGTTTGACAATACTTAATTAATTATTCTCTCCTTTTATTAACAGGACACTATGACGGACTGTTGCTTGGGGACAGGGGCTATGCCACTATGCCAGCGCAAAGTACTTGATGACCCCCTATCCTGACCTGCAGACACCACCACAGAGGGCCTTCAATGTGGCCCTCGGTAAATGCAGGGTCAGGATAGAGATGACATTTGGGGTCATCAAGTCCTGCTTTAACTATCTTCGTGGCTTGAGGGTTACTCCACAGCGGGCGTGTGAAGTGACATCAGCCTGCGTAATCCTCCATAATATCGCCACCATCAGGAGAGAGAGACCCCCTGCTGTGCCTTTGGTGGCCCCTGACCTCGTGGACCCAATGGGCCTGATTTATCAAACTTGCGTGGAAACTAGTGCAGATTCTGGCGCAAATATCACCCTACGCCAGGTATCACGTGGGATTTATCGAACAGTCGTACCTCGCCAATCTCAGCGTACACCAGATCGGCATTGTGGCGGTTGAAAACAAGCGTGATTTGAATATCACGCCCCTATATTTTCTCAGTTTAGAGGCCTCGCCCAGAGGTTTTACGACATGGATATGCGCATTATGGTAAAGAAGAGGAACTTCTCTGAATTAGAAATTGACAGCAAAACAGCGAAAGTAGAAAAAATAAAAGCATTTAATTTCAGAGCATTAAAATCAAAGAACGTCAGAAGGCAGCCGTTAGGAAGGATATACCTGCTGCTGTGAACAGCGTTGGTGTCAGGGCTGTACAGTGCGACAGTTTTGAATGCATTTGCTACTGAAATTGATCACGTGCGATGATGAATACAAGTCCAGTCGCACCAGTGCTAATGAGCAGATGCTGTCTGTTTGAGACACAGAGGAGCTATGCACAATACTGCTTAGAGGGCTCTACATTAACACTCTCCAAATGCGGGTGAATGTAGTCTTAGGCGAGTAAGTTATTAAGTCTACCCTCCACTTTGGCTGGTGAAAGATGTGTGCTCGGGATCTGTGCTTGTGCGGCGATTATAGCGTCTAACTTCACCAACGGTTAAAAACAGGAAGGAGACGGCTCTCTTTACATTAACGCAGTCAAGTTAGTGCGTGTGCAAACAGAACATTTCCTGTGCGCCTTCACAATAAAAGTCGGTTACTAGCCAAATGCGAGTTGACTCTTATTTTGAAGCAGGTAAGAACAGGAAGTTAGCACTTCACAGCCCTGCAGTCAACCATGGACCTATCAAGAAAGCAGTCAACAGCAGTAACTATCTATGATTTAAACAAAGATTGACACAACCTATTTAACTTGGCCTAAATTGTATAACTATGTTTACTAATTTATTTAATAGGCTATATGTTCAATGTTTTAAAGTATGGTTTTCATTAAAAGAATGAAATGTTCTAAAAATGTTTGTTATTATTAGCCTAATATAATAATGATACGTTTATAAAAATATATAGGTATAGACATTATTTTTATAGTTCTATGGGGGGGAAATAATTCTGAATCAGCAAACAAATTGCCATTGGCAGGTTAGACTCTTTTGTCTAAATTGCAATCAGTGCACCCCTATTCATTTTTCTACAATTATTACTGCACACTAGGATATCATATTCATTGAGAATCTCAAATATAACCAAGATGACATGCTCAAAGGTAATTAGAGCTAAATGCAAGGGTTAGGGTCATGCAAGTTTTCGATCATACTTTGTGTGCTACCAAATTTATTTTTGTGCTACTGAATTTTTTTGCTTGGTAGCACCAGTGCTACCACTTTAAAAAATAAGCGTACAGCCCTGGTTGGTGTTGACAAACAATCTCAAGCTGATTGGTGTATTATCAGTGTCATCGCTCAAATGCAATTTTATGTTGCAATTTCTTTACATGGGTGAAGAAAAAGTGGTCTGACTTAAAAAGAGTGTTGCTGCTCTGAAATGCAACACCAACTGGAGGTGTGGGCATAAGTGGTGGAGGAGAAACCGACACACCGTAACATGAGAGGCTATGTCCATTTGAACTGAAAACCTTTTGAATCAACTCCTGATAAGCATTTGTGCACCATTCATGTGTTTAAAAACCTGGATTCTGATGTTCGAAAGCTTCATTTCGGTTCTTTGTTAATTTTGTGGCTCCCAGACTGTGCCTTGATTGGTATGGGGCACACCTGTGCTTGATTGCTTGCTGTGCACCTCCCGTGACGTTCTCTTGTGAGGGAAAGGAGGTTTCATTTGTTGTGAATGAACCGAGTTCTGAGGGGTGTACTACGAAGCAAACTCAACAGAGCCCGGCTCTCTTTTTTTGATCTGGTTCAACATAACACAAAGCCCTTATCAGAGATAATGGGTATCACGATGGCGGTTATCAACTTTCTATGTTGAACCAGGTTGTCTTCAGCAAGGATCTGTGCGCGTTCACATAAAAGGGGCGTTGAACGTATAATTTGACACTTATGAGCAAAATTGAAAGGTCCAGAGTGGCGTATTTTACTCAAGACGAGCAGGTTCTCATTAGGAATTCATATGAGGAGTTTAAAAATATAATAACAGCTAAATCAAACACAGGTCCGGCCAACAAGGCGAGGAAGAAAAAAAAATTACCGATCGTGTTGATTTGTTAGTAGGCTAAATAAACACTATTCACCACTTAATGCAATTAAATCACCTTTTATATCGAGACTGCACATTAAAGCTCTCAAATCTGAAACGTACACTTAGAAATGATGATGAATTAAAAATAATTTAATATATTTGGAACACATCAATATGACATGGGCCTATAGGCATACTTTCCTTGGTCAAATTATGTCTGTGAAAGATAACCAATTGTCAAATAATTTGCATTACTCATCTGTGTTCTGTGTTGGCTGCAATACCACGGTGAGGAGGACTTGGCAGCAAATAAAGGCCAAGTTTGAAATATAATTCAAAATGGTATGTATGTTGCTGTGCTCTCATTAGTCTCAAGTGTGGGTGATTTTTAGATACAGAAACTATGGACTTGCAGTGCTGGCTGTGCCGGGTAGCTGAAGACTTAGAGATGTAGACGTAGATAATACAAATGCAGTGTTTGCTCAGACAGAGATGAACATATTAATCACTTAAAAATGTGCATCCTATGGTGTGCAACTGAGTAGGAGCGTTCTCTTTTTAACTTCAGCCACTGTCCGACCCTCAGTCACAGATGAATTCACAGTATCGGCCACATTTTGCCACTCTATGGCTTTTTGCATTTGTAATGCCGACACTACGTATGGGTTCCGAACAAAATAGCCTTTGGTGTCTCTACTTCCCTTATCAGCACCTCCACCTCGAGTTTCTTTTTTTCCGTTTTTCTCTCCAACATGATTTTGTGAATGAATATTCATTTGGGGTCTTTCAAGGACTATTTTTAGGCATTTATGGGCGTGACATGAACCTTGAAAGCTGCCCCACATTTAGGATTGATTGTGATTTACAAAGGGAAACAGGCGTATCTCTTTGCACACGCACTTCCCTAAATCCTACGAACACCACCATCTGATGCAAATCCTACGCACAGTTTGATAAATGAGGCCCCAGAGCACAGAGCAGAAGCCTCTCCATTTCCTTGACTGGGGATAGCTTTGGTTAGCTCAGTGGCTAACACACTGATATGTACTGTATGTCTAACTGGAAAGTGTTGTCCTCTCTCCCTCCTCCAAACGTAGGTGCCTGCTCACACGGCTCGCTACCCCTATTGTAGTGAGGCAGAAGTGATAATTGAGTCTGATTACTTTTGTGCGACTCAATGATTTAATTTTAAATGCAAATGTTGCATAGTCAACCCTTTTAAATACATGGTTACAACGCAAACTACTAGACTAATAAAGGTGCCAGGATATTATCTTGTATAGACGACATTTCTTAAATAAAGATGATTTATATACCAATGCTGCAAGTTCCAATAGGTTGTAATGACCACAATGTACTGTAGTAACAATTAGAGTAAAATACCCAAAGCCACCCAGAGAGTCGAATTGAAAAGGTTGTACAGAGGGTTTTCTCAGGAAGCATTCTTAAAGGATGTCAATAACATATCTTGGTTAAACATCTACAGTGAACTCGAACCAGAAAGGGCACTAGAATTATCTCCCTAAAAAATATCATCCCAGGGCGCTCCGGTGGTGTAGTGGATAGAGTGCGTACCATATTGGCTCCGGCCTTCGTTGCAGTGGTCACCGGTTCGAGTCTGACCTGTGGACCATTACTGCAGTTCATCCCCCCCCTCTCTCTTTCTCCCCATTTCAACTCTGTACTGTCAAATAAAGCTTGAAAAATGCCAAAAAATATATTTAAAAAAAAAAATATATATATATATATATCAACCTGTTCTTTATTAACATGCACCTGTGAGGAAGTCAGTGGTGGACAGTAATGAAGTAAATTTACTTGAGTACAGAACTTAAGTAGCCTGGAAATCCAGACCCATATCTAGAACGATAGAGGGTCTGGCCACGATTAGTCTGGCTTGACCACTCCCGCTAGCGTCTATTAAGCGCTGGCGTCGGCAAACAACGCTATGCCTCCATTGGCTGCTTCCCGGGGTTAGCCCCGCCGTAGATGATTGTGATTGGTTTAAATAAATAAAAACAGGCCAGCCCAGTTTCCCCCCGAATAGACGGCTCTAAACGGAGTGCTTCCAGACCATACTACTTGCTGTAGTTTGGTCTGGCTTTGCCAGACTAGGCCACGATCAATAGACCTTCCTAACTCAAGGGGGGGGGGGGGGCACCTTCGCGTGCATTTCAAATACCACTGCACGCAATTGGATAGCACTGCAACCAATCAGAGCAATGAACAAGGTGACGTATTAAGGCCCGTTCGTTTAGCGAACAGCGGGTTAACTGTTAATTAAATTGAACTTTTGGCGTGGTCGGTCGGCAAAACAGAACATTCCTCTTTCTTGCTAATGAAAGATTTGAGTCTTCCAAATCGTAAGTGTTGAGGCCGAAGCCATCTCTATTGTTTACTATCACAGCTTGGGCGGCGCATGTACAGCACTGTCGTCATCCGGTTACGTCCGTCCCAGAGCCCCGCCCGCCCAAATCGATTTGATCGGTAGCTCCAGATTTTTGGACATATTTAATGAGCTTCAATGGAGAGTGTCCAGACCAACAGGCCCAGCTAATTTTTATTTGCCAGCGGCAGGTCTGGATTTCCAGGCTAGAACTTAAGTACGTTTTCTGATTATCTGTACTTTACTTGAGTATCTGCTTTGGGGAAACTTTGACTTTGACTCCAAGACAAAAATTGTACTTTTGACTCCACTTCATTTCTAGGAGACAAAGAAAGTAAAAGAAACGTTCAGGCTAAGCAAAGCTTTGAAGTCCGCTGTTGATTTTTTTATTTTCTAAAATGCAATTAGCCACATGCTAGTTTCATCACATGAGGAAACCAACTACAGTACCCGCTCTTAGATAGTATTCAAGTGAAAACCAAAATACTTTCTAAAATGCAATTAGCCACATGCTAGTTTCATCACATGAGGAAACCAACTACAGTACCCGCTCTTAAATAGTATTCAAGTGAAAACCAAAATACGTCACCCAGGTGCGCTCTTTCATTCATAAAAAAATGTGGTAATGGTGATGGCAGGAGAAGAACCTGTTGCTAGAGATGGAGAACAACACATGACCAAGACAGAGCAACCATGGCCATCAATCAAGGCAATTTTCCAAAATTTACCATTTTAAAATGATAATTCGAGCGAAATATGTGTTGTGAAGGAAGTTCTGTTAACGTTGGAGGTCAACTCAGGTGGAAGAATATTTCAGGAGACTTGGATGAATTATGAATCGATATTTATTACAGACTTGGCCAAGGAGAAGCGGACTGCAACTCTCATGACTTGCACTTCAATTCTGACAAACTCATGCTTAGAGCTGTGTTTTAACCTCGCGCTATCTCTAACACCTCCCCGGCTCGGGCACCAAGCGTACCAACGTTTTGGTTCAGAGCTGAACACAGTGAACCATAACATTCTGGAGTAGAAGGAGATGAGACTTTATCTATACAACTGACCTGAGTGTCTCCTAACAGGCTCCAAGGCTGACCTAGAGTCTGTGAGACAGACACAGAAGATAGGCGTATATGACCTATTAATCTTTACCATTGATATTACAACTAAAGACCCAAAATTCCCTCACATGTGTCACTTCACTTTTCAATTTTATCTGCTTGTCTTGTTGGAGCCCCAGTCCTTCATTTATCCTTAACCATTATCTTGCAGAAATTTACACTTAGTACTTTTAAATACTTAAGTATTGTTAGAAGTAAACACACTGGTACTTTAACTTGAGTACAATTTTGACTGGGCAACTTTCACTTGTAGTTGAGTTATATTTGACCAGGAGTATCTATACTTTGACTTAAGTACTGGGGTTGAGTACTTTGTCCACCACTGGAGGAAGTTGATGGTTAGGAATTGCAGAGCTCCCACTGGGTTGAAGACTATGAATTAAAAGGCCATATGAATGAGAGGAACAAGGCAAAGGAAACAGTGCATAACAATGCTTGTCAGACAATGACACTGTAAACTGGGGAATTTAGTCACAAACCATAATACCTGACAACTAACTGTATGGTCATTTGTCCAGTAGATGGCGGTGTTGCGCTGTCCAGCCAGTAAATGCAGATCACCAGCTGAGCCAGCAGGGGGCATAACAGGTCTGCCATGCACTCATACAATACATCAGCCTATTAAAATGTGTGGCAGAAATCAGGTTGTGATAGCATTAAATTTATGCCCAGCTCTGTGCCAGGGGCTTCAAAATGATTATGAGCTTTTATCTATGTTTCTTTGAGCCAGGGACATTTACTGCTCATATCTTGAACCGTATGATTGACCAGTAAAAAAAAATCAATTCTTCTGTCAAGGAGTGATTTGTTTATGCTATTTGAATAGTTCATACTTGTGTCATCCTAAATCATCAAATGATCTGAAGTTAACCACTGTGTCAGATCAAGAGCAATTAGGAAACATGGTCTTTAACTGTGTGGTAAAGTTGTAGTGAGCAGCTTATTTTTTTGTAGGATAGTTATAGTGTTGCAAAAAGAATCACAGCTTAATTCTTAACCTGGTCCATCTCAGATTTAAACACATCTTTTGAATAATCAGTTACCCTTGTTTGTATTATTCATTTTCTTTTTGGTACCATGGATAAAGAAGGGTATTTGTGGATGATGGTGTATATACAGTATATAAATACATGAACACACACACACAAACACCATGGGATGTTGCACAGCATTGGTCACTGAGCAAAATTCTTTGTTCTGAATTAACAATTAAAATCCTCCAAAGGAGACATAATAAGCTTGCTGGCTTTGGTCCTCATTGCCCAAGGGACTGAAAACACACACACACACACACACACACACACACACACACACACACACACACACACACACACAAAATCACTCCAGTGCATTGAATGGTTAATGACCAACCAGATCTTTAGTGACAGAACAGAGCAGGGCCCAAAATTAATGAACGACGAGGACTTGGTATTTCTGTGTTTTTTTTAATTTATTTGTAATTTTATATAATGAGAACTGGACTGGAAGTAAAATATGAGAAACAATAAGGAATAATACAAGGACACAGTGATGATGAATCATTCTCTGTTTGGAGTGCAGGTCTCCCAGGCATACATAAACAAGATATTTTTCTCTTCATCGGTTAGCATTCATGGCTTGAACAAGAAGCAAAAACCTAAAGTGAACAAATGCGCGTGAATTATACATAAAGTCATCCCTTTATGAAATTTCAGAGCCAGACAGCATGAAGTTAAGTTATTCTCTAGCCATTTACTGATCAATAGATGCAGTGGAACAATTAAAAAAAAATACACTTTACAGTATATTATGAGCCAAATTAAATGTCATTAATATTTCACAATGTAAATTGTTTTTGTCAACTGATCTAAATAGAAAATATAGGCCTTAAGGTTCAAGTTAGTTAGCCAGTAGTAAAGTAATTAAATTTAAATAATGTTTTCACAAGAACAAAAACACAAAATAACACATCTACACTGTTATAACCTGGGTTTGCCAACGTTATTGGTAGAAGACACAGTTTTAAAGATATACTAATTATATTATTTTCCCTACACAAAACCAGGCTCTTATAGTATATATGGTCAGTATATTTATATTATTGCAATTGTAATTGTCTCTATTCAGTAGTTTGACATTGTTTTTGGTTGAGTCCACCTTTCTCACTAACAGTGTATGCATGTACTGTATGTGATGCACACAACTTATTCAGTATCACCACGCCTCCTTTTATCCTCTTTATTAAGACAATAGGATAATAATAATAATAATAATAATAATAATAATAATAATAATAATAATAATAATAATAATAATAATGTTTGTTTGGCTGCTAACAAAATGGCCCGTCAGGTTCACTTAGGGTAGCAGAACTGACACTCAAGGTATATTTTACTGTGCCCATGTATCCATACAATCGTTTCCTCACCCAAGTATTTTACAATTAATAACCATTTTGGACAAACCTGCAAAGTACAGTTTATGGCTACGGTTGCATTTCCAGCAGAATATATGTACCCATGTTACCGCCAGTAACCACATGCATCGTAAACCAATTTTAAGATTCAAAACTTCCAAATCAGCAGCATACATTTGTATTTTAATAATAAACAGTTATAGCATTATTCTCTCTTTCAAAATACCCTTTAGAGCGGGAATCATTAAAGCAGGTCCTGCATTAATGCTTTTAAAGGGAGGCTAAGCTGTACACAATTGTATGAAATCAGTTCAGGCCATTATAATGCCACTTGATGTAATCTCTGTGCTGTTCTGTGAGTGTTTCTGTGGCTCCTGATAGGTGAAGGCAGTGAAAAGGCAGCGCTGCCTGTGATCTTTTGTCCAGGTATCTCAGAGCTCTGGCCCAGCATCAGGTGTGCTTAGGGATAGGTAGCCCAGTGACTCATGCCCCTGCTCCACCCTGGGTAAACCCTGTGCGTTTGTTGTGGTGACCGTGTTTATCCCGAGTCCTCAGCTTGTAAACTGAGCAGGAAAACGGGCTGCGGTTTTTCCTTTGATCAGAGCAGGAGCCATACAGTCAGTGTGTGAGTGTGTGTATCAATGTGTGTGACTCTTGCTCAATTTTTAGGGATGTTAAATCATATTCAATTAGACAGGTAATTTTTTCCTACCACCATGTTCTAGATAAGGCTTTTGAATGAATATGAAGTGATATTCTCTCTGGTCCTGTGATGCAGATTGGATGGTGCTCCCCTTGCTTTCTGTGGCTGACTGCTTCAGGGTGATTAATGTGTTCATTTCCCATTATTAAAGACTAGAGCAGTGCTGCAGGCTACAGATATAGGGCCTCCTCATAAATCTTAGCCAAATGAACAGTCAAATAATCGCTCATCGGAAATGAAATCTGGGCTCATTAATACTGACGCCCAGACTGGGGTGGGGGGGGGGGGCGGGTGTACAGACACACACACACACACACACACACACGATTCTGGCCATCTCTTTACTGTGCCACTAAACACCCGCATGAATACACAGTCATGTTTACAGATGCACCCAGAATGAGGACTTAAGGGTGCCCTGGTCTGGTCTGCCACCTCGGCATACCACTCAACAATGACAGGCTAATCATTAGAGGAGAACACACACACACACACACACACAGGCGCACATAGGGAGTCTTCTCTCAGATCCCACACAGTGAGCGGTGACCCATAGGTGCAAGACAAAGCAATCACAGGCTCCGACTGGAGCAGTAAATAATCACCTCCTCTGACTCCCTTCACAAGCTTTGACATGGATTGTTACTGGTGGATTTAACCTCAAATAGAAGGATTTTTTTTCTGTTCTCTGTCTGGTTTGGATTATAGATAGAAGACACTGAATTCAACCTAGGTTTTGGAAGCCAAAAAAAAAAAAACTTGACTTTGTTTGAAAAGTCACAGTCAAAGTGGAATGCAGACAATGATTTTGAAGGCTGAAGAAGCTTGACACTTTCTTATCTCACTTAAAGGATCACTTTGCTGGAGGGAGGGTTTGATTAAAAGATGCAAGGCTTTCTGAATGTGACCCATAATAGGAACTAGTGTCAGAACATCTCTGCCTCTGCGGGACGGATCATGCTGGATACATTGAACTTTGCATGGAAACTTCATTCAGAGAAAAGATGATATGATAAGCAATGAATAACTGCAAGAATAAGAAAATATTCAATATACAGTTCATAGCTGTATTCATAAAGACATCTGTATTGGAATTAAATTTCCAATCAAAGCTTTTTGTAGATTAAAGAAAAAAATATAATATACACACACATTTCACATATACGTTACATTTTCCAACAGTATAGACAGCATGTTGTCTGATGAGTAATAGCATGCAGACTGATTATCAGAAAGATGAATGGTGTGTAGGGGCTGCATTAGTTGAGAGATTTATAACGAGTATCCTTTGGATTTATGGTTTATGGAAATGATGAAGGTTACCTTTCTTCAAAGCCCAACAATTAGTACCTTAAACACTGTGAGAGGTATGCACATGGACTTTAACTGAAGGCAGCCATAACAGACTTATGATCATCTGAGTGTGTCACATAGGGACCTACTGTCAGAGGGAGCATGAGGGAGAGGAGATGATGTGGTGCTAAGTTCCCATGTAGAGGGCAGCTTTGGTTATCCAAATCCCCTTTGAGCACGTTCCTGGGCCACGTTCCAATGTAAGGCCTGGACAGACTATAACGCAGGAGCTAGTGGATGACCGAAGAAAAATCAGGAATGACATTCACATCTGAAACCAGAGACCATCTTTGGACAGAGAAAAAGCCTTACCTTTGAATCTGCTGGGGATATCTCAGGTGCTGAGGTCTTGGAATGCATCAACATCACTAAACACAGCTGACCAGACTGCTTACACAAACCTAAATGAGAGATTAAACAAAAGGGAATATCTGGTCATTTCCAACCTGTCAGACACTGCTGTAGAAACCCTTTGGGGTCCAAATATCTGTACAATAGGGTTTTTGAAAATGATTTATCTCCACAACATTGATATATTCCAATTATAACATGGTTACAATTCAGGAAAGATTACTCTAATAACAATAAAATAAAATGTTGTTCAGTGATTGAATACATTGGATGTGCTACATACCCGTCCACCCCGCACTCTTAATTTCAACATTGCCACACTACACTTTGCTCAGTGAACTGAACCGAAAGCTGCAGGATTGTTCACAATGAGCATACTGGACTGGCCCACAGTAATGTAGAAATAGTGGGAGCTGTTAAGATTGCAAATAATTTAGGTCCAGCCCGACTTGGTTCTGAACTCTATACTTTAAACACACACACACAACTCAGGGCAGCAACCACAGTACATGCAAATACACATTTATGCATTCTTGCATGCTACCAGGCAATCTTTCTCTCTCACGTACACATGTAACACCCCCCCCCCCCCCCCCCCAAGTCTCTCCTGGCCTCCTTTCCTGGTCAGTTCTGACAATCTTAATGATTCTCACTGGGGCAAAGGATGACGGGTGACAGAGCCAGCCAGACCAGGGCCGGTTGAAGATGGAGGGGATGGGTGTGTAGATGGGGAATTGGAGGGTGAGGTTAGAGAGTGTGTGTGTGTGTGTGTGTGTGTGTGTGTGTGTGTGTGTGTGTGTGTGTGTGTGTGTGTGTGTGTGTGTGTGTGTGTGTGTGTGTGTGTGTGTGTGTGTGTGAGGGGTGGGGGGTAGAGGAGGAGGTCAAGGATGGTGGTGCACAGGCCCCTTCTCTGGTGATGTGTCGGGAGGGATGCACCATTCCCTGGCTAGATGGTAATTTATTACATTTAAGACAGGGCCTGACACCCTGAATCAGCCTCCATTCAGATCACGTTGGCTGGCCTGGATGGTGGGAGGGTGTGTGCCGAGGAGGGAAGGGGGAGGTAAACACAAAGGAGGAGAGGAGGAAACATTGAGAGACATGGAAATGATATGCGATGAGGATAGATGTAGCCTGGGGCATGTTTGGCCTGTTTCCTTTTAGTTAGTGTATTTATAATTCAAATGTATGCCTTTAATAATTTACTGACAGGGCATATCAAAAGAAAGGGTGTAAGATATTCCTAATGAAAATAATAACTTGCTGGAAATATTCGACTTTTTAAGCAAAAGCTTGATCAGTGTGCATACAGAGGAAACAGAGACAGCTAATGAACCAAACAGGTCACTGAACTGAAAAATAATAAATAAATCCATTTGTATAATTTACATGATTGGTTATTTTTGTTATCCACATTCTATTACATATTTGTATTTTTATCATTTATTTCAATGTTTCAGAGTTGAGAACAAATTCTAAAATATAACTTTCAGCAGCATTACTTCTGAAATAGTGGAATAGCAAATAAAAGAGTAAGCGATTTAACAAAAACAAATCAAATTCAATCAATCTAAACAGGTTATTCAGTTCAGTGTTCTTATCTGACTGTCAAACTGGTTGATATAAGATAGGAATTTAAAGGTCACATATTATGCTAAATGCACTTTTTAAATGTGTTCTAACATATCCATGGGTCCACGGTGTGCCTAGAGACTGCCAAAATATAAAAAAATAACAATCTCTCCTTTTCTCACTCTCCCCCTTTCTGAAACCCCCACCCCTCCCCCCCCCCAATATACTCCAGTCAGAATTCTCCTCGTTTCTGACCTCACAATCTGGAAAGCCAGAAGCTTCCACTGTGCAGCCCACACCCCTATTTCTTATTGGTCCACGGCCTTGACAGACAGAGGGCGAGGCGTATCTGGCTTCGCTTCCGGACAGGGGGCGGGGGGAGCTCAAAGATTGTATATTTACGAGGGGAGCTGCAGCTCTTTTTTAAAAAATAGGCCATTGTGAGATTAGCTGAACATCAGCATAGTACAATAAATTATCTGAAAGTTTTTTTCAGCAAACAATTAAAGAAAAACGTATTAGGGACCACTAAGACCATATAATATGGTGTATAATAGAACCGAAAAGTGTATAATATGGGAGCTTTAAGTTGCCAAGAATGCTGCAGATTAGAAAAAATATGTAGGGTCTCTGGAGAGAAGGGCATTTCTAAGAACATTTCAATTAGCCGAAACATATTGTTAGATATTGTGTGTGGCCTATTTTGATAAGGTCTTCCTCCAAATAATTTAAAAAATGTTTTTCTTTCTACACCTCACAACTATTCATAGTTATTTTCCAAAAAAGAGCTGCTTAATAGTTGGCCACATGGTCAGTGGCGTGCACAGACATTTTGGGGGGCAGGTGCTCAGTGCAAAAAAAAAGGGCACAATATATTCTATCGATGAATGACCAAATCATTTTAAGGGTACTTGTACAAAACCCCCCCTGGCCTAATGACTTTTAATACCCGGCCACACATAGAGTGTTTCTCAAAGGAATTTGGGAGACTGTGTTTGGGACCCTGGACCTTCTAGGGGTGTCCGGGGGAGCATTCCCCCGGACACCCCTAGAAGAAACATTTGAACCTTTTAAAGTAAAATTCATCAATCTGGTGCACTTTGAGAAGAAAGCTAAGGCTAAATCACCTGTGTCAATGTGGGCTATTTAGTACTATTTTCTGGAATAATTTGGAAACACAGACTTACCAAAAAGCAGAAAGACAAAATTTATGTTTGAAAAAAAACAGTCAGTTTCAGATTTTTTTAAATAATCCCTTATCCCAAATTCTCTCTTTGAAGTCTTCGTTAGGCCCCTGATCTCCGTACTAATAATATCCTATTAAGGTAAATACAAGATTACTGCAAGTCTTGTAACATAGAAATAACTTATGGTTGGGACAAAATAATATAATTAGCTTATATAGCTTCATGACTGATTTAGTACCACCAACCCACTTTGCGTAGTTAAAATAAAATGTGTGGACAGCTTTTAAGATATTTCAATAACATTCAAGGAATAGTTCAACATTAAAGTCTGAGCTTTAAAAGGCCCTGAACAGCTAACATGACTCTGGTCTTGACTCTGACCTTTCAACTTCATCTTCTTCCTTTCTAGGCATTATACTGCAATTTGTAAATAAAAAGAGACCAACCATATGAATAAGACTGCTTGGTTACATTACAAGGCACAAGGCTACTTTTTCTGCAGGCAATTGGGAATTGCCTGTTTGTCATTTTGCAAATAAATTACTGCAAGTGAAGTGTTAATTATATAGCCAAAAGTAAACCTAAACAACACTAAATATTCAGCATACTGATAGATTCACATGCTGTACCAATGACAAACTCCGCCGACATTAGTTGTGTTCATCACGTCATATCTATTTTTTTTTTTTTGGCTAGCTTGTTAAGCAGGACAGTCGGCTAATTGCTCAGCTGTGTGGCGCTGCATGATAGAGGCTACTTTATAACAGAGACAAATAAATGCAATTTATAGCTTGGCAACTGAGGCTTAGGGGGCAAACAATACACTCTTGACTCCATTCATGTATGTGTTACCTCGCTGGTGGGGCAGGGCAGGCCGGGGAGTAGGTGTGTGTGTGTGTGCAGCAGCTGTGAACTGCTGCGGCAACGCGCCTCCGTTAGTGTCCACTCTGCGCGTTCACATTGACAAAGGAAGTGTGTGCGGAGGAGGAGGAGGAGGAGGAGGGGCATATTTATTGGGGCATTATTGTCAAACGTTTTTAATCGTTGAGCATTTATAGATGATAATGTCGGCATGGGCCACATGCACTGTAAAAAAAAATAAAAATAAATTAACTTTCAGATTATTATTATTTTTTTCAAAAGGGCACTTGATTGGGCCACGGGAAAAGGGCAGGTGCTTCAGCACCTCTTCAGGTCTACCTGTGCACGCCACTGCACATGGTGGTACTTGCAACGTCTTTGGACATCTGAGGCAAAATTGTGGCATCCAGTGCATTAATTAGTTAGATCTGTTATTTCAGAGTATTTAGGCCTTCTGTGAGACACTGAACGGAGTCCTGCATGGGGCTCCTTTAGCTTAACTTTAACTCGCCCATCAATGATGGAGACAACTGGAAAGGGAACTGCCTCCCTGATCTTAACCCGAGTGATCGTTGTTGTTGGACTACTGTGCTTGTCATGGATTGTCTTTAACGAAAACCATATTCAAACATAAGGATGCTCATAAATGTACATGGTACGAAAAACTCTTAGGACAAAGGAAGATGACCGAATTTTCTGATTGTATCGTCTGATCTGAGGCTGCATGTTTTGGACCCTTGGTTTAAGAGATGCAGTCAACTGATCACCATCTGGTGTTGAGTCGGGCCAAAGGGTGGGGGAAGACTCTAGACAGACTTGGTAAGCCTAAACGGGTAGTGCAGATGAAATGGGAACATCTGGAGGAGGCCCCTGTCAGAGAGATCTTCAACTTACACCTCATGCAGACCCTTTCTTTTTAATCCAAGCTGTGCACAGTCTGGATAGGACACTGTTGAGGAGGTGATCGGGCGGTGGAAGGAGCACTTGCACAATGACAAGGCCCTGAGGTGATAACATCAACAACATTGCGTGCAAGTCTGGAACAGTGCTCAAGGAGTGGCAGACTGGGGTGGTGGTTCCCCTGTTCAAAAAGGGGTACCAGAGTGTGTGTGCCCATTACAGAGGTATACTTACTTACTCTCATGTTTGTGTCATTCATGGACAGGATATGGAGGTGTAGACATGGTGGGGAGGGTTGCAGTTCCTAAGCAATTGAAGATGACAGTGACAGTTGTGTTGAAGAAGGGGAGGTAACCATTGAAAACTGTGGTGGACACTGGTGGTCAGGGAAAAATTATACAATTCTTTCCCACATTTTGATTAATAATTTGTGAAAAGAAGAAAGGTGATGGAAGTGCTGCTTCTACAGGCTGGATATTGAACTGTTGGCGGTGATTTTCGTACATAATATCTGCCTTCGGGGTACACATGTGCTATTGTTGTCCCTGTTTACATTCTGTCATCAACTGTTGCAGGCTCCAGGATCACCAGACACCTGAGGGTACTGCTGAATAAAATAAGAGAGATACTTCAGAGATGGGGACAGGGAATTGCTGAAGAGCATACAGGGAGCTGGGAGTTAGACAAAGGCAGAGCAATGACTCATACATGAAAACGCTGGAGAGAAATTTAACATACAGGATGTGCGTTCAGGACTGAAAAAGATAACAGGCTTTCACGAAAAACAAATGAGCTTAACATCTTCTTCAATAGATTCAGCATTGGATCCTCAGCTGCCTCCTCCCCAGCCACACAGACCCCACACCACCCGCCCTGACCCCACACCACCCGCCCAGCTGCTTTCCTCTCACAGTCCTCCACAGTGAGTGACATTGTATACTGTGCCTTCCCTCATCCATCAACCCCAACCACGGACTACAGCACAGGCTCATCCACACCTCCAGCCAAGTCAGTATAGACACTGATCTCCCCGTCTTGTCCATTTCCAACGGTCAGGTGAAGAGGCAGCTGGAGAGACTGCACCAGAATAACGTCCGCGGTCCGGATGGTGTCAGCCTCAGGGCCCTCCTGAGGTAGTATACAACAAGATAGCAGCCGTCTACCCTCAATAACTTAAGACCTTTTGCTCTAACATCCTACCTCATGAAAAGTCCTTGAGAGGCTGATGTTGGTCCATCTCAGACCAGTGGATCCACCCATATCTTGGAGAAAAAGAAGAATGCATTTTCTACCTGCTTCAGTGAACCCACTCTCTCTGAACAAAGCAGGCAGCAGTGTGAGGTTTCCTGCACCTTTAACATGATCCAGCCTACCAGCCTACACTGCTGTGTGAGAAGCTCCAAATGATGCAGTAGACGTCCCCAAAACCTTCTGGATTCTTGACTACCTGATGGACACACAGTTTGTGCCGCAGATGGCTCATGTCTGAGGAGATGTTTACTACTAGGGGACTGTACTCTCAGAGCCAGTGACTCTTAAGAAGCTGAACAGTGATAATGAAGGCTGGCTCTGCTTTGGAGACTGATCTAGGGCACTTAGAGTATGTTGTCAAGAGAAGGATGTTGCACAAGCTGCTGAAGATAATGAACAAGATAAGTGACAGGCTCCTTCAGCTATCCATCTATTTATAAATAAATAAATATCACCAATATCAGAGCTAATTTAATTCACTGTGTGAAGGCTCCCTGCCAATCTATCTAACATCGAAAATATCTGTTCTCAACACATTTGATCAAAGTTAAACAATATTTCCATTAATGCGCATTTGACTTTGAAATATACACGATTCACACTTACCTGTGTGTTTTTGTAGAAAAATTTCCAGAGCGAAATGTTGACAGGGGATGAACATAAATAATAAATAAACCAATTAATGAGAAACATAATAATACAATGTAGGGGAGAACGGGGTAATGTTAGACACTTTTTACATTGGCTTCCCCCTAAGGTAGCTAAAATGATTTATCAGTCAAATTTATACATTTCCCATTAATTCAGGATGTTTCCTAGAAAAGGGCATGAATTTATTCATCACAAAGGGCAGTGAAAATATGATTGTTTTAAAAAAAGTTGTCTTGTGTCTCAGTTTACCCTAGCTGTGGGTTAAACTGAGACAGACCAGAGAAATCAAGGGGGTAAACTGATCCACTTACTTTTTCCACTCTGAAACTACCATAACAACAAATGTTGTAACAGTTACACTCCTGACAGCTAGCTTGAAAACCAAATATTCCAAAACTAATGTAGGGCGAGTAACAGAATCATGGGGTTTGGTCAATTAAGAAAAACATTTTTTAAACACTTAAAAGTAACTCTGATCAAATACACCATATAATTCATATCCAATAATTAACATTCAAATGACAGATAGAACCAGTTAGATTAAAACACAGTCTGGGGGTCAGAACACAGGACCCTTAGAGCCAGCTAGTGTCTGGGTCAGAGCAAAGAACAATCAGAACCAGCTAGAACAGCCTGGGACTCAGAACACAGGACTAGACCCAGCTGTCATTTTCCATCTTTTGAGTCTTTGATTAATATTTTTCTGCATTTGTTTTATTGGGATCATTCATTGAATAAAGACATATTACTTAGAGTCTATTGGTGTTAATGGTCACTCTCCTGTCCCCCACATACATACGTGCTAAACCATGCCCTTGCTGACACCCCTTCAACCATCAACCCCCACCTCCAGCCCACATTGTCTTTTGTCTTATTCAAACTAGTCTCCTTGCTACCTCAAATATAATGGATTCATTAAAAGAGGGCACAGACACTGTCTCACTTAACACAACTGCCACAATTTGAGAAAAAACTACCTCTCTCAGCAAATCAGGCTAATCTTTAGTTATCATCATCACATGGTTTCATATGTTGGTAGTTCATCAACATTTATGATGGAAGTTTTTCTACCTGAATTAATTTGCTTTGGCACAACAATTGATTAAGTTGACCCCAAGAAAATTAACTTTTACATGCAAAAAATACATTTTTGTGAAAAAAAACATGCTTACAACATCAACATGAGGTCCCCTCTTTCATGGCAAAGGGGAAATGAGAGGGGCTTGAAAACACACAGGTATATCTCACATGACCAAAAATGTGGTCCATTGCCAAGATACAGGGGGTGTCTCACATTACCCAATGGCTCACATTCCCCCGCTCTCCCCTACATTCATTTGAAATGATGCAGAACTCAAATTAAACTCAATAGGCTTACACTAGAGACATGCCCTTATCTCTAATTCCCTCTATGTTCCTATCCTTAACACCTCCTTGTTTTCCGACTGATTCTGTTTCACCATTTCAATTTCTGTAACCAGATTATTCTCTTAATACTCAACACTTCCTGTGTCTTTTCAAATAAAAGCCATGTAACAGTTCAGTGGACAGAATAACTTAACTTGTACCGTTCCAATATGCAACTTCAAATGTAGCTATATTGTGACAAAACACACTTTGGCTGGAACATACAAGAAGCTGTGACTGAAAGAGGACAATTACACTTTAAATAAGAAATCCACTTCTGTGGAGTGTTGAAAATACCATGATTGTATTGTTGAATTTATTAAATTTAGTTGATAGAACTGTTCTGTTCTTCTTTCGCCAGGCCTTTATTTGGGCTGTTATTCTTGAGGAAATACGGTATCTGGTGTAATTGAATAACTGTGCAGCCGCCTTGGTCAACTTATTAAATGCTATCGGTGGCTTTAGTCATGGTGGTAATCAATGCCAAAGTGATTTGATTTGATTCAATTTATTTCAGACATATCAGTGATACAAAACAAAATGAAAAGCATGGAAATACAACAAACAAAAATTATGTTTTCACAAAAAAAAAAAAAATAAATAAAAGAAAACAAATGATCTGTATTGCTGAGATATGCCTGAAAAGGAGCAGGAAGAAGTATACACTTATTTAATCCTACCCCTTTTCCATAGTAAAAAAATAAAAAATAAAAATATCTATTAAATTAAAAAAATAAAAATATTTATTATATTCGCTTCTCTTAATCCATATATTCTCTGTACAATTGGCGATACTATATTTGCCATTTACAAACTATACATACATACATACAACTTAATATACTTATAACATTTTTTATATTTTATATATTTATACAATGCATATATCTATATTTATAATTATAAACAATCAATATATCCATATCTACATACATATCTATACAATCAGTATATATATCCATATAATTATAATTTCCTTCTTACTTCACACCCTCATCCCTGTACCTTTTGAAAATCATTGCTTTGAACCTTTTTTTAAACTGGATCATGTTTGGACATTGCTTTAGCTCCATCCTCATCCCATTCCACAGTTTCACACCCCCAATTGAGATGCAATGACATTTTAAAGTCATGCGTACCGCCAGTGTCTTAAAGTTTAACTGTTGCCTCAAATTGTAACCCCCCTCTCGGTCAAAGAAAAGTTTTTGAATGTTACCTGGTAGCAGTTTATTTCTAGCTTTGAACATGATTTGTGCAACTTGATATTCAACCAGGTCATTGAACTTTATGATACGGGAATGTAAAAAGAGGAGGTTGGTGTGATCATAATATCCAGCTTTATTGATTATTCTTATGGCTCGTTTTTGTATTGTGACTAATGGTAGCAGTGAGCTTTTGTAAGTGGTCCCCCAGACCTCCACACAGTAATTTAAATAAGGTAAGATCATTGAGCAGTAAAGAATATGCAATGATTTTTGATCCAATAAATGCTTTGCTTTACACAGGACTAAGATGCTTCGTGACAGTTTAGATTTAACATGTTTTATGTGAGGTTTCCAGCTGAGCTTATGGTCTATTGTCACACCAAGGAATTTATTTACATACACTCTTTCAATATTAACACCGTCAATCTTAACATTTACGTCATTATTTAAATTACAATTTCCAAACAACATGATTTTTGTTTTACTTAGATTCAATGACAATTTATTATTGTCAAACCACTTTTTTAATTTGCTCATTTCAGTTGTAATTAACTCCAGAAGCTGCTGCAAGTCCTCTCCCGCACAAAAAATATTAGTGTCGTCTGCAAATAACACAAATTGTAAAATCTTTGATGTCTTGCATATATCATTAATGTAGAGAATTAAAATAATTGGCCCTAATACTGACCCCTGGGGGACCCCACAGGCAATGTCCAAACAAGATGACATATGTTCACCCATCTTCACAAACTGTTGCCTGTTCTGTAAATAGCTCCTCAGCCAGTTTAATACAACCCCCCTGATACCATACCGTTCTAATTTATTGATTATTCTGTCATGATTTATGGTATCAAATGCTTTTTTAAGATCAATAAAAACACCGGCTGCATAATTCTTTTGGTCCAGGGAATTTGATATCTTTTCAATTAGCTCAATGAAGCTAATGAAGTGGATCGGTTGGGTCTGAAGCCGTATTGGCTGTCAGTTAGTAAATTGTGTTTATTGATGAAATTGTTAAATCTGGCAGCAAAGAGTTTTTCTAAATTTTTTGAAAATTGAGGAAGCAGTGAAACAGGCCTGTAGTTTGTGAAGTGGTGTTTGTCTCCAGTTTTGTGCAGCGGTAAGACTTTTGCAATTTTAATTTTTTGGGGAATTTACCAGTTTGAAATGATAAGTTACAGATGTGCGTAAGTGGTTTTGCAATTCCTTCAATGACATGTTTAACTATTCTCATGTCAATGTCATTATAGTCGGTAGAAGTCTTGTTTTTACAATTATGAACAATCTCTATAATTTCACTCTCTTCCACTGCTTTTAGAAACATTGATTTTGGATTAATGTCTATTAAATCATAATTATTGTCTTCAGACCTCACAGATCCTGGGTCAAAGTGCATTCTATTGTCCAACAATGTGCAGCTTTGGTAAACACAGTTATAGTGACACTCACATAAGCAAATGACCATGTTTACATGCACAGCAATACTCCAATATTAACCCAGTTAAGATCATATTCGAACTAAGACATTGTCATGTATAGTCATGTAAACAGCAGTGTAAAAATAATGTTACAATGACAACATTGTTAACGCTTTTCAAATAAATCTGGAATCCCATGACAACCCTCCACTCATGTAAGAAGATCTAAGAAAATAAAGTGACTAAAATTGACAATTACAGACAGAATTGACAATGATAGGAGTTGAGTCACTAACCCCAGCAGCATCACAAAATGAATGTTAACCTTCTGACATGAAGGCAGATGGCAAATAGATATTGTATCATCAGTAGTTGCAGTGTTTGTGTTATCACCAGTATGAGTTTGAGCTATCAGCCTGTTTTTGTTTCCTCATAACATTCCTATATTCAGCCAGTTGATATTTTTCAACTCCCTCATACAATACAAAGCTGGCAAACACTAGTATTCGTGGTCAAGGTCTTCTTCAAAATAAAAGCATTAAGTCTGAAATGTATACAGTAGAGAGAGTAACAGTGGGCTAGATGGATGCATTTTCGACCCCATTGAACTTTTGGACAACAGTCATGTTTGACATCATGGAGATTTTGTTTTCTACATAATAAAAGAACACTATGTTGTTTATTTGATTGTATTTGCATTAGAATTCATTCGAGAATCCAGTACTTTGTCACTCATGCAGGAGTTGGTTAAAGTTACAGTCACTATGATATAGTAACCAAGTTTATATATATATAGGGGAGAACGGGGGAATCTGAGGCATCGGGTAATGTGAGCCACCCCCTGTATCTAGGCAACGGAAAACATTTTTGTTCATGTGAGATATATGTTTTCAAGCCCCTCTCATTTCCCCATGGCCCTGAAAGAGAGGACCTCATGGTGCTGTGGTAAGCATGTTTTTTTTCACCAAAATAGGTATTTTGCATGTAAAAGTAAATTTTCTTGCTGTCAACTTAATCAACTGTTGTGCCAAAGCAAATGTATTCACGTAGAAAAACTTCTAGCATACGTGTTGTTGAACTACCAACATATAAAAACCATGTGATGATATTAGCTAAAGATTAGCCTGAAATTGTGGTGGTGGGGGAAAGTGAGCCAAATGCTGTGGGGGAAAGTGAGCCACTGTCTCACTTTGCCCCACCATGAGGCACAAGTTAAGTTTAGTCTTAAACATATTTTAATGTAATATTACATAACATATGTTTTATTTTAATGTCATACACATTGTAGAAAAGCCATCATGCCAAAGAAATACACCAGGAAGACGACCTGGGGCAACCACAAGGAAAGAGCACCTTCTCATCTTTCCCTGTATCCTTCAGGGCTGGAATGTAGAGTAGGCCTAGTTGTAGAGTATGACAGGCTGATGTTATATTCCAGTTGGGTCTTCTCCTGTGTTCTGAGTCCCAGGCTGTTCTCGCTGGTTCTAATTTTCCTATACTTTGACCCCCAGACACAAGCTGGCTCTAAGGGTCCTGTGTTCTGACCCCCAGACATGTGTTCTAATCTAACTGGTTCTATCTTTCATTTGAATCTTATTAAAACCTTTTGAATTATAATATGTTGTATTTGATTTTGTTCAGAGTTACTTTCAAGTGTTTAGAAAATTTGCTTTGCTTAATTGACGAAACCCCATCATTCTTTTACTAGTCCGACATTAGTTCTGGAATGTGTGGCTAGTTTTCAGGATTCTAACTGTTACAATGTGTGTTGTTATGGTAGTTTAGAGTGGAAAAAGTAAGTGGATCAGTTTACCCCTTGAATTTTCTGGTCTGTCTCAGTTTACCCCACAGCTGGGGTAAAGTGAGCCACATGACAACTTTTTTTTTAAATAATCATATCTTCACTGCCCTTTGTCTTGAAAAAATTCTGCTAATGCCCATTTCTAGGAAACATCCTGAATTAATGGGAAATGTGTAAACTTGAGTGATAAATCATTTTAGCTCGCTTAGAGGGGAGCAAATGTAAAAAGTGGCTCAGATTACCCCGTTCTCCCCTATATATTTTTTTTAAGATAATTTTTTTTTCATTTTCAAGCTTTGTTGGATAGTACAGAGTTGAAATGGGAAGACAGAGAGAGAGAGAGGGGGGATGACATGCAGTAAAGGTCCACGGGTCGGATTTGAACCCACAACCACTGCAACGAAGGCTTGAGCCAATATGGTACGTGCTCTATCCACAACACCACGTTTATAGTTTTTACATGGTTCAACCAATATATGCTTTGAACACAGGAAAAACACAAGGATATCCAAATGTGTTTTGGAAAAATTGTAAAAACGTTTTCAGTACATGCATCCAATAAAAAAAGCAAGTGAACATTCTTGCACTTAGGTGCTTTAGTTTTGTAAATCACACATTGTTTGGCGTCAGAAAATAACTAATGTTGTGTGGTGGAGCCTGCTAAAAAAAACACACAATGGGCATTTAAACTTTTGATTATATTATATTATCACTTATTATTACTTTACTATAGGCCTATATAATGTATTTTATCAATACATATGATAATATTGTTTTTATTTTATATTTGTACACTTCCTTCTAATGCTGAAAGGACTGTCCTTTAGGGAGGAATAAAGGTTAAGTCTTCGGATTTATTTTGAAACTAATGACCGGAAATCAACGTTTCAAAAGCACACAGTGGCTCGTCAGGAGGAGGCAGGGGCTGCTCCTCCGCGTTCCGTCAGATCACAGAGCGCTCTTAAAAACGCGGACAGTGAGCGTGTGAGCGCGCAGATACATGGACATGAGGACACACTGAGAACACGAGAGCCAGCACATTCCTATGAAAGGGACCACTCACATCAAACACTCACATCTGATACATTGTCACTCAGTCTCTCTCGTTGGATAAGCACAGGGAAAAGCAGTTTGCTGGCCGCCAGTGCGCGTTTTTGGTGCGTGAGGACAGAAGCTGTTTTTGGAACACTTTGCATTGATTTCAGTCCCAGGACAGGATTGTAATTTTTTTCTCCCCTTCGGATTTAAGAGTAATCTATTGAACTACACATCAACACCAAACTTCTCTTAACGCGTCTGGAAACTGCGGACAGAGATGGCGCAAAGGGTACGTCTAACTGAGAGATTATTTTAGAATGTTCGTTCTTTAAATGGTTTGGACAACATTTTTCCACAGAAATGACTTGATATCCTCAAACCTGAGTTAAGTTAATTGAAGGTAAATACACGCAAGAAATATAATGAAGGCGTTTTTTTCATTTTTTAAAGAACTTGTTTTTTAGAAGTGTTCCTATAATATCATAAATAATAGGCCTACATGTCTTAAATTGGTTTATTGTTCTAATGTCTATATATTGAATCCAATAAACAAATTAGGAATATGAATGTGCCATCTTTTTTCTCACATAGTTTAGATTGCACGTGTTCATGTCCTCATCTTCAACTTTCCCTCCAGTATGATGAGCTGGCTCACTACGGAGGCGTGATGGACGGCGTGTACGGAGACCCTCACGCGCCCCGGCCGCTGGCTCAGGTTCACCACCTCAGCCACGGCCCGCCGCACGGCCCGCCGCCTCTCCCACCGCAGCACTACGGAGCGCACGCCCCGCACAGCATCATGACCGGCGGCATGGGCAGCGCCGTCAACGACGCGCTCAAGAGGGACAAGGACCAGATCTATGGGTGCGGATCCAATCATTGCAGCCTGATAATAATAATAATAATAATAATAATAATAATAATAATAATAATAATAATAATAATAATAATAATAATAATGTAATGAAGAAGCATGTGTTTTTTTAATTGATCCACTAGAAATAGTATTAGGCTAAATGAAACGTCTTTGCCCGAAATATAATTTCCTTTTCAGCTGTTAAGCCAGGATGACATTTCAAATAAATGACGTAAGCCTTAAATAAGTCATATTTTAATGTTGCATAGGCTATATTCTTTTTATGAGATGAAAAGATTCCAGCCACAAGGCGACATTATGTAGGCCTAGCCTTATACCCCAGCAGCAAAGAGGATTGCTTCAAACCTCTGAACAAGTTGTTTGCATTGGAAACATTGTGCAATATTTTCACTGCATCGGCGCCTTTGTTTCGGTGCATTAAAGTGAATGAATAGGCCTAAATATTTATCGTATCCTTTTAATTTAAGTCGCCAGCTTAATGTGAAATGTTATCTGCCGCTGCTTTGATACGATGTAGATAGTGTGCTGGTTCGTGTACGGGGCCTAACAATAGAATCTCACACGGGCCTATGTGTTCGCCTGTCTTTTGCAGTCACCCTTTATTCCCGCTGCTCGCTCTGGTGTTTGAGAAGTGCGAGCTGGCGACCTGCACGCCCCGAGAGCCCGGCGTGGCGGGGGGAGACGTCTGCTCCTCCGACTCCTTCAATGAAGACATAGCCGTGTTCGCCAAACAGGTAGGCGCACACAGCTGGAGCTTAGAACACAGGCATTTTTGGGACGAAAGGAAAACGCGCCAGATAACATAGAAAATATCTGCACTTCCCAAAACTTCTCGATTAATTATATGTCATGGCAGCAAATTCAGACAAATGACAATGGATTATAATTGAGTCCGCATTATGAATGAAATATTCTAAAGTGAAAAGGTATACACTATCAAACTGACATCGTGTAATTTCTTTCCCTCTTCAGATCCGCGCAGAGAAACCCTTATTTTCCTCCAACCCTGAGATCGATAACTTGGTGAGCGCTCCCTTCTCTTTCTGTCGCTCTCCTCTGATCCTCTGTTTGTCTCCCATTTAATTTCTTGTGATAAAAGAGGATATATAATATTGTTGTTAGAAAGAGCACATTTTTATTAATGCATCCTTAAAAATCCTAACGTGCGCTGTTGTTGGCTGTTGGTTGTTTAAAAAATATATCTGTGTCTGTTTTGTTTTTTTAATTAGATGATTCAAGCAATTCAAGTCCTACGTTTTCATCTCTTGGAATTAGAGAAGGTAAGTCTTTTCCCCTGTGCTGTCAGTGACGGCAGAGTTTTTTTTTCCTTTTTTTTATCCTGGTGCTTCGCTAAATCTCGGAGACTCTAAACCAAATACTGTATTTTTTTCAGGTTCACGAGCTGTGTGATAACTTCTGCCACCGGTACATCAGCTGCCTCAAAGGCAAAATGCCCATTGACCTGGTGATAGAGGATCGTGACGTCTGCAAGTCGGACTTCGACGACCTGTCGGGATCCTCCACTAACATCGCAGATCATGTGAGTCAACCTGCCCGCTCTCCATTCATTAGGACTTTGATCATGTGCGTCCTACGGCAGCAGCAGCCTTCTCCATCCACACACACAGTGCTTCATTTGAACACGTCAGAGGGCAAAACGATTGACAACCACTAGCGTAGGAGCCAATTACATTTCTGAAATTGTACATTTGAAAATAAATTATTACTATGATTATTATTCTGAAGAATGATTGTTGTCAGAATCACACTCTGTCAATATCAGTGAATATCTCCTCACAATACCTTTCTGTACGTTTCTGTACCTGTGTGTGCGCTGGGATGAAATAAATCCAGTGTTAATACACAGGGTATGTTCAAAAGGTATATAATCAAAGGGGCCCACTGTAGCTAGCAATATTCCCGTTCCGAGAGCCTAGGCTTCTAATGGCATCAGATTTATCAGAGCACACACAGTACGTACAGGTAGCGGATAGTGAGGATTCACTGATTTTGTCAAAAGGGGATTTTGTCACCAAGCATTCTCTAGTATCGCTGACTGCACCTTTAATCCCCATTGCCTTTTACCATAAGGCATTTAACATGTTAAAGCATTTCATAAAACAGTATGGATGTTTGTTGGGTTTGGTGGCCTGACTAAAGCTGTGCTGCTGCCTCAGAAGAGACATAGGGAAAGCGTTCTGTTGGGAGCAGTGACACTATAAACAGTTGAGATTTGTTGTTTGTATCAGATTTCTTCTGTAAAGGAGGACAGTAACTTTCTTCATCCATTGAATGGCTGCGGTATAATGATGCTGCTCTTCACAGCTGCCAATGTTGTGTTTGCTGTTGGGCCTCGGCCCCTCTCTTGAGGGGGGGGGGGTCTTTTGTCAGGCGCCCCCCTGCTGTCTGCATTACACAGCCTCTTCCTATTTTTGGCAACTGTGTGTTCATTTGCAAAGAAGCAAATTCAGTTGTTGAGGTGGTTTGTTGTTAAAGTGCAGTGATTGACTGCATCAAAACAACATAATTTTGTATGTGCATGAAACTGGTTGACTCCTTCCTTTACTGATTTAGTTTCATACCCTTTGAATAAGATGGGAGTTGTTTACTTTGACCGTTCATTCATGGATTTCAATGGCGGACCTACACTTAACTCCTCAACTCCTCAACAATTACAACCCATGGGTGACACTGATG
Source organism: Hyperoplus lanceolatus (assembly GCA_026929865.2). Lineage (NCBI taxonomy): Eukaryota > Metazoa > Chordata > Actinopteri > Uranoscopiformes > Ammodytidae > Hyperoplus > Hyperoplus lanceolatus. The sequence continues at coordinate 3,248,939 of CM049414.1, read as the reverse complement.
GAGTCAAGGATGATTCCTGATATTTGAGATATAGATTTTGAAGTCGATTTTTGAAAGGAATATAAAATATACAGCTAAAAAAAATCCTGTTATTTGTATAATTAATGTTAAGGCCTGCCTCCAGTCTCATAAAAATAAAATTTACAAATATCCCTTATTTTGATAAGGTGCTTGGCAACTCGTGGGAAAATGCTGAGAGTGTAATATCTTCCAAGGCAAGGTTTCAAATAGGAAAACTTGCATATTGTAGAGCTGCACCTACAGTGAAACACATCAGTAATCGACTTCAGTTATGTGTTGATCATGCAATTCATAATATCCCTGATTCTGCATCAAACACGGATTACGCACGCAAGTGTGTATGTGAGTGCGTGTGTGTGTGCATGTATATGTGTGTGCGTGTGTGTGTGTGTCACCAGGCCACCAGTTGATGTGACAGGAAAGTCTCCTGCTGTAGTGCCTTCCTCCTATCGGCTGCTCCATAATGAATGTGCTGCTCTCCTCTGGGTTCAAAGACATGCACACAGCTGTGTAACGTACATGTAACCACGGAGTGTACCAACAGATGTTTAGTATTTACCAGGGCTGAAAACAGTGTTAGTGACTGTATGTAGGTTTGTGTGTTGTTTTGTTGGCGTGATCGGTTCATCTTTCTTAAATCCAAGTTTAAACATTTAGATTTTCTAGTCCTCATATTTTATTTGCACTCCTTCAGGGAAATATGGCAGTAGGATTTTATTTTATCTCACCAGGTTCCAAAAGGTTCAACGTTTTTTCGAGCGTTCAAAGGAAACTGCATTGTGAACAATTAGACTATCACTGCCTCTCTCTATTGGCATCATAAGGAAACGGGGAAAAAACCCGAGAACATCTCCTTATAATTGAGGTGGAATGTTAGATCGACCAATACCTTTTTTCCCTTTGTTTTGGTAAAATCCATTTAGACAATTTCCGCATAAAAACATAATTCAAACAAAAACAAACCCATAAACATCACAATTATCTAAGCGTATTTGTTTGACTTCTTTCCACTGGTTAAGGGAAGTCATCCCCTCAGGCGATCCCACTTAACTAAGGATGTCCTGCCTTTATCGGAGAGTAGAAGCTTAAGAGTTGATGGTAGAGAGGTGACATTCAACAAAGATCCTCAGACTAAAAGGAAACACTGACCTTACTGTTCATGTCATAGGCATGGACCCAGAGCCGGCCCAAGCTTTCAGGGGGCCCTAAGCCAAATTCGATCAGGGGCCCCCTCTCCAATTTTAGTGCTGGCCAAATTATTGCCTTTTGTCAAATGTCATTCACACACCCAGTGTTTTTTGCTATTGCCTCCATTGTCCAGCTGGGTGAAAATAATAGCCAACCGAGATCCCAACCCTCACAGGGGGATCCGGGGGTATGCCCCCCCTAGGGGGATTTTTTTTACCCTTTTAAAGTGAAATGCATGAATCTGGTGCACTTTGAGAGGAAAATTAAGAGGCTAAATCTGAGGAATTTTGTGTGAAAAAATAATTTGTAGACACTGGGTCTGATGAATTAGAAGCTATTGAAGAAACACACATGGATGTTCCATACAAATATTAATTTAAAATAAAATATTATGGAGGGTCCTCTGGGATGGGCTTTGAGCTCATTTTCAATCACGGGACATATTTCTCTGTAATATAATGAATGCATTTAAATGCAGTGAGAGGAACGAAGCAGAAGAATTCTGTTGTCCAGCTATCTTTTTTTCACAGACAAGGCTGAAATAGGCTTTAGACTATACACAGTGCATGGGCAACTGAGGGCAGCCCCATTTACAAATGTTTTAAATAAACTCAACACACAATGTATATGGGCGTGATCAGTTAACCTCGGATTACCTCCCAGATTATTAGGCTTAATAACCATCCAGACCAAAACGTTGTATTTCTTTTTTATGGATGATAACTTACATTTGCATGATGTTGATATCAAACTTATACCTCGGGCCGGCTCTGCATGGACCACATCTATCACCCTTAAAATTAACCCCAAAACATTAGGTCCATTTTATAGAAATCACCTTCATATTATCACTTTGACTCATGTAAAGTTGTATGTGACAACATGGAAGTTAGATGCATATCTTAAAAGTTATACTAGCTTAGCTGTTCCAATGGCTTTCCTAATAACACAGAACCCCTCAGCTTTCATCCAGCCAATCCCTGATAAACGTAAAGTTAACTGAAACCACGTGGAGTCTTGTGTGACTGTAGCACAACAGGCCGGTGAATGATGCTGTGATAATAGCCTGTTTGACCCCAGTGTTCTTAACAAACATCCTTTCATCCACACTATTTTCCATGTATGTTGTTGGAAAACATAAAGCTTGTGTACATATAGATAGGTTTCTTTACCTTATGCTTGCTGCCAGTGGTCATTTGTTGTAGTCTTTACCATGAGTCATCAGTGTGAGGCAAAGAGTTTCTGTATGAGGTTAAACATAGGCATGAATAATGACTATGTTTACATGCACAGCATATTCTGATTAAGGTCCATACTCCGGTTAAGACAATGTTTCAAATAAGGTGTTAACATGTTCCGCAGCTACGGGGATATTCCTGTTACCATGTCAATCAGCATATTCAGAATATTCTGTCTTTTAAAATGTTCTGGTAGAAGCGTCATGATGACAAGACATCAGCACATTTCTTCCAGTAACAATTCCTGTCCCATCCAAGGAAAATGAACATTCTTTATGTCATTTTCATTGCCTTGCATTGTTTTGTCACCGCTTATTTAAAGGAGCCTTGTTTCATGTTTACACAGTCTAGTTTAACACCAGGGCATGGGTTCGCAAACTGCGGCAAATGCAGAAAAATGCAGCGAAAACTCCGGTCCGAATATTTATTCTGATTAAGGTAGGGGAGAGTGGCCTAAGTTGTGCATTTTGGAAGTTGTGCCACCCCTTGTTTCTAGAAAACCATGGAAGAAATTGGAAATGTGACCACATATTTAAGAAGAGCCATCCATTTGACTCATCCTGTAAAGAAGGGAGACACAAGGAATAAGATATAAGCACATTTAAGCTCAAAAAACTGTGTTTTGCCTTTCAAAGTAAAATTTCCATGATCAAGGTTTTTTGATTATTGTGTCTGAACAATTATAGACAAGTTTGAAAACATTTGACACATGTTTTAGGGCTTTGGTATGCTACATTTTGAGTCTATACAGTTAGCACGATGTCAGCCCTAAATTGCTGCATCATGCTTATTATCCAAATTTCTGGGATTGGGGTGATTTGTGCCAAAGGGCCTGGATGAGTTATAAGTAAGTAAGTAAGTAAAATGTATTTATAAAAGCACATTTATGACAGTTTGCACTGTCCAAAGTGATGTACATAGTGCATTCAGTAGGTAAACAATGAAGGTAAAATAACAATAACCAAAATAAAAGACGTAAAGCCCATACATCCACATAAACACAGATAGTAGTGCAGAGGTAAGATAGTTAATGGGGAGGAAACACCAGGGTGTACATATGGGTTTTGAGCCTTGATTTAAAGGCAGAAATGTAGGGGAATCACATTTGTCAGGTGGCAGTTGGTTCCACAAGCACGGAGCAACTAGTGCAAAGTACATTTCTGAGTGTTGTGCCAGTGGCATGGCTGTATACGCTGGTCACCAAAAGAAATTGATTGTCTACAGTAGCTCAGAAGAGAGTGACATCTCAATTCCACTTAACGACACCACTGATGAGAGTTCAGATGGCCAGAAAGATGATGATGGTGACTTTGTCATTGTGAGCTTTGCAGGTAAAACCATTAGATCTGCTAGGCCTTGTTTAAGAAAATTGTCCTTCAATCTTTGTCAACTATTTACTTTAAATACACCTTAAATAAGTGATTGTCTAATGGATTTGTCTTGCATTACAGTTTATGAGATATATATCAATGGCACAATTCACCCCATGGTATTCTCTCCAACAGCACAACTTACACCACACCGGGAGCAAGTTGTGCATCAAGACAACTTTTTTTTCCGAAAGCTATATTTCTTCAACAGTTTATTCCAGATCCAAAGTTTTTATTGCCAGGGATGCACAACACCCTGAAATATATGTACATATTTGAGTTGGAGACTTTACTGCCAAGGCCTTACTTTAAAGTCACTTTGAGTGAAAAGTTGCACAACTTAGGCCACTCTCCCCTATATACAGTACATGCCACCATAATGTGACTAAGATCGAAATACTCCAGCTGTCTTAATCTGATTATGGTTTACTCTGAATATGAATGAGCTTATTCTGATTAAGGTGAGCAGGAACTGCCGTTTACATGGTGATGTCTTAGTTGGAATATGATCTTAACCGGGTTAATATCAGAGTATTGCTGTGCATGTAAACGTAGTCAATAATAGGTAGAATTCACCAATTTCTTCATCCTTGTATTTGGATCTAATACACATGCCAAATCCTAGCTGTATACACTAACACTCAGTCCTGTTAATTGGGTTTTAACAGATGGGCTGTTGGGGAATATAAGACCTTCATTAGCTTGATAAATGTGGCAACACATGGCGGGCTCTTTGAGTAGCTGTGTGTACCGAGGAGTTGTAATTATTGTGTATCTGGATAAGAAAAGAGGGGGCCATCGTTGAGAGGCCTCGTTCACACTGCGCCATTGTCCCCGCGCTTCTTGTTGTCATCTGCCAAGCTCTTCATCTGATCACCATCCGGCAAACAGCTGACGCAGAGAGGCTGAAGAGGCAGATCTGCTCTTTGGTTTGGGGCTTAAGTCTGTCTGAGTGGCAGGGGCCAAACCAGCCCTATAAATACAGGGTTTCTACCCAGCTCTGCTCACAGACACAGCCAGGACACAGTCAGGTCTACATGCTTGCAGAGGTTTTCTAGACTCCTATACACTTTCTACAAACTATATTTGAATCTATTTCTCGAACAGAATGGTAAGGTTGTTCTTGCTTCACTCTGTCTTGCTGCCTATAATGCTAATCATGCCACTCTTGTTGTCTTTGTGTGGTTGGTGGGAAACTGCATAATGGACCTGATAATGGACCTGCTGGACCTTCCTCATCTGTTTTTCCTCTTTTTCTTCTGCCCTCTTCCCTTATCTCCTGTCCCCTGGTGTGTGGACCTCTGGCTGACCCCCTCAGAACCCAGTGTCCTGGAGAGACATGGACGACGCCCACTCTACTCCCTCTGTGGGCACCCCGGGACCGTCCAGCGGGGGACACGTCTCCCAGAGTGGAGACAACAGCAGTGAACTGGGTAAGAAAGCGCCCGCCCGCACACACACACACACACACACACACACACACAGCCTCACAGCTCTGACTTTACTGTGACCTCTCTGAGTCACTGCTGCCTGCTGACCCGGGGGGAGCCTTTTAACAAAGTTCATGCACTTAGTTCATCTTATCACTGTATCTTAATTGCATTCATAAAAAAACAGATTATCTAAATTCAATGAGGACCGAAAGTGACAAAGGATTGAGAGATGGACTGTCGCTGGATTTAAGCGGTGGTCTGTTTTTTTTTTGTCTTTCACACGGTGCTTACTAAATTGGACGATTACAATTATTTTATGTATTTTTAAATTCATTATGTGAGAATTTGGCAACTTGAACATCAATAAAATGAATAAATGATTAAAAGGATGTAATAATCCCCTACTATAGGATCTACTGTTGGTAATGTAGATCATTTGGATTTTACCTACGGAAAACGTCATTGGTCAGGATTTAACTTAACGTTAACCTAACCATATATATGTAAAAATCCTGGCTACTGGCTTGCCTAAATGACAAACCAACACATTGTTGGTTTTTGGTCTTTTATGGCATTTGTTGACGGAAAGATCAGTACAATATACAATGTTTATATCCTTTAATAACAATTCATCAGGGGCTATTTGTGCTTGATGCCTTTGCATTTTGAATACAATCAGTTTAGGCTGTGAGGTTTTGGGTCAGTTAGTGTCTGATGAAGTTGATCTGTGCTGTTAACTGTCTGCCTCTGATGAGGTCCAGCCCTGCTCCTTCTTGTGTAGCCCCGGTGTCCCTGCCCTTAATGGGATGTGTGATGTGCTAATTGGAGGCTATAAGGCTTTTATGGCTTGTTTTTGTTTTTCTCCCCTTCGGGCGCAGTAAAAATAGAATGGACTTTAAAGAAACTTTCCACCCTCTGCCCATCAGGCATCAAGCAGCAGAACAATAGGAGGATGCACCGCAAGACAAGAGAAATTCACAAGCATTTCGGAGGCAATCACAAACAGATCAAGACTTTGATTTTTACAACCGTTGCTTTGGTAAAACTGATCTCAACTACCCCTTAGATACACCAAGAGTGTGACATGTTTGTTTAAGTCAATCTGAATCCACCCATTCAGTATGCAGAAGTTGTGTGTTTGTCGACTGAGAAAAAGGCCACTGTATGAATAGCTTCTTTCCTTCAGGCTTTTTTAAAAGAAACAGCAGTGGGGGGAAAACCCAAGGTCCGTGGCCTTTTGACCTGGGAGAGAATGCATATCGGATGGGGGTGCAGTATGCCCCCCGTAGGGATGTAAGGACAGGCCACTTTATGTATGAGGAACAAAGGGAAAAGAAGAGGCAGAATGATCAGAGCTAGTGGGTTGCTAGTGCAGGATCAGCTGCATGCTACCTGCTGCTTCTCCCTGGGCCTCCTAGCAGCGTTTCCACTCTATTCTCATGCTACAGAACATTCACACACACACACACACACACACACACACACACACACACACACACACACACAGGGCACACACATATATATATACACACACACACTCACACACACACACACACACACACACACACACACACACACACACACACACACACACACACACACACACACACACACACACACACACACACACACACACACACACACACACACACACAACCTGAAAGGGTGGAAAGTGCAGTCCGAGGCATGTTATGCTAATCATATTTGGAGCAGGTAGATGGCCTTCCATAGTCAGCATTATGTTTTGTCATAGAGATATAATCACATACTCATGTCACCTTTTCCATAAGGTACAGTAAGGTTTGCATTAATATTGGGGAAGCCATCATTTCATCTCATAATCTCACGTTTCATTATTTTGTTCCTCTGCCCAGTATCACCTCCAAATCCAAAAGGTTTACTCCCTCCTCAATGGCAATATTAGTATTGATCCCAAAGTTCAACTTATTGTAGTGATTAATCATAAAAATATAGTGCTAAATGTGAAAATATCAGTATCAACTCCCTTTCTAGCGACAGTCTTGTCTTTTTAATATTTAACCAATATTTAAGTCTTAACCATGAGTTTTGAGCTGGCAAAAAACATAAACACACTTGAACCAGAATAACCAATTAGGAAAATGTAAGCAATAAATGTTAAAGGACACATTACTTCCCAAAACTTAGAGAAACAGTTAATGACAAATGAATGCAATTGAATTATTTTGATTAATACAATCTCATCATAACTTGATGATGAAAGGATTTTCACAGCTTCAAAGCTTTTCAGCATTCACTTTGTACATGTTTGAAAAAAGAAATTAGAATATCTTAAGCCTTTGCTATCAATAAATGTGTTCATTATGGTTATTCATTTATATACATGTATCCCAAACCTAAGGGACTCAAAGGATAGTGAGAAGGCAAGGCAAGGCAAGTTTATTTATATAGCACAATTCAGACACAAGGCCACTCAAAGTGCTTTACAGGGGCAAGATTAGAATACATAAAACACATTATAAAACATTTAATTATAATAATTAATTTATAATAATTGATAGGTTTTATATAGCGCTTTATTTTGTGGACAGAAGTTGAACTTAAACATAGCTCAAACTAAATTCACAGTTTGAAAAAAAATACAACTATTCCTTTATCATAATGATGATAGCAGTTTCAACTTTAATGACAGTCAGGAGACAAGGAGTGACTGCACTGTCCTCACTGTATTGTGGTGTCATTAGTAATGCCACCATGATCTGACCAAAACCTTTTTTATAATTGACTCTCATTTGGGAATGCTTAAGTTGTGGGCAATGTGACTTCCCCGCCACTGGCTAACCACTGGTTTGCTGATCCGCCCACTGTGTGTGGCTGGTGGTTTTTGGCTCAGGGTGTCCTGCTCCTTGTAAGCTGTGTGATATGCAGAGAGGGCCCGTCTTTCATAGCTCAACCCCCAGGGTGATTGCTGCCTGCCGACCACAGCTAAAGGGGGGCTGAGTCTCCCAGGAATGTTTGGAAGGGTCCGGGGGGAGGAGGACGAGGAGGGCAGAGGCTTCGAATGTCCATCACAAAGACACAAATCAAACAATAGGCAGTGGGAGTGACTGAGAAAAGATCTGGAACACAATCATGTTGAGACATGGAATGTGAGGAACAGGATGTGTCGCATCTTTTTGCCACATCTGGAGCCTGGAGTCAGGAGGAAGGAATGTGTCCATGTGAAGGTATACCGGCATTCCAATTACATCACTGTCACTGTCCCTTTAACATCTGTCATGATGATGAGAGAAAGGGTTGGGGCAAATAACCAAATCCTATGTACTGATAATTGTGCATATTCTTGTGTCAAGTCACCTGGATTTAAAAATAAAATTTCCTAACGAATCTCTTAATCCAGCATCTACGCATGCAGACAGGTCTGGGTTTGAGATCAACACAATTACAATGGTGACCAACTGCATTTTACTTTTTGCCGCTCCCACAAAATGAGATTTGAAAAAGGATGCAAATAACTTGGATTTTAATTTTAATTTTATTCGCATCTCCCCGTCAACAACTTGTAATGGTCACGTTCATACTGTCACACAGAGGATTCCCCAGGCCTTGGCCACCTTCCAGACTAGTCCATTTAGAGCTGTGTGTCATGTCTCAAAAGGGGAGGGGCTGTTACAGATGATGGATCAGGCCCCGCTGAGCTCATTAGAAAGCTTTTGCTGGATTTGCATCTATGATGCAGCTGAGAAAATGCTACAATCAGTTCTGCTAGCTGCTCAACACTTATGGACTCCTCATCCAATGATTTCTCCAAACCCCCTGAGCTACAGCGACTGTAGAGGAGGAAAGAAGTGGAAATATCAAACTAATAAAAAAATACACAATTTCAAATGACAAGAATATCTGAAATGTCAAAGACACTAATGGCCTTTACACTTGATGCATAGCAGTTCATTTGAATACAATAGGTAAATGCATTTTGACAAACATTGGCTTTAGGATAGGTGCCTTACTTGGGCCAGGTTTCCAAAGTTCTACTGCTAAACCCTCCTGCCTAATATATTAAAGCTGTCTGAGCTTGTTCTTCCACAAATCAATGCTTTCCTTAGTTAGACAGAGATGTCTGCAGTGTTAACTTCACTATATCTCAATGGCTTTTGAATCTATTGAACGTAGTGAGGAACAACTGGGGCTGTGTTGGAATGGCCTCAACTCTCTACAGAAACAAGCATCTCTCGGGCTGAGTCGAGGAGAGCAGCAGAGGTGTAGAAGGGATGATGGGGAGAGTGGCTTCTCTTCTTCATGTCTTCGGGGTGCTGTTTTTTTGTGTATGTTTTTCTTCTTCTTAGCCCTGGGGCTATGTTCCAGCCATCCCCGCGGTAATGCTCCCTGCGGGGTCACGCGTGCAGACACTGGCAGGCAGGGCGGAGCAAGGAGGGGGGGGTGGGGGTGTAGTGTAGCACCATCACACACTGCTTTAGACTGGCCCAGTTGCCGGGGAACAGTCAGAAGCGATTAGTGTAGTAGAGGATCTGCCCCGCGGCTCTCTCTCTCTGCAGCAGAAGAAAGAGGGATGAGGAGCAGGACTAGGGGCGGGGGGGGGGGGGGACAACAGCACATCTTCTAGAGATGTAATTAGGCAAAGCCACTCTGGTGTCTTCTCTTCTTTCTTTTCTTTTTCAACTTTTTGTGATGTTTTTTCATACCACTGTATCAACTTGATGAACATACTGAAAGCATCAATTCTTAAGTCATCGTTAGGCCGCTGTTTATTTCCCAGGTCGCTCTAGAGGCTACACTCTGATGATAAGCCTTCATTCATTCAACCTGACATTGTTTTTATCTTAGCTCATTTCTTGATGGGAGCTGAAGATGTGTTATTTGGTGTAGTCTTGTCCTAACCCATGAGTAGAGGTTGAGGTACGGTAGCAGTTGACAGAAGCTTTTCATGTGTTTGATGATATGTTGATTTAATGGTTGTTGACTGTGTACGCTTCTATGCTTTGTTGGCATTTGTATGTGCCTTGATAATAGGCAGCTAGTTAGCTATGTAGGAAGATGAGATCTCCATTCTTAATCTTGTCTGGCCAATTAACTCTGATTAGGAGACAACAAGAGTTAAAAAGAAGTTAAAGTAAATTGTAAATGAAAATGCCAACCTTTGCTCAGGCTGAAGTGACTGCACTGTGGAGGAGCAAAGGACAGGGGCAGTGTGATAGCTGGACACCATCAGTCAAAACTCCCACAACCCCCAGAGCCCCAGACCCATAGCACACTTCCTTTTTAATGTCAATATTCATTAGCTGAAATATTTATGCATGAGTATGGCTCAAATAGGCGCATTTGATTGATGCATCTCTAAAAACAAAAAGACATGCTAGGGCAAATCTTAAGAAAAGTAGGGTTTCTGTCCTGCCTGGGGGGAGGAGTCTCTCAGATGCATTATTCACATGCCCTGCAGGCAGGCTTTCAAGGCTTCTCTGCCCCGAGGGCAAGAAAAATAACCACCACTGTTAAAAGTAAATCATCTTGGCTGATGCACAATTAATGGCAGAGGGGAGAGGGAGTGCAGTGCTCCTTGCGTTGTGAGATGGAGTGTTAGCTAGCAGGGGCGGAAACCTCAGCTTAAAGGAAGCCTCCTGCCTCCACGCACAGCAGCTTCCTACAGAAATCAAACAAGGGCACTGCTAATGGCAGGATCCACAGCCTGGCATGGCAGACAAACGCTGTCAGTACAGAGGGGTTTGAAAAGGGGCCACACCCGCCTCATTCTGCCTCCATAACCCCAAATGAAGTCCTTCTTCCAACTTCAAACAGCACTAAGTTTGATGTTATTGAGTTTATATTTCATTCACAGGATAGACTGTTGTTTTTGTTTTTCCCTTCCTTCTACTTGTAGGGAAATCATTAGTCTTATTTCAGAGGTCACATATAAATAACAGTGCATATAGCACTGAGTCAGACTGCACTTTGAACGTTCATTATTTCATGTCAGGGCGCACAGCTCCCGCAGTCATTACCTCATGTCAAACGCGTGGCTCACATTGGATTAATAGCCCTTGGTTTTTATTGAGCTCCCACACTGCAAACTGCTCTTGGTTATCCAGTGGCCGGGGAGTAAAGCAGAGGTGAGAGGAATGTTTGAACATGTCTGTATTAAAGCTTTGTCTTAATGGAACTCCTGTTGTGTGTGTGATGGCAGGAGACGGTCTGGACAACAGCCTGGCATCACCGGGCACGGGGGACGAGGACGACCAGGACAAGAAGAGACAGAAGAAACGAGGCATCTTCCCCAAAGTGGCCACAAACATAATGAGAGCATGGCTCTTCCAGCACCTCACGGTGAGAACATTTACCTCGGGCTCCTCTTCTATTGCTCATGTATAGAAGCAACATCCAGCTGTGGCTTTTTATAGATTTCAAACAAGCAACACTTTTTCTTCTCCGCTACAGCAGCCATCCTACATTGATTTCACTGAATGCTAGAAGGAGTGTTGTAACACCTCATCCCACTCCATCAGGCCACGGTTTGTTTGGAATGATGCCTCTTCACCCTAGGAATGAGCCCAGGCTAGATTTCCCAAAGGCATCTTGAAACCCAGTTCATCTTTGTTCTATTGTACGGCTATGGAGCAAATGTGTACTCGCGTCTAATGGTCGTCTTTTTAAAATACCATTCCAGGGTCTGTACAGAAATCAACATCAGAAGCCTTCTGTTCAGAAGCACTGTTTCAGTACTCTGTAAGAGGGAGTGAGCAAGTCCCCATGATTAGAGCGCTACCTTTTATCCAAGGTCCAAAAGATGGCCCTACAGTAGTTCTGCCTCTTAGATGTGTTGTAACCCCTCCGTTTTTTTTAGATTGTAAAAGGCCCATAGAGGTCCTGTACTCTGAGTAATCCCTTCCTTTCCAAAGCCCACCTTAAGATTTTAGAGAAGAAAAAAGGGGGATAATTGAATTATCCCCTCTCTGTTCCTCATCCTCCTTTCAGACCTAATTTGTTAAGCACAAGTGTTTGCCATGGCAGGATGTGCCTATGAAAAGTGTGCAAGGGGACTTTGGCCTCTGAAAGGCCCTATTGCAACACCCAGGCGATCAAGCATTCATCAGTGGTTGAGGAGTGTGAAAGGAGCGGGATTATGTTTTGTCAGGCATTGCAGCGTGAGGCCCACGGACAGAGGGGGGGCTTGTTCTGTCCACCCGCTAGCCGTAGCCTCCTGCTTTTGTCGTCCATTTGTCCGTTTTGGAAAAAGCATTTAAAGATCCCCTTCTGAGGAAGCTGTAGAGAGAGCAGCTGTGAAAGGTTTGGATTCATTATGTTATTCATTATCAGCCCATTAGCCTGTTGGTTTCCATGCCACCTCTGGTATTCATCCTCATTCAAAGGTTGATGCCAGAGTTTGAGGAGCAGAGCCCTGAAGTCCACCGCAGGTCACAAGTGTTGTGTCAGTCGACTGAAATTGAAATGTTTTGTTCAGTTGAGAGATAGAGTTATGTTTGAACGTCACGCTAGTGCATCTACGACACCTTCATTATGTATAAATGCTACAGGATATAAATAGAAAAAAACTAACGATTTGCACTAAAAAAAGATTAACATGCCAATGATTTGGTTACTGCACATTTTGCATCAAAAACTTCACCCCCTCCTTTCAGGATTGAATATATTCTACAATCAGCAGAATTTGCCATTTCTGCAGTGTCTATTCCAGATCACTGTCCATAAATCTGTTGAGAACTCATATACCAGAGACAAACGTTGCCTCTTCAGAGTAATGAGGGACAGTATATCGATAGCTACAGTGCAGTGTACACTTAGTGGCGCGTGAAACAAATAAAAACAGACAATTAAAATAATACAAAATAATAAATGACTAAATTACTAAAACATGGAAATGGGAATGTAGGCCCTCTCAGCAGTTTTAGAAGGAGCCAGAGCATGACGTGCTTTAAAAAGCACTTACATTTTAAAGTCAATTCCAAAAACAGGCTCATATGATCTTATGTATTATTTGTTAAATGCCAAGATGCTGTGTTTTGTATGTGGATAGATTTAGAAAAAAAAAATATTGGTCTGACTACACTAAATTACAATAAATAGATGACAGTCTTCTAAGCTTCTTGAGAACAGGCCAAGAGAGAAAATACATTACTTTTTTGAATGCTCTTCAATGATTAAAAACAAACACAAATAATATGATAGTAAAACGCTTTTTTCCTGATGTTTCGCCATCAATTATTACACACAGGTTTTTGACTGTTTGATATGTGTAAGGAAGGTGCGTTTGATATGTGTAAGGAAGGTGCGTTTGTTTAAAGACATTGGAGGATCAAAAATAATTATTTCAGATTTTTTTTTCATTAAGCCCAAGAAAAAAGTTTAGATATCAACAATATACTTCTTGTGTTTATCAATTGAAATGATGGAACTCAAATATAATAATAATAATAATAATAATAATAATAATAATAATAATAATGATAATAATAATAATAATAATAATAATAATAATAATAATAATAATAATAATAATGATAATAATAATAATAACAATAATAATAATAACAATAATAATAATAATAATAATAATAACAATAATAATAATAATAATAATAATAATAATAATAATAATAATAATAATAATAATAATAATAATAATAATGATGAAAATTAAAACATCCTCTTTTTCCTTTTAAATGATCAACAAACCTGACTGCTTGACAGTACAAAGGGTTGTAAAGTCCTATCAACATGGTTCTTATATCCCTGGAACAATGACACTAGCGAACCACTCATACTGTTGAAAAACGTTCATATTCAGGTTCAGATCATGTCACTGGCCTCATACGTTGTGGTCAAGTGTGAAATGGAGACTGTAGAGCGAAGGAAAGAGGAAAGATTTTTTTCTGAGAGTAATCTGTCAGGCCCTGAGATGAGAGCGATGCTTGTAGATGCCACACAAAAAGTGTGTGTGTATTTGTGTGCGCGTGCGTGCGCGTTTGTGTGTGGCCATATTTTTACACCTGTTCCCTCTATTGTTATATATTTACTGAAGTGTAAATGTGTTGAATACGAATCAATATATGTGTGTGTGTGTGTGTGTGTGTGTGTGTGTGTGTGTGTGTGTGTGTGTGTGTGTGTGTGTGTGTGTGTGTGTGTGTGTGTGTGTGTGTGTGTGTGTGTGTGTGTGTGTGTGTGTGTGAGTGTGTTTGTGTTAATTGATACTATAAGTCACAGACTTTGTGACTTGTGAATACTTAGTAAAAGAAGTGCATGTGTTTGCATCTGTATGGATTTGTATTTGTTTGCTTAAGTCTAAGCTTGCATGTGTAAGAATGCACGTGATATAAATGTGTGTGTGTGTGTGTGTGTGTGTGTGTGTGTGTGTGTGTGTGTGTGTGTGTGTGTGACGGTGAGTGTACGGTGTGTGTGGTGTGTGTGTGTGTGTGTGTGTGTGTGTAAGCCTGAAAGAAGGCAGTTTAAAAATGAAGTGCTTGGAAGCTCATCCTTCACTGATGACCACAGGAGGCGGTTGCTGTCCTGACAGCAGCAGAATGGGGACTGGCCCGCGACCCTGCTCACAGAACATGGGTCACCTCTGTCTACCATCTGCCGCCCTCCTCCCACTGTCTCTCTCTTACTCACTCTCTCTCTCTCTCTCTCTCTCTCACACACACACACACACACACACACACACGCACGCACGCACGCACGCACGCACGCACGCACACACGCACGCACACGCACACACACACACACACACATACAGCCAGCGGAGGGACCGGGGCTGGAGAAGTCTTTGGATCAAGCAAGGCGGGTTGGGGTTGGGGTTGGGGGTGACGGGGGGGCCTAGCCTTATCGGGGGTCCCCAGACAAAAGCCACCATTGTGCCTGTTTATATCCCACCCCATCGTTTGTCAAGCAATGTCAAATAATGTCAAATACTGTCACATAATGGCACGCGCTTTTACCGTGAAGTTATCAGGAGGAGGCCAAACTGTGGTCAGTCGTTATTCATTTCCAGAATCAACTTGTGCACTCACTTCCAGGAAGTATAGTGTGTAGTGTAACAGAATACACTTCCTGTGTGGGAGTTTTGCCTTGAAGTATAACAGTATAATAGGGCATATTATCTCAAAACATGGAGGACCTTAAAGTAATGCATGCTGTTTTTGGCAGATGCCTTGAGATGTATTTCTTTTTGTATATTGATTTCTTAATCTTTTTGTCCCTCACAGCACCCATACCCCTCAGAGGAACAGAAGAAGCAGCTAGCACAAGACACAGGGCTCACCATCCTTCAGGTCAACAACTGGTGAGTCAGTTAAAGAAAGCATAAACGCACATCGTGATTGTCATCAAATTGCTGTCTTATTAGACGCATGCACACTCTGTGAAATGCATTTAACAATAACATTGACTTGAGTCATGATTTAGTCAAAACCAGAACACACAGATATACACGTTGTTGGATTGAGCATGGTTTATATAATAATCTGATTTCCCCACCTCTAACCCATGGGTACAGACAAGCCCAGGCTCTATCAATACAGATATCAAAGCATGCAGACTCACTGTACTGTCTGTGGAAGCAAAACATTGGCAAAGTGGTTAGCTTCATCACAGCCTGAGGCTACTAGGGCTGAAACCAAATCAATAGATACGTTAAGCTATGTGACTTTCTCCTAATGCATAGGATTATGTCAATAGTAATAAACAAGATTATTAGTCAAATCCTCGGGGACACAGTCACTGGGTTTCAGATTTTTGAGATTATGCATGGGGAATCTTTTTTTCTTAAATAGTTACTAGTTACTAGTTTTTTTTGAAGAATTGGGGATCTCTGTTTTTACTATACATTTCAGACTACAGAAGTCTGTTTTTTTGTGAAAAAAAAAAAGTTTATCCGCTAGTTTTTTTACCAGGGCTTTTTCAAGCCCATTTCTCATGACCTTCCTTCAGTGGATTACACCTGAGCAAGTCCATTCACTGAAAAAAGCTGTGGGACACGGTCTAAAGCCTGGAACAAATCAAACCCTGGACCCTTATAGAATGTATGACATTTCATCACATTTATGTACGCCAAAGGTCAAGAATACCGAATGTTGAAGATTGATTGACTTTGGCTACATACTTCATATGTAACCTATTAAAAATGAGTTTTTGAGAACATTATCTTTGTTTTTTTCAGAGTTGATGTTCATCAACGAGCTCACTTGATATTGCTTGTTCTTCCAGGTTTATCAACGCGAGGAGGAGAATAGTCCAACCAATGATCGACCAGTCAAACAGAACAGGTACAGCTGTATAATTCAATTCTTCGTAAATGCATTCTGCCTGCGATGTCTTACATTACTTTTATCACAGTATGAAAAGTGAGAGAGTTATGGATCAGAAGCGCTGAGGCCAAGACTATTGGAGAAAAGATTGCATGAAGAAGGTGCAGATAGATGATGTGGCTGTGCATGGTTGGATTTGAAGCTCACTGATTTTAAGAAGTGTTTTCAAGATTCAAGATTTGAAGGCTTTATTTGTCACATGCTCCTGCAATACAATCGAATAGACTTAAATACAATGTAAGTTTTTTCCAGAATATATACAGACAAGAAAAATGTACTGCAAGTTTTTACCTATGCTCAAGTTGTTGAAATGAAGAATATTACAAACAGATAAATATTAAAACTAGATTAACAGGGAGTTGTTCAAGTTGTGTTTTGCAATATGGTCAGGGTGTGTGTCTCCCTCTCTCTGACAGCAGTGTGTGTGTGTGTGTGTGTGTGTGTCCTCTCACAGTGAATCAGGGTTCAGCTTACAGTCCAGACGGCCAGCCAATGGGAGGCTTTGTTCTGGATGGGCAGCAGCACATGGGGCTCCGACCTGGAGGTGAGAAATCTCTTTCATTATGTTTATCAAACAATCAAGAGCATAATCACTACAGTCTGATCAAGTACTGCCTGGGTTCTTCATTACAACATTTCCTTCAGGATTAATAAAGTATCTATCTATCTATCTATCTATCTATCTATCTATCTATCTATCTATCTATCTATCTATCTATCTATCTATCTATCTATCTATCTATCTATCTATCTATCTATCTATCTATCTATCTATCTATCTATCTATGGAGTTGGCCTTAGATGTAAAACAAACATTCTCATTAAAAGTGTTCTGGGCTTTTTCAGTCAGTCAATGTTCACATTGTTCACTGACTGTAGGGTTGTTGGTTCTAGGTTAATTTGCTCAAGATGTAAAATACTTGTTTATAACACAATGGACCATGAGCACAATATCTGGAACAGTCTTGTATTAGACTGTAGAACAATGAGGGGGGAGTCAAAATGCCAGGAGAGATAAATAGTATAAAGGTAAAGAGTGTTATCTAGTTGTGTATGTAAGGCAGGTAGCTGAGTCAGACAGTCCAAGTTTATTCAGCTTCACTTACAGCTGGGTGGGTAAGCAATTGTAGACTTCCAACGTGTGTTAGATAGATAATTACTTTATTCATCTCAGATGGTGAATTGCTAACAGTTAGTGCCTGGCAACAGCCATGCCCCTGTCATTAGGAGCATGTTGGTGTGATCACTCTGAGGGGACTTAATGTGTTTACGCCCAATGTCTGTGAGCAAAGCTGGAGTACCACTCCGTATCAAAGGTCAAGAAAAAGACAGAAACACTCCCTGCGTTTCAAATCGCATACTCTTTCTTTTTTTCTATTCTACATACTACAGCTGACCATAAAAATGATCTAGTTAGCATGCAGTAGGCACACAATTGGGACATACTTTTACTTATTTATTTCATCATAACGTTGTGCCTTGATCTTGCCTCTTGCTTATCTGTCGCATCCATCCATGTTTTCATGCAGAGGCTCCGTCGATGTAAAGTCACTTCCGGTGCGCACCGAATTGTAGGTCAGAATTGCCCAAATAGCATGATGATTTCAACACTAAAAATCTCGGCCGTATGTAGTAGGCATCCGTGTATTTTTAAGCATACTAAATCTGACCACAAGTATTGGGACATCCGTAATCTTTTTTCTACCATACTAACTAGCAGAAAGTATGGGTATTGGAACATAGAGAGTAACAGGAATTGTACATTAAACAAACATAGGAAAACCCATCCAAACAAGTTCTTTCATTTCATTCAGAAAGGTTGACTCCGAATTCAGAATGACCTACTGCACACACAGAGTTCCCCAATAGAATAGCCTCTTTGCCTTATTTTCAAAGTTGCAAGAATCTCCATGAGAGAGGTTCAAAGCTTACCCTTCTCATTATGGTCATTTTCTGAGATGAGATAAAAATGTGTGCGCAAAACACACTTCTGCTGGCCAGCAGTTTTCAAGAATAATGTTGTGATGTTGTGTGTTTTTTCAGGGCCGATGGGTGGCATGGGTATGAACATGGGCATGGACGGGCAGTGGCACTACATGTAAACCCACTGAACTGAGGCCAGCAGGGTAAGTAATGCAGTCATCTGTCTCTCTTCATTATAAATCTACTCCCCCTTCTCCTCCACTGCTTTCACTCCTATTTCCCCCCACTCATACTCAGATGTTCGTCCTGTGATTTTTAAACGCATAAACATATTCACAGTGGTATCTTCACAGTATGAATGTTTGTTTGTTTGCGTCTTTATATTTCTCCTGTAAAACCGTCTTTAAAGGCCAATATCTCAACACCAAAAATCTAAACTTCTGAAGCACTGACATCAACTAAACTTTTCATAATCATTCGTCATACTATTCTGAAGGTTATTACAGATGTTTTCCTCATTTTGTCAATGTCGGATGTATGATACATTTTGTTATTAGAATTTTTTTTTTGATGTTTACATAATTTCTTATTTATAAAATTTAAAGTAAGAAATGTGGACACTTATATTTTGTAAAAATGTAATAACATTTTTAACTCTGGCTTTATCCAACATCTACGTTTTTGGTTTCTAAATGTACGGCGCGTTATGAGTTAGATAATGACACATTTGCACGTAGATTGAAAAATTTGTGAAAAAAAAAATGTAATACAAAAATAAATAGTTTTAATTTGAGAGCAGAACTGGCAGAGTTACGTGACAATATCATTAAGTTACTTATTTTACCCCATTCACCTGCAGTGTCTCGCCACTAGGCAACAGAATCTGTGAGCATTCTTTTTAGTTTTTTAAAACAAAATCAAGGCCTGATTCTTTTCTTTTTTCAAGGCTGCTGCAGATTGTCATTTTGGGTTGTTTGAAACCATTTCTATGGTCCCGACACATTTCATATGATAAATGGTAGAAATGGTGGACAAAACTGAAAAATGTAATTCATTCAGGAATAAAAAGTAAGTCTCACATTTAGGCCAAAGCATCATTCTAGTGCTCTATGTTCAGAGAAGAGAACCACACATAAAGCTCATTTTTAGCATCCTCTCTCCCTCCATCCCCCCAGCCATGTGATTAGGACTGGGGCTTCTCCTCCTCCTCCTCCTCTACCTCTATCAGCTCCAGCCTGCTGCTGACACTTCTCAAATCAAGACATATCGCCCGCCGGAGGCACCGGAGCACACACAATTTTATTTAACACCCACTCTCCACTGCTCAATGAGCCACGCTGTAATGACACTTACCTTGATTAATAGAGCTCTTTATATGTAAATAGGAGCTATACATTTGCTTCATTTTTTTTCTTCACCAGGGCCAATTTTGGCCAACACAGTCCCCTTCTCTTCCCCCTGTCTGATCATTGCCACAGCTCTGCTAATGAAGAATATATTCAAAAAGGGGAAAAAAAACATTCCGATCTACATAGAGACATCAGCCTCTCAAGCTGAATACATTCTGCCTATATCTTTTTGGAGAGTATTTAATCTAATTATTTCTCAGTGAATGACCATTGACTAGTTAAGAGTAGTGTCTCAGTGTTTTAGCTTCCCTTAATTTGCCCCGTTGGTAGAGCGTATGCTGACTGCGGCACTAAATCATGACGAGAGAGAGAGAGAGAGAGAGAAAGAGAGAGAGAGAGAGAGAGCCCTCTTTGGAAGTCATGTGAGGCTTTCCCCAAGCACTATAAAGCCTGAGCCATAATAACATTGAACCATTATGGAATACCTGAGTCAATCGGCACTATTTTACTCTCCTGTCTGCTGCACACAGGCACCCACCATATGCTGTATTGAATGGAGCACAGCTCAAAGTGTATATGTTTGAGGCAATGTCTGGAAGAGTTTATTTCAAGTGAAATATGATATTCAATAATTCACATAGGGAGAAACTAGTTGAAAATGTTTTATTATTTAAATATAACCTAGAAAAAGAACAATTTTTTTTTCCTTTTTTTAAAACCCCGCATCTGACCCCTAAACACACCACATCATGAATGAGTGATACGACTGGAGAGAAGCAGTTTGATTTGGCTTCAGTTTATGTGCGGCCATATTGTTTGTGTTGTCATAGAAAATCCTTTCATAGGTGACTCTGATAGATGATACATGACCTTATGAATCCACTGGTCATAGGAGGAAATGGTTCCTGTCACTTTTATTAAAATAAAAGATATTCAGGAGGAAAATACTGTAGGTGTGGGAGAGAGATTGTACAAACTACAAGTCAGTTTTTCATGAAATGCCTCATAAAAAAACCCTGAATTATTCTTCTGTTTAGACGATCAAGTTATAATGTTTGTCTTTACACTGCCTCTAAATGTGTTTTCAAGGCAAGACACTGCACTAGTCAATTTTGAGATTTATGTCTATTTTGCTTCAGTAACATGTCTTCTTATACTGGCATAAATCAAAGGTCCAAAATGTACGTATAGGTGTTTATTTGACTAAACCTTGTCTGTTTGTGTCTGTATATTTCTCCTATACAACCATCTTTAAAAGGACATTATCTCAGCATTCGTTTTTTCAATACTCTGAACCAAAAATCTCAACATCCTAAGCACTTACATCAACTATACTTTCCATAATAATGTTTAGCACTATTCTGAAAAACATGCAACATAATGTTTTTGATTTATTCAAATGAAAACAGGCTGGATCCCAAATGTGTTATGTAAAGACTTTGTTGTGAAAAATGAAATACACTGGTTTTATCCAACATCTAGATAATTGTTATCTCTTTTTAAAGAGATGCAAATTTACCCATAGTTAGGCCTATATGTTTTTTTATATTCATTCAAACATTTCTGAATGAATTGTAAAAGGCTACTAAAGAATATTTGTTAATGTAATTAATCAAGTGGCAAAGTTTAATGATGATATCTGAGTTAAAATTTTTACCCTATTTACGCTTATGATGTTTAAGCTATATTATGATTAGGCCTACTTCTGTTTAATTAAGTTAGTGTTGCATTGTGTAGGGACACAATGTTTCTATTTCTATTTTAATTTATTTTTAACTGACGTGCTTTGAGCAAACAGTGGGTTGAAGCTAGTGGGCACAGTGACTAATCCCCGTGTTCTCTCTGTGTTACGCGCAGGTCTCCATGGGCTGGCTGGTGGATCTTCTTCCATCTGCCTGAGAGGCGCTCAGTACCGGACCACTCCCACCAAACATGCACGGTATACCGTGAAGAGGATCACCATGGAAACGCCTCCTACAAAAACTTTAAACTGAACAGAGACTCGATGGGAGCTCCATTCCCTTTTAAATTATTTATTTATTTTTCTACACGGGGCGGACCGCGCGGAGGATAACTTTATTCTCCTTTTCTTCTTCTGACCTCCAAAGCCCTACGTCATCCCCCCCTGGATGGAATAGAACACACAAACACACGCCCTCTCCTTTACAAAAAAAAAACTGTGGAATATCTTTAAAAAAAAATATTTGGACACTGTGAGAGAATGAATTGTTGTGTTGTTTAGATGTGTGCTCTTTGTTTGGCTGTTTCTATCCATGTTTGCGCTTGTGATCACTAGACGTTAGAGTGAGCTTTTACCACTGATAGTTTTTTTTTTTATCCTAACTAAAACCAAGATTTTTAAAGAAGAAAAACTCTCTGAATTTTGGTTTTGGGTTTCCACGTGCACTGCATCTATTTCTTCTGATTTGATCGGTTTTCTTCTTATCACTTGGAACTGAATAGACGGACTGAGTGAGTTCCAATTTTTTGACAATGTTTGAAAATCATTTTATATTTAGGCATATAGCACCAAACCACAGAGAGGAGGAAGTCTGCACTACAACCAAAATAAAGAGTGAATTGATGAAGACTAAAAGGCGGACGCAGCTCAGTGTTTTTGCTCTTTTTAAAGAAAGGTCAGTGTGGCGTTGGAGAAAAAAAGGCTTTAAGCGACAATATTACTTGGTGGAGCAGGTCACGTACAGCTTGCTCTGGTTCGATATGAGACGGGATTGCAGTTGTCTCGCTATTCGATTGATGGTGACAGGGATGATGGATGGCCCGGTCGAGAAATACAAGAAAAGCAGAGCGAAGGCGACGGGCGGAGAGCTGCTACTAAATGTCGCTGTTTGGATGTTACCTGTTCCGCTGGGATGCTTGATGGGTGCGTGCGTGTGCGTGCGTGTGTGTGCGTGCGTGTGTGTGTGTGTGTGTGTGTGTGTGTGTGTGTGCGTGCGAGAGAGAGAGATGTGGAGAAAGGAAAACAAAAGATTGCTGAAAAACGGTGGTTGAGTCACATTTTTTTTGCTACAAAATTTAATAAATTCCTTCGTTTTCAATGAAACACTGATGAATTTCACCTTTTCTCTCTGTTCTTAACACCTTCAACAAGACATTTGAAATAGAAAGAAAAATAAATAAAGGCTCCGAGGAGCGCATTGCCATTAATCACTGTCAGCTTGTAACGATCCACAGCACAGAGGCCTCAATGATTACAGATAAATATTCATTTGCATCGGAAAACAATCCACCCAAATTATCACGCGCTCCATCAATAAAGAAAAGAAAAACGCTGGATATAAAACCACATATAAAAAGTATTTAATTATTATTATTATTATTATTATTATTATTATTATTATTATTATTATTATTATTATTATTATTATTATTATTATTATTATTATTATGCTATTGTTAGTATTAGGCTACTATCATCCTACACCGGCCATACCATGTCGTTGAATCGGATACAGTTTGTCCGGTTGGCTTGGTTTGTCGCCGGCGGATGCTGTCAGAACTCGAATCAAATCAAATGATGTCACACTGTTTAATAAAACAAATTATTTCGTTCCGTCAAATTCAGCTTTTTAATTGTCTCTTGGAGCAAATAATGAAATAGTGCCTAAACAGACTGATCAGGCGAGCTAGCTCGAAGGTTTGAGGCCTGATCCGGCCTCTAATAATGAATAATTATAGCAGGAAATAAAAGGAAACATAGGCCTAGCCCAAGCCCTATGCAATCGAATACAACAAAATCAAATTTAGTTTGATCAAAAATATATAGGCCTATATAGGGTTAGTGATTCACATTCGCGCTGCTGTGAACTATTCTCATCACTAGATTGTAAAAACCTTTTTTTAAATCTTTGAGACATGTTTAAACCGTAGGCTATTCTTTATTGATACGCAGAAAATATTGATGAAGACTATGCATAAAAAACTTTTTGGATTTAACGGAGAGATGAAGAAATATAGCAGCAGAAACGCAGTAAAAGTGTGTGGTAGGCTGTCCTGTATATGAACGCGTCTCTAACAGGCCTAATGCATTGAGCCGGCCGACCGGGCTCAAGATAAATGCGTTATGAAGGCTGCCGGAAACAAGCGCGGAGCCTCCGTGAAATATGGGTCACAGTGCGCTGCGTCACATGACGCACAGACCACGAATAACAACACACTCACACTATCAGAACATTTCACACAACTCGCTCTGTGTTCGTATAAGTCTAAATAAATAGCCTACTTAGGCTGAATATAACCTCCATATGATAGGATTTTATTAGAATACCTTGGCCTACAATAATGTCCCTCCACAAAATATGAGAAAGAGGCCAAACGTAGGAAACTGAAAACATGCATATTATCAAGGAGATATAATTAAATATAGCCCAATAATAATAATAATATAAACATTCACACATGTTTACATCGATTTCAATGCACCTTCTGTAGGCTGCATCAACTCATTTGCAGTACATACAAATTGACTATGCCGCTCAAATATTTACTGTATTGTTAAATATTTAAACATATATTTAAACATATATGTA
Organism: Hyperoplus lanceolatus; assembly: GCA_026929865.2. Taxonomy (NCBI): domain Eukaryota; kingdom Metazoa; phylum Chordata; class Actinopteri; order Uranoscopiformes; family Ammodytidae; genus Hyperoplus; species Hyperoplus lanceolatus. Next base: position 3,224,552 of record CM049414.1, on the reverse strand, counting down.
TATGTATACACACACACACACACACACACACACACACACACACACACACACACACACACACACACACACACACACACACATATATATATATATATATATATATATATATATATAGATTTTTTTTTAAATATAGCCTAAACAACCAAAACAATTAAGATGAGGCTATATACAATACATCTAAAAAAATCTCACAAGATGTTGAACTCACCAACAATCATTACATCACTTCTTTCTTTCTTTCTTTCTTTCTTTCTTTCTTTCTTTCTTTCTTTCTTTCTTTCTTTCTTTCTTTCTTTCTTTCTTTCTTTTTCTCCAGATCTCTCAAGCTAAAACATTTTGACACAGATGTTCTCTGTCAGTCTAAAATGTATTAATTTTGGTTTGAGTACATTTGTCTCTGTTCCAAAACCTCCTAAACTAATGGCAGTCAACGTTCCAGTGTTGACTTCGCCCTGTGCTCCTGAGTTTGGAGACAGGTAGAAGGATTAGAGCTGATGTGTGGAGACCAGGCGTGACCAAACCTCTGTCCAACACACACACACACACTGACTGTATATGATGTCATTGTCAAACACACAGGTCACTCTTTGATTGAGGTGGAGGGACGTTTACTCCCTGTCAGACAAAGGGTTGAGCAGGCTCATTGTTTGAGTCTGGAATAGGGATAACATGTTGTGTGGAGGCCTTCATAAAAGCAGTGTTACAATCGCAAACAATTAATCAATTTCAAATATACTTTTATCCAAACATGGATCCCTGGAAATGTAATTTCATGACAAAGGTTAAAAGCCATTTTAGGCCTCATCACATGATGACTCCTGAAAGAGCAGCAAGGTTAGAAAATTACTAATCCTGCGTTCCAATCCCCATACTATATACTATTTAGGGGCACTTTACACGGCAACACGAAACGGTGCAAATGCGGAAATATTCCCGCGGTTGCACTATATCATGTACATGAAAACATTAAACGCAGGCATGAAACCGCAAGTTTTTGAGATCACCTCCCAGGGAGGATTTTTTGGAAAACACGACAGTTTTGGTTTCTTGTAAACACCGAAACCATTTCCCCTGGTAACGCTGACGTCACGGCTCCACTTCACGTATGCATAGTCTATAACATTTGCTGTCAATACCTACACGCGAGTTATAAAGTTAGAAGACAACATAACATGCAGGGCTTAAATAGGCCTATAACACTCGCCAATTTAGTCTGTAGTCTATTAGTAAGTTATTGATACCATGCACCCGCCACTTTGTCTGGGGAAAGATTTGTGCTCTGCCGGTTTTTCTAGCAAAATAAACGTGTGTAGCTTCTATATGCCAGGGACACGGCTCTCTCTACATTAAAAAACACCTATCCATAGTTCAGCGCGCAGCGGTTAAGTTACTGTTCAACAAAAGGAGCATTAAGGCTACGGCTTCACAGTAAAAGCATTTCACTGGCTAAACATTAATAGCATTTCACTGGACAAACGTGAGTTGACTTTTATTTTGAAGTACGCCTAACAGGAAAGTAGCCGCTCACAAAGCCCCTTCACTATCAGCCTATCTTCTGTTTTCACGAGTTCAATGTGGTGAAATAAGAGGACAGAAAGCTTATCATTTACAATACTTGTAACCCCAAGCTTACACCAACCGCTTTATGAACGTTAGCGGCATTAATTTTCGGTTACAGTAAGGTTTTATGCATCAAATTGTACTGGAAAAGCTGTCTTCTACTACCTTGTACCGCCAACTGCTGGCCTGGCATGCTTACTACAGCGATTTCGTCCCGTTTCCTCTGAAAACATGTGTACGAGTGAAGATGTCAGATAAATTGTGTCTGAACGGGTTTGTTTTTTAAACCAAAAACGGGAAAACTGTCACGTTTTCACCGTGTGCCCCTTAGTATGCCAGAAAAAGATTCAAAACATGCGTGTCAATTGTAGTATGCTGAAAATACACAATTGCCCCAACATCTCCAATAGCATTTTGAAGTATTCGTCTTTATTCTTGACATTTCGACATAATGAAAATAAATCTTCCTTATCTGATTTTTTTCTCTCTCCTGTGGCCCTTAAACTCTTCTGTACTTTAGTATGTAGTGTAGTAAAAAGAAAGCATATGTGATTTGGAACGCAGGGTATGTAACAATCGTTTGACCTTTTTGCTCTCAGGTAGCCTAGCTTAAAGGCCCTTTCCCACCGCCGCGTGGCAACGCGCCGCCTCCATTCATTTCAATGAGGGAAGGGCGGCTGAGGGGAGGCGGCATGGGAGGCGGTACAGCCGCGGCGGTTTGACCAGGAAGCGGTTGCCGCCCACGTGAACGTGCGCAGATTTTTCCCAACCGCTCAGCTTTCCCCGTGTCGGAACTTTCAGAGGCAGCCGCCCGGCGGCAAGTCGGTTATAAAAGGCATCATTGCAAACGGAGCATACAGTTGAATGTTAAAGTGTCTGTCATTTAAAAAAGATTGGATATATATTTGACGTTGAACACAAACATGTGGAACCAGTGATTGAAGCCGATTTTCTAGGGGAATAATTTTTTAGACGGAACCGTATTTTCTCTCTGTACTTTTATTCTTCATAAAAGCTCATATAGAGAGACTATAACATCGTTATACGAGAGAGAAAGAGATAAATAAGTGTGGTGGACTTCTGGTTGGGCTATCCCAACGATACGATCACCGAAGCATCTTGCTGTCATTGCCGCCGAGAAAGCAGCCGCTTTTAAAAACGCCGGGCTCACCGGTGGAGTCCTCCAGCAAGGAGGTGGTTGAGAGGGCGGTTGAGAGGGCGGTTGAGAGGGCGGTTGAGAGGGCGGTTGCCGCGCGGCGGTGGGAAAGGCCCTTAAGTGTACCGGCCCAACTCTCATGTCTTTCACCTGTGTCTTGTCGTCTGTCCTGTCTTACAGCTGTTGTCTTCCCTGCAAAACAATCCACAGTTAGTCTTGGGTCCATTGCCTGCAACTGTAGCCTACCATAAGAGTGTACGTTTTAAAATGTAGACAAAAATCTTGAATGTATATGAAAAGTGGGATAAATCAGGATGGCCAGGGGTGTGAATCCAAAAAGAATTATCCTTAATTCAGTTTTACTTTGAGACATTTAGGTTAGGGCTGGGCGATTAATTGAATTTCGATTTCGGTTACAATTTTGGCTTCCCTCGATCATGAAAACAAGATAATCGTAATAAAACGGTTATTGTGCGGCACGCCGGGTCATGTGTAGTAAATGCAGTGCACCCTTCTGTCTCCACCTGCGCTCCGCCCCGCCCCTGCCCGAACACTGTCGCTTTCAGCGATTCCAGTGCAATTGTTTATTCAGCATAAAGTTAAAACGCTCGTCCAGGATGTTACACCGAAACACAAAAGCCTTGCGCGATTGAAGCAGCGTTTCACTCAGTGAAACATGGTGTGAGTGAGACACTGTGATAGCGGTGGGTAACGGTGTCATTCACTGTGAGAACTTGCCGGTGTGAGCCGCCGTGCAGAAAAGCTCTGTGGCTTTACCGGTAAATGATAATCGGGCATTCCTGCACGTTAACGTTGTTGAGGGGAAAGGCTTCCGCCTTCTGATTGCATTTCTCGAGCCTGAATATATTGTGCCATGTTGGCAAACTATCTGCGCGACAAGAGCAAATATACAGTGAGACGCACCCCCTCCATTAGTTTCAGTCTACAGACGAAAAGTTACAACCTGCACGGTAGCACCTAAGCATGGACTTTGTTTAAATAAAGCGTCTAATTTTTATGATCAGCGCTCTGATGCAAATTCTGAAGTCTGAACATTACGGTGTCAGCTGTGGTGTAGTTTTTTTTTTTTACAGCAACTCAACGTGCAAAAGAAGAAGGCAATAAGTCGATCTTTTTGTAGATTCATAGCTTACCTCCTCTTATAAGTCGAAGTACAAATCAATGAATGGTTCACAATCACATCCCTAGTAAAATATTAATTTTACTCTTAGATTCGAAGGTTTTACTGATTATTTATTTTGTGTGGCTTTTTAGTTGTAGGCTATGTTTGAGGAGCACAATTGGGAGTTTTGTTTATGTAATGTTGAAAGAATTGGCTGAATTTTCATTTTGGTGCATCTGTAACTGGTGTGTAATTATATTTCACCAATAATCCTTTTATGCCTTTAATTTATTATTTTTCCTTTATACACTTCTGTATAAATGTATATTTGTTTTGAGAGCTTTTATTTTGATACCTTGGGATGTGTGATTCTGTTGTTACCCGTGAGGTCACTTCCTGTTATTTCGCGCTAGCTTCTTCAGTCGGCAGTATGCCATAAAGAAGATAGAGGAGTGCACGTGTGGCGCACATCTTTAATGGCCGTGCTGTGTGTGTTTTTCTGGTCCCAGAAAAAATAAAGAATTCGTTGCCGAAGCAGCAGTTGTCCCGACTCACGTTCATTGGCCTACACAACGCAGAAGTAGCAGCAGACCGGCTACACATCCATACAATGAATAATCGTCTTTAATAACCGTGATTACAATATCAATCAAAATAATCGTGATTATCATTTTTTCCATAATCGAGCAGCCCTAATTTAGGTAACACTGATGTTATGATAAAAGCCATGCTATCATGAGTAAATTAATGTTTATTTTGTTACAAAGCAACATTGACGTTTAAATAATTCATTTAAAGCATATTTAGTCATTTTAAAGCACTCTTGAACTGTGGCCCAGAGTGCTGAACGCATTACAAGTTAAAGGGGTAGTTCAGTATTTTTGAAGTGAGGTTGTATGCGGAACTTCTCTAAGAACTAAATATCCATTCAATTGTATGCTACATTTAGGATTTACTGCCGATTAGCAGACTGATACATTGCACTGCATCAGCACGAGGTGGCATGGTAATACATGGATGAACAGGGGCGGCCTTAACGATCTGGGGGCCCCATTCAAGACCTAGTGTGGGGCCTCCCACTTTTTTTGTATTTTCTTGAAAAAAAAAAATCTTTATTTTTTTTATTTTTTTTTAATACATATTTCTTGTGCATGCTTGTGCATGCTTCCCGCAAAAAGAAAACAGATTGTAGAGTCTTATGAGATGATGGGCCACTGGGTGCAGACTCTTAAAGGCCCCCCCACTCCTACCTATCCAGTCAGGTACACTGACTTTTCAGCACATATACAATTAATGGTAAAAACATATTAATGAAGTCAGTTTTTCTCACAGGATTTAGGGATACTGTGGAAGGGATCCTGGTCCTTGTTCGGGGGTCCGGGGGCATCCCCCCCGGAAGAAAATTTGTGCCTTTTGAATTAAAATGCATCAATCTGGTGCACTTTGAGGGGAAAATTTAGAGGCTATATCAAATCCTGAGATGCAGCAGGAACATTAATGAATGAGGCCCCCCAGAGGGCGGGGCCCCATTCAATTGAATGGGTTGAAACATAGCTAAGGCCGTTACTGTGGATGAACTATACTTGAAAAAGTGCGATAATGAAACACTGTCTGCCTGGGCATTGTAGCTATCAGTCCGCAATTCACCAGTCCAAAAATTCTTAATTTAGCGTACATTTGAACGAATATTTAGTTTTTAGGTTAGCATTTGTATACATTTTTCTTCTGGCCCCCTCTGCAACAATACAATGCTGACACCTGCTACAGCGACCTCTCCACAAAAACTCCTTACAATGACTGTGCTGACCGCCAGCTCCATAAGGTAACAGACTAAAGATGCATAAGTACCTCATACAACCCCACTTCGAAAATACTGAACTACCCCTTTAAAAAAAACCTGCAAATAGACAAAATACAAGTGAAATAAAAAAAAACTACAATGATAATTGTTTCCAGAGGAAAAAGTGTTTGTTGCCTGTCCTGGTTTGTGAAGTTTTAGAAGTGTCCTATCTGTGGATGATGAGCTAAATGTACGTTCTCTTGATGGGATGATGAATGTGGCCCAGCTGGCTCATCATTTGATTGTGTCCCAGTAGTTGCATGTGCTACTTGCAACATTTCTGTGCTTTAGCTTGGTGTATTTGGGGGCATGCAACAATGATAACTCCTGGATGACAGAGCCACACAGGTGTGCCCTGATGTTTTCCAGACTACACAAGGTTCTTATAAATACTTGGTTAAAATATAGCTTTTTAAAATGTACTTCTGTATGGTAAAGGTGGTGGAAAACATGTAGAAGTAATAATGATCATAATTTACTTATAAAGCACCTATTGAGAACATATTCATTTGTATTTATGGAGCCATGACCGCAGAATTGTTCAAAGATTCCAGGGCTCAGGCAGAGGTTTCCTGTTATCCATAATGAAACTCAACAGAGAGTTGAGTTGGAGACCTGGGTCTATAGTAGCAGTGGTTGAGCTAACCTTGATGCTGTAGCCTGCAGCAGTGGTCTACAGGAGTCCTTTTCTCTCCACATTGTGTTCAAACCTGTAGTCGTGAGCCCAAACCGACGCTAACTCAAGTGACATCACTTGGGTCCATTTTCCAGGGTTAATGTCTAAATTATGTAAATGATTCCAGTTGATCTTGTGTGGACCCTGTATGATCATCATTACAATTCATCCTGTAGGGACCTGGAAGGTTTCATGAACATTTCAAACAGTCAAACTTGAACATTGGTATGGATATTCATAGTTCAGTCTGGAGTCAACTCAAATGCTTTTAATGACCCCTTAGAGAAATGTCTTCCATCATCACCAGTTGAACTTTATCTAATATATGCTGTAAAGTATTTCTGCAACGATTAGTCGATGTTATCCACAATATATTATATGTTATAGAAACAATCAGGAAGCCGGTGACATTAAAAATAAACCACGCAGATGTTCCTTTGTAACTGCAATGCAATCAATAAGTGCTGGGGTCAGCATCGCTTTAATTGTTTCCACATTATCTTTACCTTTAAAAAATACAGCTTAAAAAGTACCTGTTATTTTATTTTCTAAGATAATTTTTGACTTTTTTCACTTTATTAGACAGGTTTGGAGAGACAGAGTTGACATGGGGCAAAGAGGGGAGGACACGCAGAGATCCGACCACAGTCAGATTTGAACGGGGTCTAGTGCGGTGCCATGAGTGCCCCCTTAACAGTACCTGAACATTTCATTGGTATTATTGCAGTGTTTTTGCTGCCACACCTGATTGTTTTTGGCTACAAAGAAAAAAAGAGAAAATCACATGGCAGTTGCCTGCGGCGATGCTTGATCTGGTTGGTTGATCATCGCAACGTCCACTGCTCAATCCAAACTCTTCATGTCTTTCATCATAACTATTACTATAAAGCCAAAAAACTACGGCCGCAGTGGATGCACCTCGGTTCATTTAGCAACTTAACTTTTGTACGCGGACCTGAGCTTATCTTCTTACTTTATGGCTGTGTAAAGTAAGGTGACTACGCCAAATTTCTCATACGCAACTCATATTATCAGATTATCATGGAAAAGTTTATTTTTATATAAAAAAGTGAAAGCTTTAATTGATTTTAGATTCCAACCAGACAAATTGAAATATTTGAATTCTTTTTTTTTGTTTAATTTTGTTGGTTTCTTCAGCTCAATATATTACAAAATTACATAAAACCAATCAAGAAAAAACATTTCACTTTAAGTTTCAATTTTCTAATTAAATTAAGGGGAGAAAAAATTTACTTTTCAATGATATTCTAATATGATGCACCTGTATATACTTGAAAATGCGCATACACACAACATAAAGCCAACTTGTGTCCCATTCGATTATATTTCTATAGTGAAGAGTGTATTTTGTGTCAGCCAGGCCTTAGTTCCCCTGCAGCTCTGTCCATCATGTGGCTCTAGAGAAGTGTTTTGCTTCAGATTAGAGGCGGATTCAGAGCGGCATGCTGGACACTCAACACACAGCACTGGCATGTTCAATAGTGACAGATGTCATGCCAGGTTTTTCACCTGACGTTTGCGCTGCCACTGCCTGTGACAGGCCCTCACACTAGAGTTAGCACATCTGTGTAGCTCCACTGTCCACATCCACCAACCAGGACACTCCATCTAATCACCACTAGCTGTACTGTCCACAAACAAGCCAAACAGCTCCATTCCATTCCATTCAGAGGCCTTTATTTCTCTGGATTTGACTTTGATTGATTGAGGTTAACTTCTTTTAACAAGGTGGGAAAAGTAAGCAACACATTTATTGCAGGGATGGATCAGGTGTGTAGCAGGAGTCAGGTACCACCACTCACAGCTGCCAGCAAACACTAAGGTTGCGTTCCGAATCGCATAGTCTTTCTTTTTTCTATTCTACATACTACATCCGACGATAAAAAGAATCTAGTTAGGATGCAGTAGGCATACTATTGGGACATACTTTTACTCTCTAATTTCATCATAACATTGCGCCTTGATCTTGCCTCTTGCTTTTATATCTGTCGCATCCCTGTTTGTTTTCATATGGAGGCTTCGTCGATGTGACGTCACTTCACGTGCGCATAGGATTGTGGGTCAGAATCGCCCAAATAGGATGCAGTTTTCAACACTAACAATCTTGGCTGGATGAAGTAGTAGACCATCCGGGTACTTCTAACCATCCTAAATCTGGCCACAAGAATCGGGAAATCCTAAATCTTTTTTCTACATACTATATTGTAGAAAGTATGCAATTCGGAACGCAGGGTCTGTTCACTCAGTCAGTCACTCTCCTTTCTAGCTGATGGAACTGTTTGCACTTCCGTCCGCATTGTGACTTGCCTAACACCTGTCTTCTTTTTATCACAGTTCTCCCTGCCTGACTCCTGCCACCAGCTCCAGCCCTCATCTGACAGCTAACCCTGCGGGATTATCCCTTTTCCCCATCTGGATCCCCATGCCTTCCATCCCACTGCCTGATCTCCGTCCAAACCCCTTTGCTAGGGCTCAGTCTTTTCAACGCCCTCTTCGAGCAAGACACCACTGTCACCGTGACCTTTGCAGCTTTCTCCGAGGAACTCAAACAAGTGTACTATCACCCGGTGAGAGGTCAGCAGGCCGCTCTGCAGCTCATGAGGCTTCAGCAGGGTCATATGTTGGTTATGAGATTGAGGCTGTTCTCAATGTGTTCATTTATGTGCTCACCGAGAATGTCGTTGATATTATCTCCACAACCATTGACATGGATGTGCCCAAAGTGACTGTTAAAATATCTGAAAACCAGCAACCATGGATAAATTAAAATACACGGAATGCCTTGAAACAATGCACGGCTGCATTTAAATCAGGATACAAGACTGGCAATATGGATGATTACAAAGCAGTAGCATACAATGTTTGAAAGGCAGTGAAAGATGCCAAGAGGGAATATGGGGAGAAGGTGGAGTCCAAATTCCAGAAAGGAGACCTCAGGCGCGTATGGTGGGAAACTGGTGAACGCCAGAAAGGCTGCAGGACCAGATCAGATAGCGGGGCGGGTTCTCAAGGTCTGCGCCGACCAATTGGCACCAGCGTTCACGGCTATATTCAACCTGTCCCTGGCACAGTCCATCATCCCCACATGCTTTAAAAGGTCCACCATCATCCCCATACCCAGAAAAGCCTAGACCAGCCTGTCATAACGACTATCGCCCAGTTGCACTTACCTCTGTGGTATCCATAAATGGGACCCCTGTGGGGAGGGTGGATACATTTAAGTACCTCGGCCTTGACACCGTGGTAAAGAAAGCTAGACAGAGACTGTACCATCTAAGGAGGCTGAATAAATTCTGAGCATCCAAAACAGTCCTGCGGAGCTTCTACTCCTGCACCATTGAGAGCATGCTGACTGGGAACATCACCGCTTGGTATGGAAACACCATCATGCAGGACGGTAAGGCTGTACAGAGAATGGTGCGTTCAGCTGAACGAACCCTAGGAGAGCAACTCCCTAATCTAGGGGACATTTATATCAAGCGGTGCAAGGGCAAGATCACCAGAATCCTGAAAGACCCAAGCCATCCAGGTTATGGACTGTTCTCTCTGCTCCGCTCAGGGAATAGATACCGTTCACTGGCGGCAAAGACTGAAATAAGCAGAAAGAGTTTCTTCCCCCAAGCCGTCTGGTAGCTTAATGGCACTGACTAAGCACTTATGAGCAACAGCACTTTTAAATTTCTTGAGTAACTTGTGTTACAATGGGTTTAGTTTTATTAGGTGGTTATTGTTGATGTAAAATGCCTAGATGTAAATGACTAGTGATGAAAACTGTGTTGTAATGATGATTCTTTTGGCATGCCATTGTGATGGACATGCCAATCTTCCAATGTCAGACTGAAATCACAGGAGTCTTGCTGGAGTTGTGGCGTGCGCCTGTAATCTCAGTAGTTTGATGTAAGGTGGTCATCCATCACTCAGTCTTCTTCCCGTCCCGACATTATCAAACAGGTTTGACATTATCGTTAGTCTTAAGGGGTTGGCTCAAGCGAAATGACGTAAACACTGTCACACTCTCTCCTGCACCAAGCACGACGCAGGAGGAGCGGCATTAGTCGCGACCTGTGTCCGCCTATGAGGCACTTAGTTTGGACACTTTTACCTAGTAGCCTCGGCTGGAGAACCAGCTGACAGCTGCACAACCGTAACACTTTACCGTCAAATTTAGGGTTAGGAGTAAAAGTTATTGGGGGACGAGATCAGCAAATAAACCCGGTCAAATAACTAAAGGAAGTCCCCCGCTCGGAATATTGAATTCACTTTTTTAAAAAAGGTCTCATATTATACACTTTTCTGTCAATATTATATGGTGTTAGAGGTCCCTAATACGTTTTTCTTTAGTCGTTTGCTGAAAAAACCGTTCAGATCATTTATTGTAGTATGCCCTATACCCTGATTTTCAGCTAATCTCACGATGGCCTATTTTTTAAACCGAGCTGCAGCTCCCCTCGTAAATATACAATCTATGAGCTCCCCCCGCCCCTGTCTGGAAGCAAAGCCATTGGCGTCTGCCCATAGGTCCATAGCTTGCCGTGCCTGTACTGCATGTTACCACGGTTAGGTTTACCCTGAGAAGAACCATGTCTAGTGCTAGTAATGCAGGAGCTCACCCGCACTTTGAACAGTTTGACATGACCGATCCTTGTCTACATGAAAGACGAAAGTTGCGTTCTGAATCGCATACTCTTTCTTTTTTCTATTCTACATACTACATCTGACGATAAAAAGAATCTAGTTAGGATGCAGTAGGCATACTATTGGGACATGCTTTTCTCTCTTATTTCATCATAACATTGCGCCTTGATCTTGCCTCTTGCTTTTATATCCGTCGCATCCCCGTTCGTTTTCATATGGAGGCTTCGTCGATTTTACGTCACTTCACGTGCGCACTGGATTGTGGGTCAGAATCGCCCAAATAGGATGCACTTTTCAACACTAACAATCTTGGCCGCATGAAGTAGGACATCTGGGTACTTCTAACCATCCTAAATCTGGCCACAAGAATCGGGACATCCTAAATCTTTTTTCTACATACTATATAGTAGAAAGTATGCGATTCGGAACGCAACCTATGTTCATACAGATGCACTGACAGCCACAAGCTAATGGAAACGGCATGTTCACAATAAAAATGCAGCAAAAGATGGAGGCTACTGCGAAGCTAGCTCGGAAGCTAACGGCTAAAAATATCACAAAAATCAGTGAAAAAATGAGCTTCAAAGTTAGACTTCCACTCTATTACCTTCCAATGCTTTGTCTTGCTAAAAACGAGGCATTTTCAGACTGCTGTGGGGAATATAAAGAGCTTGATATGGGCAAAAGATCGATGCTTTTCCAGAAGCTAGCTCGGAAGCTAACCGCTAAAAATATCACGAAAATCAGTGAAAAAATTAGCTTCAAAGTTAGACTTCGACTCTGTTACCTTCCTATGCTTTGTCTTGCTAAAAACTAGGCATTTTCAGACTGCTGTGGGGAATATAAACAGCGTGTTATGTGCAAAAGCTGGTTGCTTGTCCCAAAGCTAATAGCTATACACCAGTCAGGCAAAAATACCAATAAAAACTATTCTTTTAGTTTCACCGTTTAAAAAAAAGCACAAGTAGCTTCCTATCCGTTGTGTTATTAAAAACGGGGCATTAGACTGCTGTGGTTAAGATAAATTAGTGGAGTATGAGCAAAAGCATTCTGTGTTGGTGTATGTAACATTCAGCATGCTTTGCTGTACTACGGGCATCTTGTCGCTTAGCGGGAAAAACAACATGGCTGTCGCTCGGAAAATTTTCCATCGGATCTCGGGGCCGTGGACCAATAAGAAATGGGGGGGTGGGGTTATCATAGACTACTGCACGGTAGTTTCTGGTTACTAATGTGGGGGGAAGCATGGACATATAAAGAAAATATGGGGAAGTGGCTGTGCCGAGTGTCGGCGAGAATTCTGACTGGAGTATATTGGAGAGGTTTTCAGAAAGGGGGAGGGTGAGGAAAGGAGAGATTTTTTTTTAACTTTGGCAGTCCCTAGGCACACCGTGGACCCATAGTTATGTTCCAACACATTTAAAAAGTGCGTTTTGCATAATAAAAAGGAATCTAGTTGTAATTTTGCAATATGAGACCCCCTGTCTTTTCAAAATCTCATTCTTCTAACAAACTAATGACTAATTTTCTTCATGTGTGTTTTGATTGTCTTTAGATGTGAGAGGGTGTCAGTCTTCAGTCTTTTAAAAGTCCTCTGGTGTAAGCCCAGCATAAATTGCAATAGAAAAATAACTGCAAATCAGGTTTTTCAGTTGTGTTCAGTGCACAGCAGATTGGACAGATTTGAATTTGAATTTTTATCTTATTTCAGACATATCAAAAACAATACAAAACTATATGAAAAGGATAAAAATACAATATTCAATTCAATTCAATTCTACTACATTCATCATCTCCCTTCCTATCCTCTTTTTTTCAGTGAATTTAAAAAAAAAAGATATCAATGCTAAAGTTGTGCAACTTTTCACTCAAAGTGACTTTAAAGTAAGGCCTTGACAGTAAAGTCTCCAACTCAAATATGTACATATATTTCAGGGTGTTGTGCATCCCTGGCAATAAAAACTTTGGATCTGGAATAAACTGTTTTCGGAAAAAAAGTTGTCTTGATGCACAACTTGCCCCCGGTGTGGTGTAAGTTGTGCGGTTGGAGAGAATACCATGGGGTGAATTGTGCCATTGATATATATCTCATAAACTGTAATGCAAGACAAATCCATCAGACGATCACTTATTTAAGGTGTATTTAAAGTAAATAGTTGACAAAGATTGAAGGACAATTTTCTTAAACAAGGCCTAGCAGATCTAATGGTTTTACCTGCAAAGCTCACAATGACAAAGTCACCATCATCACTTTCTGGCCACTGAACTCTCATCAGTGGTGTCGTTAAGTGGAATTGAGAGTCACTCTCTTCTGAGCTACTGTAGACAACACTTTCTTTTGGTGACCAGCGAACAGCCGCCACTGGCACAACCTCAGAAATGTACTTTGCACTAGTTGCTCCGGCTTGTGGAACCAACTGCCACCTGACAAATGTGATTCCCCTACATTTATGCCTTTAAATCAAGGCTCAAAACCCATATGTACACCCTGGTGTTTCCTCCCCATTAACTATCTTACCTCTGCACTACTATCTGTGTTTATGTGGATGTATGGGCTTTACGTCTTTTATTTTGGTTATTGTTATTTTACCTTCATTGTTTGCCTACTGAATGCACTATGTACGCACTTTGGACGTGCAAAATGTCATAAAGTGCTTTTATAAATACATTTTACTTACTTACTTACTTATAACTCACCCAGGCCCTTTGGCACAAATCACCCCAATCCCAGAAATTTGGATAATAAGCATGATGCAGTAATTTAGGGCTGACATCGTACTAACTGTATAGACTCAAAATGTAGCATACCAAATGTTTTCAAACTTGTCTATAATTGTTCAGACACAATAATCAAAAAACCTTGATCATGGAAATTTTACTTTGAAAGGCAAAACACAGTTTTTGAGCTTAAAGTGCTAGCTATCCTTGTGCTCCCTTCTTTACACGATGAGTCAAATGGATGGCTCTTCTTAAATATATGGTCACATTTCCAATTTCTTCCACGGTTTTCTAGAAACAAGGGGTGGCACAACTTCCAAAATGCACAACTTAGGCCACTCTCCCCTACTATGTTCAAGAAAATGTTTATGAAAAACTCATTATTTCTATATTTAAATTTATTTATTCTGCTTTCAAGGTACAGCATTGTAATGGTGTAGGCTTAATGAACGGTTCATAAGTTGTATCTATTGTCTTCATTAATCATTGTAGAGATTTGTAAAGCAGCAATAAAAAACAAATGAGAATGGAGTATAGAAATGAGATTAATTCACATTTATATAAAATGCTAACGAAGGTGACTTTAGACAATGGATCCAGTTTGGGCATAGCGCTTACAAATAAAACCTACATCAAAATGTGAAGTGAATTAACCCAATGGAAACACTTTTTGCATTCAGCAGCTAAAGGTATACTTTATACATTGTAGCTTGAATTGTGCTTGAAAGCATATAACCTTATTTTGATTCAGTTATTGATATAGTTATGTAATTAATACTGCATGTGGAATGCTGTGAACTTACAATTACGTACTTTATACTTTTGTATGTCAGTATAATTTCATGAGAAATGAAAGGTTTGTGTTGAAGCGAAACTCTCACATCACACTAAACGTATGCCTTTGATTAGCAGGCCTCTGTGTTTGGCTGTTTCTGTCTCAAACAGTCAGCTTGTCAGGCCAATCACAGGCCCGCCTCCTGATACATTACAATTCTCTCACACTTCACTGGGAAAAGGCTGAACTAATGCACTTCACAGTCACCTTCAATGGTCTCCATAGACCGGTGTTTGGCATGTTTTCACCCACACATCACTCCCAATGACTAATCAGCCCTTGGCCATTGTACTAAAGCATGCTTTAGTGTTATTTTTGTCACTCTCTCTTTACTGTATTTTACATCACAGGTTAAGATATTGTCCAATGGCACAGCAGTTAATGGTGCATAAAAGTTAAGTTACTTTATTAGTCATTTGTTACATTGAAATTTGTCTTTCTCACATATCCCCTCTCAAGTCACTACATTTGGGGGGGGAGGAGGGTCCTCACACAGGGTCAGCCATAATACAGGGCTCCTGGAGTTAAATGCTTTGCTCAAGAACACAATGGTAGTGATGGTGGGCACCGTAGATGTAATACCAGCCACCACTAGTTTTACTAATAACACCCTCCTTTCCAGTGCCGGGGATCAAACCAGTGAACTCATGGTCACTGGTTAGCCCCTCTTTCCTTTGAGTCTAGGCCATCCTACCACCCACTTGACCTATACTGAGCCCCTTGGCATGAGCCTTCCTTTGTGAGGGCGTAGGTGAGCAGGCTGAGCTCTTGTGCTCCATACCAGCACAGTGGCTCTGGTCTGATGGATGGTGGGGGCACACAGAGGTAACATGGAGCAGGAGTTGAGGCAGGGGACATGGCTGTGAGTCAGGCTGCATGTATAAACTCACAGCCATTTCTATCCATCCTCAGATTACAGTAGCACTCACCACCCTGTCGCTGTGCTGACGGCTGCAGCGCCAGCTCAGCCTGACAGCATTTGAAGCCGAGTGTTACCAAATCCTTAGCTCTTATTAGATCAGATTTTAGCTGGTTTCGCAACAGCAGCAAGTGCTGTGTGTGATGTGATTTTGATGTGAAGAAACAGCCCATTCTCCTCAGGGCTGCTCAGGCTTCCAACCGTGCTCGGGTAGAACCATGATGGAAAGAATGAGGTTCTACTATGGCCTTTTGTATGGAATTAACTTCCCTTGTGAAAATCTCTTACATTGTGCGTCAGGGACAGTTTATGATACCTACATTCAAAATATAGACATAATCAAATGGATTTGTTATCCTTAATATATGAAAATATAAGTTACACAACTAATTAAAAAAGTGTAAAGACTTCAAAATCCTGCAATGAATTTGGGTTTAAAAAATATACATAGGTGAATGCTAATAAGATAAGTTCATCTTATCTTCTAACGTAATGGCAGACTGCACGAGTTTGAACTTGTTTTGCTTGCAAAACATTTTCTTTATAGGAGTCGGTTTACATCCCGGAAATGATACTCAGCGATGATTTATATTTTACTAACTTTCATGCAAATGTAAGCCCAGTTGTAGATGCTTCAGGGTAGCCACCAAGCACACACAACTTCTTGAACACTGTGATGCCCAGATAAGGATTTGCCATTTAGTAAATGGAGAGTAATATCATCTGGTAGCAGACTTACTATAAACATAAGAAGGTAAACATGTGTCTGTGTGTATTTTTAAAACACAATTGGTCTCCTAGCATGCTAGCAACATTAGCAGCATACATACCTGAGTATTGGTAGTGAGTTTGGATTTGCTTGCTTGCTAAGACCTGAGGCCAAAACTACCTTGGTATGTTATAGCATATGAGCTTGTTGATGAAGTGACATTAGATGGAGCGAAGCAGAATAAAGTGTTGCCAGCCATTCTTGGTCTATTGTCCATGTTTCATGTGTGTATTATTTACTTAGTTAAGTTACCAACTCTAAATGTCTTCATGAGAGGGGTCAATGGACTCAGTAGTAACAAGAAAGTGACAATATTGTGCCTGGTTGGCCAACTGTGCTCAAAGCCAAGTGTTAAATTCTCAGGAGGCAAAAACAGAAACACGGCCCTCTAGCAATGAAAGAGTTACAGTCTATCATACTTTTAACCCTATACGAATGGTTCGGTACAAACTCACCTCCTACACAAGTAAATAATCTTAAGTATTTATTGACTTTGACAGTTGGCTATTATGTATCGTCATTAAAGAAATACTCCACCCAGAACATCATTATTATTCTACCTTTTATTTCAGCTATGTTAGGGTACGTTGCCCATAGTGCCATTTTCAGACACTGGTTATTCGCTCAAACCACTTTTTTTTTGGTTGCTAAGTTCTAAAAGATTAGCTTCACATTTAGATGGAAATCTAGCTTGTTTATAGTTATTATAATGGGGGTCTATCTGTTTGTCTTTCATGGAACAGTGTAAGAAAGTACTATGCATGGAGACCTGCATGCTGAAAAAACGTTGGGTGTTCATACACAGCAGAGCAAACTATATTTGTCAGCCATAAGATTGTCATAAGGGGAAACTATAGTTCATTTGGATTAGTTTTAGGAAAATAATTTGTATAATTAAATGTGTGACTTAAAGAAATATATTTTTCAAGTACAATGTATTATACTATATCAAATCTCATGAGAGTCCCCAGGTGGAAGGACTGCCTGTGAATCTTTTAAAGAACCGAGTGAGCGTCGAGAGAGGAACACGTAGCAGTTGAGTTAATGGTTGTGCTCCAGATTGAACAGGCTGTATATTTGGTCTTGTCAGGTGAGGCCATTTGACACTGATTACATCTATCACTTTGAGTGAGCACAATTACTCCCAAACATAAACATGTCAGCCAGTCCACACAACATCTGATCTTGGCCATTGATATTTCCTCACATACAAATCTTATCATCTTATTTTTGTTTATTTTGGAAAATATACCCACACACACACAACTCCAAAGACCATATGAAGTCTGGAAGACACGTTTTAATTGAAACTAATCAAAAATCACAGAAACCTTTAAATAATTGAAACAGCACACAAATACAAGTCAGCAGGTGATGAATGAGCGAGCAGGGGCTAGGCTCATCCATCACCTCACCGGTGCGCCCTGGCAGCACCGACGTGACAGCAACGGTCAAATAACGTTTAGCACACTGGGAACCCTGTGTTTGGGGGGAGATTATTACTGTCACAGCTTTAATGGATTAGCTTGGACTGGCTCAGGTTCAGCCAATGGGGTGCAAGGCCTGTGCATTAGCATATAGCTATCAGAGGTCCGGCCAGGCAGCAGCAGGTTGGTGATTGACAGATGAAGGTGGCTGCCCAGTAGACATGTAGCCCAGTCTAAGGCCAAACAGCGAGGAGCCAATTATATGGGGAGAAACAGGGTCATTCATCATTCACTTAGACACCTGTCCACACACACAAAGGAGACGGGAGAGCCTCAGCCAGCATCCTACACACTAGAGATGATGCTCATTAGATTGGACTGTGAGAAATAAAGCAAGCAGCGGCAGGCTTCATATTTATAGCACACAGCACAAAGACAATATACAGATGATGGGAACGTGAGCTCTGTGCCGTTTTGTATGTGGAACTATCTTTTTCTTGTCCCGTCTAGCTCAGGAGGCAAACACTGCTAGAGAGAGGGCTCCTAAACCACAACAGTACAATATATGTAAGCATGCTTGTAATTGCAGATTATTTGGAAGAATAGAAAAGAAAAAATGAATTTAGAATCTCTTGTGTTACATAGCTTTATTTCTTAATGTAGATGCAGACATTTATCAAATATTTTTTTTACTATATCCATTCATTCATTTTTACTATATTTATCTTTGCTTGTATTTGGTCATAAACCAAAGGAATGATCAAAGGATTGCACTGAAGATGGCACTAGATGAAACAACAGAACAACAGCAAAGTAATACAGTTCATTCTGAGAACATAAATGTCTGTACCAAGTTTAAAGATGACAATAAGATGAAAATGAAAAAGATGAAGAATTTGAATGGCCTTCTATTGTAACTGGCAAGGAAGTGGGATTTTTTGAAATGATTGTTTATATTCCTTATAAGCTGTTTGATACATCCATGTACTAGATGGAAATACACTAATATTGACCCTCTCAAGTTAAAGGGGTAGTCAGTGATTCTGGACAATGCTTGTTGTCAAAGTCCCTTTTAGTCAATATCAGTAAATATCTCCTCATGATCCGCTACCTGTCTGTACTGTATGTGCGCTGAAAAAAAATCCACTGTAAACGGGCATGTTTCTATCTATGGTGGCAACTTTGTTTACATAACTGATGGCAGAGCCTATTGGCTGTGTGTTAACACCAGATTTTGAGGAGATAATATAGATTTTGACAAACATTTTTTTGACAAGAAGCGTTCCTCAGAATTGCTGACTTCACCTCAAAGAACACTCCTTAAGTGCCAAGGCTTGTAAGAGCATGAAATGTTACAACGACCCAAAATGTAATAAAAAGAATGTAATAAAACCCAAAATGTAATAACTGGTTGATAATGTAACAAAATGCTGAGCGCAAAACATAATAACTTGTTGCCCAAAATGTAGCATATTATTAGCCTGGCATTCCCAGACCTGCCACTAGGCGCTGGCAAATTAAATTTGCTGCGCGTGTTGGTCTGGAAACGCTCCGTTGAAGCTTTATCAAGAAAGCCAGTTGTGTGAGTTTGAGACTGCTTTGGCCTCGACCCTTAACAATTTGGAAGACGGCGCTCAAATCTTTCATTAGCAAGTAAGTGGAATGTTCTATTTTGCCGACTGACAACGGCAAACGATTAATTTAACAGTTTAACAGCTGTTCGCTAAACAAAAGGGGCTTACGTCGCCTTGTGCATCGCTCTGATTGGTTGTAGTTCTATCCAACTGCGTGCAGTGGCATTTGAAATGCACAAGTAAGAGCCGCCCCTTGAGTTGGAAATTACTATTGATCGTGGCCAGACCCTCTATCGTTCAAGATATCAGGGTCTGGATTTCCAGGCAAGCATATTATGACATTTTGGGTCACTTATTACATTATGGAGCGAGCAAAACGTTTTTGTAGTGTAGTATCAAAGTTTGTGTATGAACACTTTGAGCCTTGAATTACATTAGAACTATTGAAAGAATGCTCTTATTGAATCTGAATTCTTCGTTGGAGCAATAGCCCTTTAATCCATAAATTACTGACTCACTCTATAATGTAATAGAGTTATTACGCTATTAGAATTAAAAATATCTTGCACGCTCCATAATGTAATAACCGACACACTATGTAATAAGTTGTTACATTTTGGGGTAAAGTTACTTTATATTGGGCTCAGTATTTTGTTACATTATTGACCAGTCATTACATTTAGAGTTTTGTTACGTTTTATTTATTGCATTTCGGGGCACTGTTACATTTTGGGTAGTTGTCACATTTGGGCCTCTTACAGGGCTATCTAAACTTGGGCATGAACATGTAGCAGGCAGAGACACCCTTCTTATTCATAATGTATTGTTATGCTATTATTATATTTTTAACAACCAAGGACAAAGAAGTTTACCTTTTGAAATTGAGGGTGTGTTTGTCTCGCCCCTACACTTCCCAGTCACAGCTCATCAGCCCTTAGCCCGCCTCCCTCCACTGATCACACACTATAAACTCCTGCATGACGCTGAAATTAACAAACGCTTGACATTTGCTCCATGTCCAATTACTCAATATCCAAGGCTGAGCACATGTTTAATCAACATTCATATCCCCTAGGGACGGAGCCCGAGCTCTCTGCTCCACCTCCCTGGCTACATTAGGCCTGTTCCCTTGGGCCCTATTGGCGGGCTGCTCTGTTTACCTTCTCCCAAAACTCAGACACTGCCCCCCCCCATCCCACCATCCTGGGTCCTGCCCTGCACATGGTGGGGCCGGATCAGGCGCACGGGGAATGGAAAGGGATCGATGGGCCAACCACAAAGAGTTACATATACTCAACAACATCCCCAACACTGTCACGCCCTGGTGGAGTTCAGCAAGCCTTATAGTGAGGGTCAAGAGCAGGTTGAACGTTTCAGCTCCACAAATCCACAGAGTGTCTGATTGAAAAAAAGAGGGTTTACTTTAAGTTGGTTGTTAAATGTATTGTTGAGATGAAAATAATGGAACAGAGGATACAGAGTTACGGAAAAATGTATTAATCAATTTTTGCATTATTAACGTATCTCTGTAGTCAAATATCATTAAAAATCATCCCTGTGTGTGTGTGTGTGTGTGTGTGTGTGTGTGTCCTCCTCACCGCGGGGTAGCCGTGCAGAGCAGATGACTCCACAGCATCTGGGGTGTGCAGGACAACATGCATGAGATGATAATGAGCTGCTCATCCATACAGCAGCAGTGCTCTATACCCTCAGCTCATATCACATTATGTAAAAATCCATATTGCTCCGAGCAAAATAAACTCAACAGTTTGCCTTACACAAAACAAACAAATAAACAAGCAAAACATGTTTGACAGTGACTACTGTGGCTCAAAGGTGGAGGGACACTAGTTCCAGACAATGAATCCATTCCGTTAAGACACTGTATTGGAAAAGTGTTCAGTGAGAGTAAAATGTAAACAATTAACCTCAGGTTTGATAATGTGCATATATATATTTTTTTCTCAAAATGGATGAACATTAACCATGGCACTTCATGCTGTATTTCTCTGTTGTCATGTTGTCAGTCTTGTTTAAAGACTGTCATAATTGAAATGTTCGTAACGCTTTATTGTATGCTTCGGACGTTTTTTAATTATTCTTAATAATTCTAATATGTTTTCTAGCATTAATTATATAAATTAGTACTGCTCGTTGTTTTGACCCCGCCTCCCACCACATGTCCACGTGTCCCTGGGCAAAGAGACACGGAACCCTAAATGTCTCCCGATGGTTAGCCTGCACCCTGCGTGGTAGCTGCTGCTATCGGTGTGTGCATGTGTGGGTGTGAATGAGACAACCTACGTAAAAGCACTACATAAGTAGCCTGGCACTGCCCGCCTACCTACTTCCTATGAATGAATTTCCCTTAAAGCAGCAACGAGTAACATTTAAATATCTTTTAAACAGCCTCATGTTTCCTCTCATAATCATAAATTACCTTTAACAGCAAACGAGACCATCTGTGCAAAGAAAGACTTTTTTATATAGTTTTTATTACTGCATTTGATCTGGTCGTACACCCAGTCCGATTTTCGGTTCACGCGTGCATGCTCTATGGTCACATATCCGTATTGGTCGCAGATTTCAGTGTGGCGCAGGAACGCGATTTGAGAAGCCTATGGCTCCAGGTGAGGGAAGGGGAGCGGGAGCCTTGTTTGAGACAGTTGTTTGTTCATAATGACTGATAACGGGGCTGAACCATCAAAGAAAAAAAAGAAAATGCAATGAAGAAAAGCTAAAAGGGAGAGTGATGGGCGGGCGGGAGGTATATACGTATATACAATTTCACGCAGCGAACCTAGACTGCAGTGTTTACTCCTAAATGAATGAGCGGTAGCCTACTAAAACAAAGTTTACTTTGCCTCACCAGCATCATCAGATGACCATTATTCATCTGAAATAGTCATTATTTACAACATAAACACATTACCTCATCGTGATCCATACTAACTAACTGCCATCTCTCGTTCATTCGCTTGGTGTGAGGACACGGACTCGTTCAGCTCCGTGAGAGGTGACAATGCATCAACTCATTGCAATCAGGTGTGTTTAGCACTTACTGCCATTAGTTGATGCTGTGTCACCCATAGACTCACAGAGCTGAAAAGAGTCCGGTGCCCTCCACACTTTCAACACACGGACACGCACCATATTGCTTCCTGATTATTTGAATCTTGGGTTGCGTTCCGAATCGCATACTCTTTCTTTTTTCTATTCTACATACTACATCTGACGATAAAAAGAATCTAGTTAGGATGCAGTAGGCATACTATTGGGACGTACTTTTCTCTCTTATTTCATCATAACATTGCGCCTTGATCTTGCCTCTTGCTTTTATATCCGTCGCATCTCCGTTTGTTTTCATAACATGGACCTAATAGGCTTTGTCGATGTTACGTCACTTCACGTGCGCACTGGATTGTGGGTCAGAATCGCCCAAATAGCATGCACTTTTCAACACTAACAATCTTGGCCTGAAGTAGACCATCCGGGTATTCTAACCATCCTAAATCTGGCCACAAGAATCGGGACATCTTAAATCTTTTTTCTACATACTATATAGTAGAAAGTATGCAATTCGGAACGCAACCTTGCACTCCCTGCACGAGCTAGAAAACAGCTTCACGACAGCTGGCTTCGTTAAAATACTACCGCTTTTGTTCAAAGGTGTCGCCAACGTGCCGACTTACTCGTAGTGGCTTTAAGTCAGTGAACTTTTTTCACTGAGGGCCACAAACAGAAAAATCTACGAAGGGCCGGGCCACTTTGCAAAAATAACACATTTATCAGGACATGGAGCTGCTCTGATGTTTAGTTTCATAGTGTCTTTGTAA
Organism: Hyperoplus lanceolatus; assembly: GCA_026929865.2. Lineage (NCBI taxonomy): Eukaryota > Metazoa > Chordata > Actinopteri > Uranoscopiformes > Ammodytidae > Hyperoplus > Hyperoplus lanceolatus. The sequence continues at coordinate 3,201,463 of CM049414.1, read as the reverse complement.
ATTGTAATCCCTCTTCACGGCAACACTTTACTTGCACATTAAACAGATACATTCCCCCTCTTGTTGCTTGGTGCTCTTTTTCTTTTATGGGACACATTTCTCTGTAATATAATGAGTGCATTTAAATTATTTAAAAATTAAAAAGGCCATATTACATTATATTTTTAAAATGTGCTACGGGCCAATCAATCAGTTTTGACACCCCTGCACTAGTGGGTTAACTAAGAAATGCAAAAAATAAAAAAAAAAAAAATATTCAAAGGGCCATATTCATTATATTTTAAAATCGGCCGTGAGCCAAATAGTTTGGACACCACTGCCTTAAGTAGTCAGTCTGGGTTTCCGGTATATTTGCGGGTTTTATCCGGTACATTTTTCCTGTCCAATCAGCGAACAGAGAGAGTGGCTGAGAACAATGAGGTGCGGCAGTTTCAGTTGTAGTCAGACATATGTCACAACCAAACGTTATGCGATTGGTTGGCAGATCCAGAGTGGCACTGGGCAGATCCAATAGTTTTAAACTTCAATAGACACCCGCCTTCAAGTGAGTTAACGTTTGTAAATTGAGCGATTCCAGACCTTCTGTACATACTGTATTAAATGAAGTACGATGGTCTGGTAGTACCAGGCTACAACTTAAGTGCATTCCATTTATATTTTATGAATTACTACAATAATCTACAGTATTTTAGGTATTGCACAGTAGGTCAGCTAACAATGAAGGAAGGGAAATATGAATAAGCATACACAGAGGAACTTTTAATACAAAACATTTTAAAAATCTTGAACTGGATCGACTTAAATGGCATCGTATTACAAAGTGCTTTATAAAGAACCTTGTACTTGTACACTTTCTTTTTATGCCAACTTTAAACAATAAATCATACATTTTAATTAGTTTGTATTTGTTTGTTGTGTGTGTGTGTGTGTACGTAAACATAATCTACCTGTAACCTTTTTTGGTTAAAAACTACTGTACATACTATTTGTATGTTTAATAAACTGCATTGTTTTGTCACACAGCCCAATTAGTAAATTACGATGTGAATTATTGCCCTACGGTCTTATTTACATTCTCACAAGAGCTGTTAATATGAAGTCAGTATGCAGGTCTATAGTAAAAATTTCACTAGTAAAAATACTCCATGACATGTATAATTTAGTGCTATCAAATGATTCGAATATTTAATCAAGATTAATCGCATCAATGTCAAATTAAACTCGCGATTAATCGCAATGAATCGCACATTTTTATCTATTCTAGCCTAAATGTCCCTTGATTTCCTATTGTCCAATATTTTTTTCTCATTTTAATGCTCTTATCACACCCATTCTCTACACCCTTGTAATTCAGTGTATTTTTCCTAAAATATCGTAATTTCCAATTCAGTGCAAATAGCCCATAAGGTTGATCCCCCCCTCCACCCCACTCCTAGAACAGCATATATAAATGGAACTTCCTTTTTTATTGAAAACCAAACTATAAAACAACATAGGCTATATATGACAAATTAGTATTAAGGCTAAATTAAACTGGTTGTTAGGCCTAAATGTTTTGGGAGTCTTTCATCCACGGCTTATTTCAGACTGGGTGGAGTTGACACACTATACGCCTGTGTGAAAGTGAAAATGAATGACTGGCGGCTGTCACTAACGTTCATGAAGGTTTTGGTGTGAGTGCAGGGTTACATGTAGGACTAGGAAGCGCTAGGTTCCGGTTACTGCTTCAAAATAAAAGTAAAAATTTACTTAAAGCCACTACGAGTAACATGGTCCGTTGGCGGCCCCTTTGGACAAAAGCGGTAGTATTTTTACGACGCCCGCTGTCGCAAAGCTGTTTTCTAGCTTGTGCCTGGCGTGCGAGTGTCAACTGAGAAGGGCGCAATATAGTGCATGTCCGTGTGTTGAAAGTGTGAGGGTACGGACTCTTTTCGGCTCCGTGAGAGTGGTTAGTGACACTGCATCAACTAATGCCAGTCAGTGCCACACACACCTGATTGCAATGAGTTGATGCAGCAGTTTCACCTAACTACTCTCTCTCACGGAGCTGAAAGATTCCTCACAGAAAGCGAATGAACGTGAGACGGCAGTTAGTATGGATCACGATGAGGTAATGTGTTTGTGTGGTTGATGTAAATAATGACTATTTCAAATGAATAATGGTTATCTGATGATGGTGAAGCAAAGCAAACTTTGTGTTAGTACCAACCGCTCATTCATTTAGGAGTAAACACTGCAGTCTAGTTTCGCTCTCGTGAAATTGTATACACGTTGCTTGGCAACGCCCTCGTCCCGCCCGTAGCCTATATCACTCTCCCTTTTAGCTTTTCTTCATTGCACTCTCTTTTTTTTCTTTGACGGTTCAGCCCCGTTATCAGTCATTATGACGACAAATAACTGCCTCAAACAAGGCCCCCGCTCCCCTTCCCTCACCTGGAGGGATAGGCTTCTCAAATTTCGTTGCTGCGCCACACTGAAATCTGCGACCAATACGGATATGTGACCATAGAGCCTGAAAATCGGACTGGGTGTGTGACCAGACCAAAAGCAGTAATAAAAACTATTTAAAAACGTCTTTCTTTGCACTGATGGTCTCGTTTGCTGTTAAAGGTAATTTATGATTATCAGAGGAAACATAAGGCTGTTTAAAAGATATTTAAATGTTACTCGTAGCCGCTTTAAAGGAGCTGTAAGCGGAATGGTTCTTTTAGCTAACTTCCTGTCAGTTACTGCAGTTAGCAGTTCCCTCGCTCGTCCCTATGTCACCACATTAATGCACTGCGGTCTTCGAGCAGCAAGTTATCTAGCATCATCTCAGATCCATAAGTGTGATAAAACATGATAAAAACCATCAAAACAGACATTGGGAAGGATTTTTACCTGCTCCGCTATTGTAGGTGCATAAACATTCACCCATGTCTCGCTCTGGCGTGCACCGGCAGTGAGACCATGAGTGAGACGGGTGCGGACGGGTGTCGGTTTGTAGCGTTCTCTCTTGTGATTGGATAACATTTCGGGATACTACATAAAGTTTAAATGCTTATTACATACAGAGCAGCTGACTAAGAGATTGGCCTTATGAAACGCGCACATCATGTAAGTGATTACTGTATGAATAAAGAGCGATTTGACACTTATACCATTTAATCCCATCGGTCACAAAAGTGACCGTAAAAAACATTTCCAGTTTAAAGGTCCTAAAAATGTTACTGAATGGAGAATCAACCTATTTCCAGAAAATACTGATGTTAAAAAAACTCCCAAACACATTTGTGCAGTTTCATATGTTTAGTGTAAATTGTCACATGATCAGAGCTGATTACTTCCTGGTTGCACCATCCGAGGAGGATGGCTGCATCAAAGCACCAACAAAAGAGGTCAGTAAAGAGGGTTAACATAAAGATGAGACAAATATTTTTGGTACACATCATCTTCAAGGTGTCTAGTATTGACAGGTCTATTTACCTTAACTCAACTATGTTCAGTATGGTCACAGCATGAGTAAAGTTGTTGATGGCAACAATAGTGACCGGTGGGATAACACAGTGTAGCTAGCTAGCTAACTTTCTACTCTGTTCTTCCTTTTAGCTTAACTTTGAATGAAATTCTCTGTATGTTGGACCTTGTGGACCCTTCAGACAAGGCATGCAACATTACAGTTGTCCCTCAAAGTGAGAAAGACGCTGTCGTCAGTGACTGTGACAGTGATGGGTCAGACATGGACTTTGAGGGTGAGACAGGCCATTTGCCCGCTAGGCTGCTAAACGCAAGTGCTGAACTTATGCAAAGAAATTATGAAACAGATGTTATCAGTGATGATAACTCCCTCCTCACCACTACCCCACTTCCACCTCCTGTTGATTCTGAAGAGCCATGTTCATCTACCCACCAGACAGACAGGGTGCAGACAGACGAGCCAAGGACCAAGTTGCAAGTGGTCAAAAATAAAAACCGAACCTTCAAACGATCTAAGAGGCCTGTCACAGCAGGTATTCCAAAACACACAGTATACAGCCCAAATGCTGCAGAATGTGTTAAACAAAACTGCCCCAGCCCAATGGATGTTTTCCTACTAATGTATCCACCCACCCTTAGAGAGCTAACCCTTGAAATGTCCAACCTCTACTCCACCCAGACCAAGGGCAAGCAACTGAGTCTAACAATGGATGAACTCTTAACATTCTATGGAATACTGATCACATCTGGGTACAGCTCTGTCCCAAGAAGACACATGTACTGGTCACTTGACAATGATGTACACAATGAAAGCATTTCCGATACAATGCGAAGAAATCGCTTTGATGAAATAATGGCATCAGTTCATGTGGTTGATAACACTCAAATCACTGATGATCCATTTTTTAAAGTCAGGCCCATCTTTGCTGAGCTCAATCAGTCATATAAAATCATGCCATTTCAGGAATGGCTGTCAGTGGATGAAAGTATGGTCCCATACTATGGCCGACATGGATGTAAGCAATTCATAAAAGGTAAACCAATCCGTTTTGGTTACAAGCTATGGAGCCTTGCCTCATCGAGTGGTTACATGCATCACATGGAGCCATATGGTGGTTCCCACACCCTCCTTCCTGAGACTGGGTTAGGTCAGGGACCCAGCGTAGTTCTTGGCCTTGCAGAGCAGGCTGAAGTGCCTCAAGGTTGCAAATTCTTCCATGACAACCTCTTCACTTCGCTTGCACTCCTCGGTGAAATGACAAAAGAGGGTATGGGAGCTGTGGAACAATGAGACAAAATCGTCTGTTTGATGTCCCATTCACATCACAGAAAAAATTCATGAAATTCCCCCGGGGAACATCTGAAGTCCTGACTGAGGAAGAGAAGCTGTTGGTCCGTTGGAAAGACAACAACATTGTCACAGTGGGGACAAACATGGAAGATAAATACAGTGAGACCTCTGTAAAGAGATGGAACAAGCAGCGGCGTGCATTTGACACAGTCAAACAGCCAAAATGCATCAACCAATACAATGAGCATATGGGTGGTGTTGACCTTCACGATCTACAGGTTTCAAGATACCACATCTCGATCAGGTCCAAAAAATGGTGGTGGCCCATCTTTGCATGGTCCCTCAGCAGTGCACTAACAAACAGCCATCTCTTTTACAGAGATGTCATAGGAGGGACCATTGACCTGCTCACCTTCTCACGTACAGTGGCACAGTCTCTTATGCAAAGGTTTGGCAGAAAACCACTGAGCCACGGAAGGAAGTCTCTACTGGCTGCTTCTGTAGAAAATCAGGGAAGATTTGACAAAACTTCTCACTGGCCAATCAACACCATGCATCGATTCCAGAGATGTCGTCATTGTGACAAACGCACTACTTATGCATGTGAAAAATGCACAGCACCACTGCACATTGAATGTTTCAAGGCCTACCATGGGCAGTAGAAAAAGAGATCGGGATAGATAAAAAAAGGGCTAGAAAAGCCAATAAAAGAAAAATAGAAAAGTCTGCAAGAAATAAGGAGTAAAACATACTATAGGATGAAATGTTGACAAAAAAGAGGTTTTTGAAAAGGTCAGTTCATATCAGTCAAGCAATGACCATAGTTGTGATGCACATGCACTTAGTTCTGAGGCCTTTATGTACAGTAAGTAAAGTTTTGTTTAGTGCAGGCTTCTACTTGAATGCAAGTTACCTCTATTCTGAGTGGTCCGTTTAGTTTTAAAGACGCATATGACTACTCCATAGTGTTCAGTGAATGTTGCACTAAAATGTCACAATTACAATGTTAAAATGAATTATGCACTAAAATACTACTAGTATTAAACAAAAGTGCAAGGTCAAATGTTACAACAAAGTTACCATATGAATGTTTTAATAAATGTTAAGATAATAATGTTAATGCTGATGGGTGTCTTTTCGTTTTTGCTTTCATTTGTCGTATTCATGTTTTTCATATGTGAAACAGTCACACTAACATGTGATAAAGAACACTAGCATATTTTAATACATGCTGATACTGGTACTGCCAGTAACAAAGCTCTATATTCCAACCCAGATATAATTGAGCTGAACTATGAGAAATTTGATGACTGGAAACAAGAAAAACATAAAATCAGTATATACATTATCCCACCGGTCACAATTGTGGCCGACAATAAAACACACTTTTTAACCTATTTTTCCATGAAAATTTCCCAAAATAATGATAGACTATTTCAAAGGGTTACCAATAGCACATGATTTGGATATTTTCATGTCTGGAAAAAATTTGGGATTAAATGGGTTAACATAAATAAATCGCTTACTTCACCTTTAATTGTGTTTCAATCGGTTGTATGACACAGAATACAGAGGGATGCAGGGACACAAGAATGGGTGTTGTGTAGAAATTGCCAGATTGCTGAACAAAAAGGAGGATTACATGTGTATGTATGTGTGGTGCGGATATGTGTCAGCCAATGATGGATGAGCGGAGGAGTGTGCTGCCTCCCTGTAGTCTCACACACACCGGGCTCAATCCCCCCATCCATCTGAGTCTGCCCCAGCTACCTCATCTGTCAGGGTAAAAAGCCATTTTCGGCGCAGTGGTGCATGGTGCTTAAGGTTATGCCATTGCTTTATTAAAAACTTGGATGTGCTCCTCGCATAATGCTGTGTACACTAGTCCAAATGTTCACCAGCAGTTTCATTCAACACCTTATCAGGTTTGGAGTGAGGAATGAGTGCCCTTATTTTGGGCCTTCTGAGTTTTTAATTCTTAGAATATACCAATCTTATTGTACCAATTTATTTATGAAAATCAACACACACAAACACCCTTGCTCATTCAACCACAATTAGAAGGAAGGGAAGCGACGTGATAGGAGCAAATATTTACTTGTCAGGGGATGATACTGTGCCTCCGATCCGATGTGTTGGTTCTTATGAGACGGCTCATGTTTGGAGACGGTGGTGCTGAGCTCTGGGAGACAAAGACAAGGGCCACCGTCATCATTAATCTTAGTCAGTGGGCAAGGCTTGGCCCAATCTGCATGACCAGGGCAGTGACAAATGCCACTATTGGACTGGGGCGTCCGCATCTCCCCAGCTTCATTTCCCCTTAATGTCACATCCATCACAGTGGGCCCCTGTCCTGCCCTGCCATGTCGCAGGAGATGAGGCCGATCATGGCTGAGAATTAATTGAAGAGACATGAGTTAGTTTACAGGGCGGAGCCAAAGTCCCAAACTTGCAAGAAGAGATTTCTTTGGTGTTTGCTGGTAGAAATGGTTTGTCGCAGTAGATTTGTTTATGACTGTTGGTGTTAGAAATGGAAGAAATATCTTTAAATGCATACTAGGTAATTCTGGAGACCGTTTGTTGATAAATGACTTTGTCAAAATCAGTGAATATCTCCCAACAATCTGCTACCTGTCCGTATTGTGCGTGTATTCGCACAGATTCTTTTTTCAGCACACACACAGTTTGGACATGCAGTGGATTGTGAGGAGATTTTTACTGATTTTAAAAAAAAAAAAAGTTTTTTGTCAACAAACATTTTCCGGAATTACCTAGTATGCCTTTGATGGTGCAATATATTCTCCAATGCTGAGACCTTTTCTTACTCCACCACTGAACAATGACACATCTTTGTGTGTGATATATTCTAGATAGATTTAGTTCAGGTGGTACTGTGGTTGGAGGTATCAATGTACTACTGCCCTCTGGTGATCAATTCTGCCATGACATATGTTTTTGTCACTGTTTCTCCACTGAAAGCAAAATGATCCTTTTAAGTATATGGATAGAAATACAAAGTCAAAAACATTCTAATAATGATCATATGATGCATCACAGCACATCACTGATACATCAACTGTATGTTCCAAGAAAAGAACAAAGACATTCAACATTCATTCAATGTGCAATGACAATGTTTTGATCATATACATTTTATCTGGTTACAATTTGGTTGAATGCAGTGAGAGATTTCTAAGTGTGTTGTGGCAAAAAAATTATGCTTATGGTCAAAGCTGAGATATGTGCGCACATGTTTACACTTAAACCTCACAGAAACCGCTCAGACCACCAAAACTTGCGCTGTGTTCATTTCGCTTCGTAGATTTCCGCCACTTCGGATTTAAATGTCCATTTCCGACTGGAACCTTCAAGGGAACAATCAAGGTGTACTGAGCTTGCTGGCTTGATGAAAGCCTCTAAATGAGGCGTTTTTCTTCTTCTAGCTACATCTTCTATTTTGTAACATGTGCCCCTTTTCCTCCCCCCTCCCTTCATCATGGTTTAGCCTTACACTACCAATATCAACAAAGATGTTCCTACTTTATCTAAAAATCAATTATGACTCATTATCTATCTATCTATCTATCTATCTATCTATCTATCTATCTATCTATCTATCTATCTATCTATCTATCTATCTATCTATCTATCTATCTATCTATCTATCTATCTATCTATCTATCTATCTATCTACAGTGGAGGAAATAAGTATTTGATCCCTCACTGATTTTGTAAGTTTGCCCACATACAATGAAATGAACGGTCTATAATTTTAATGCTAGGTTTATTTTAACAGTGATAGACAGAATATCAAAAAGAAAATCCAGAAAATCACATAAAAAAAGATAGAAATTATTTTGCATTTCATTGAGTGAAATAAGTATTTGATCCCCTATCAAAACATTGCTTAGTACTATGGTGGAGAAACCCTTGTTGGCAAGTACAGAGGTCAGACGTAACCTGATGACCAGGTTTGCACACATCTCAGGAGGATATTTGGACCACTCCTCTTTGCAGATCCTTTCCTAATCTTTAAGGTTTCGAGGCTGTCGCTTGAGCTTCAGATGCCTCCACAGATCTATTGGATTAAGGTCCGGAGACTGGCTAGGCCACTCCATGACCTTAATGTGCTTCTTCTTGAGCCACTCCTTTGCTGTATTTTTAGGGTCATTGACGTGCTGGAAGACCCATCCACAACCCATTTTTACAGACCTGGCTGAGAGAAAGAGGTTTTCACCCAGTATTTCATGGTACATGGCCCCATCCATAGTTCCCTCGATGCAGTGAAGTCCACCTGTCCCCTTAGAAGAGAAACACCCCCAAAGCATAATGCTTCAACCTCCCTGCTTGACTATGGGGATGGTGTTATTTGGGTCATAGTCAGAATTCCTCTTCCTCCAAGCATGGCGAGTCACTATGATACTAAATAACTTGATTTTGTTCTAATCTGACCACATCACCTTCTCCCAAGCATTCTCTGAGTCGTTCAGGTGTTCATTGGCAAACTTCAGACGGTTCTGTACATGTCCCTTTTTGAGCAGAGGGACCTTACGGGCACTACAGGATTTCAATCCATTACGACATAGTGTGTTACCAATGCTTTTCTTGGTGACTGTGGTCCCAGCTGCCTTGGGATCATAAACAAGCTCCTCCCGTGTAGATCTGGGCTGATCCTTCACCTTTCTCATGATCATTGATACCCCACAAGGTGAGATCTTGCAAGGAGTCCCAGACAAAGGCAGATTGATGGTCATTTTGTGTTTCTTTCATTTTTGAATAATCGCACCAACAGTTGTCTCCTTCTCACCCAGCTTCTCGCCAATGATCTTGTAGTCTATTCCGGGCCTTGCAGGTCTACAATCTTGTCCCTGATGTTCTTAGACAGCTCTTTGGTCTTGCCCATGATGGAGATGTTGGAGTTTGATTTATTGACTCTGTGGACAGGTGTCTTTTATACAGGTAACAAGTTGAGACAGGTGTGTTTTATACAGGAAACTAGTTGAGATTAGGAATACTTTTTTAAAGCACAAGGACTAATCTGTGGGAGCCAGAAGTCTTTATGGTTGGTAGGGGATCAAATACTTATTTCACTCCATGAAATGCAAAATAATTTCTATCTTTTTTTAATGTGATTTTCTGGATTTTCTTTTAGATATTCTGTCTATCACTTAAACTCAAATCAATAAACCTAGCATTAAAATTATAGACCGCTCATTTCATTTTAAGTGGGCAAACTTACAAAATAGGTGAGGGATCAAATACTTATTTCCTCCACTCTATCTATTTATCTATCTATCTATCTATCTATCTATCTATCTATCTATCTATCTATCTATCTATCTATCTATCTATCTATCTATCTATCTATCTATCTATCTATCTATCTATCTATCTATCTATCTATCTATCTATCTATCTATTAAATATATTTCTGAGGTTCAATGTTGAATGATTGAATGTCAGAATAGTTTATATTTATTGATCAAATAGTTCTTGATGCAATTCCTGATCTACTCGCTGCAGCTTCTCCAGACTTCCCACTTCTTTAAAACAAATTAAATTAAAATGTATAAGCAGGAAAATATTTGCAGCCCATCATTTTAAAAGAGTTATGACTTTTTAAGGCCTTTTATCTGACTTCTTTGCAGTTGCTGATTGGCGGTGGCAATACTTCACGATCCACCTCAAACCAGGGGCCTATTGCATAAAACTAGGATAAGGGATTAACCTAGGATATGTTGGTTATCCTGGCTTGCGTTAGCCATGATCCGGTTGCATAAACGCGGAGGGACAGAAGTTACCATGGAGATTTATCCTTTACGTTTAGCCTGGTCGGGACCAGGCTAAACGTAAAGGATAAACTTATTCTGTTGCCTGATTGGCTCAGTCAGCTGTCACTCCGATCTGAAATCAAGGTGTTCAACAGTTATTCCATGATCTTCTGTGTACTGCTTTATTTTCATTAGCCTGTTTTAAGGTACCACATAAAAGACTGCATTGTCATTTAGTTAAATTCTTTAGTTAAGTTTAGTTAAGTTCTTCTTTTTTATTTATTTAACCTGAACCATTTATAATTAACTTAATTATAATTAGATTAAGATGCAATGATATAAATTATAATAATTGATGTTCAATATTGCAGGCTATATTTATACAATTGATTATCGATGGCAGAGTTACAAGTGTGGGTCAAATAAATTCACTTTGTACTTATCACTATATCGAGGTGCATCTAAAACAAAATTCAATATCAATGAAAAATTAATTTTTTCTGTAATTGAATTCAAAAAGTGAAACTTAAATATATTCTAGAAATTCATTACACATGAAGTGAAATTAATCTAGAATAAACATACTTTTCAGAAGGTCGACATTTCTGTATTATAAATCCTTTTTCTGATTGGTTGTATGTAACATTCTAATATTTTGAGATAGTGAATTTTTTATTCCATGATCAATCAATCATCTAAAAAAAAAAGGCTTGACATATTTCCCTTTGTGTAATGAATCTATGAAAGTTTCACTTTTTGAATGGACTTTCCATGACATACAATTTTTTAGATGCACCTGCAGACTGCTCACTGTCAACTATTTTATCATGAAACAATGCAGGGACATCAAGAACAGTTGACAGAGAATACATCTCCTGTATAAAATTAACTGCCCCCTCACTTACGGTTTAAACTAGCAAAGCATTGTGGGAAAATGGGCCGTCTTTTCCATTTTTCCATCAGTAAATCTGTGTTCGATCTTTGGGTCTACTTCTGAAAGCTGTGGGCTGGCACTTAACAGAATTACTTACACCTGGCTTGACAAAGCAGCCCCTTTACATCCTGGATTGGCGTTTAAGCAACTGACTAATCCAAAGTGCCCAGGCTAGACTTTGTCAAGGCTGGCTTTATCAATCATCCTGGATGTCTTTATTCCACTTTTATGCAATAGGCCCCAGGATGATTGATAAAGCCAGCCTTGACAAAGTCTAGCCTGGGCACTTTGGATTAGTCAGTTGCTTAAACGCCAATCCAGGATGTAAAGGAGCCGCTTTGTCAAGCCAGGTGTAAGTAATTCTGTTAAGTGCCAGCCCACAGCTTTCAGAAGTAGACCCAAAGATCGAACACAGATTTACTGATGGAAAAATGGAAAAGACGGCCCATTTTCCCACAATGCTTTGCTAGTTTAAACCGTAAGTGAGGGGGCAGTTCATTTTATACAGGAGATGTATTCTCTGTCAACAGTTATTGATGTCCCTGCATTGTTTCATGATAAAATAGTTGACAGTGAGCAGTCTGCAGGTGCATCTAAAAAATTGTATGTCATGGAAAGTCCATTCAAAAAGTGAAACTTTCATAGATTCATTACACAAAGTGAAATATGTCAAGCCTTTTTTTTAGATGATTGATTGATCATGGAATAAAAAATTCACTATCTCAAAATATTAGAATGTTACATACAACCAATCAGAAAAAGGATTTATAATACAGAAATGTCGACCTTCTGAAAAGTATGTTTATTCTAGATTAATTTCACTTCATGTGTAATGAATTTCTAGAATATATTTAAGTTTCAATTTTTGAATTCAATTACAGAAAAAAGGAAATATTCATTGATATTGAATTTTGTTTTAGATGCATCTCGATATAGTGATAAGTACAAAGTGAATTTATTTGACCCACACTTGCAACGTCATCTGCCATCGATAATCAATTGTATAAATATAGCCTGCAATATTGAACATCAATTATTATAATTTATATCATTGCATCTTAATCTAATTATAATTAAGTTAATTATAAATGGTTCAGGTTAAATAAATAAAAACGAAGAACTTAACTAAACTTAACTAAAGAATTTAACTAAATGACAATGCAGTCTTTTATGTGGTACCTTAAAACAGGCTAATGAAAATAAAGCAATACACAGAAGATCATGGAATAACTGTTGAACACCTTGATTTCAGATCGGAGTGACAGCTGACTGAGCCAATCAGGCAACAGAATAAGTTTATCCTTTACGTTTAGCCTAGTCCCGACCAGGCTAAACGTAAAGGATAAATCTCCATGGTAACTTCTGTCCCTCCGCGTTTATGCAACCGGATCATGGCTAACGCAAGCCAGGATAACTAACATATCCTAGGTTAATCCCTTATCCTAGTTTTATGCAATAGGCCCCTGGATGTCTTTATTCCACTTTTATGCAATAGGCCCCTGGACCCCAAATTTACCCAAAACAGGATGTTTTGGGTAATTTCACACATATTAATTGATTGGGAACAAGCAGCAGGCTAGAGTTTTGTATATGATCTTGGCAATTAACCATTAACTTTGTTGGCCAATACCTTAGCATTGATAAACCACTGTGTCAGCAAAATGACGCTATTTAGCTATCAGAAGTAGTTTCAACCATCTCATTAACACAACTAACTAGAAGAATTAGCATATGGGGCTAGCTAGGCAGTACTGTTTGCTTGTCTGTAACATAGGATATTATGGGCTATTTAAATGATGTGACTTCAAGGTAAGGAATAATGTGTGGACAATCCCAAAAATAGGAATAAAAAGGTTTTTATGAATATGAAGTCAAAAATACATTAATGATGTGTAAAGTCCATGTAGACATATTGTTGGAAATAAAGGTATATTTTTTTTGGCAAGGGACACAAAGGTATGTTGTTCCATCAGACTGTCATAGCAACATAAATATCAAAAAGCACAGTCTTCTGCCAGACATTGAAACATGTAAGATGTGAGTGGAATTGACAAGCTCATCCTGTGACAAATGGGAATATTGTGCTTCCATCATCACTCACACTGGAGCAGAGAGAGAGAGAGAGAGAGAGAGGTAAGTATACTGTGTCTGAATGCAAGTGAACAGAGGCCCAGGCCAGAGGAGAGAGAGCACAACAGAGTCTGATAACAGGCGGCTTTTAACAATGATTCAATCAGGCAGCTCAGCCCCTCAGCCAAAGTGCCAAGAAGATGAGCCCACGCCTGTGTGTTACAGCGATTAGCCGCACGCGCATCACACCAGATGAAGGAATTTGTCATCATTTGCATCATTCCACAGAGACAGAGCCAGAGCTATGGTGATGGGTCCAAGGTTTGTCATGTCCCAGGGCATGTGTCCGCAGAGAGGGAGCGTGGAAGAATCATTTTTTTTTTCTTTCGACATTGTAAACAAAATAAAAAAATCTCAATGTCAATTTGTCAGAAAAAAAAGTACTTTTAAAAATTGGATAAGGTTCTGGAATACACTAGAACAGTTTATTTATATACCATTATTGTAACCCTAGATCTGGCTTGTGTTTCCACTGCCAACAGCAGCCATATTTGGCAGGCTGTGGTGAGGACTATTTTCTTTGAGAGGCCAAGTCTAAATGAAAAATAGAAAAAATGTCCTCTCACATACACAAATGCTGCAAGGAGCTCAAATGAATGATCTGCATGAGTTTAAGAAAATGTCTACATAGACATAGGCATAGTAAACTCTGAAAAGTGTGAGCTCATCATGTTGATGACACAATGTAGTGCAATGCCAAATATGATCTACACTACAGGGTGAAGAAGAAATATATTTGTTTCATTGCCAATACAAAGTTTTTTCAATGCAAGTGTTTCAATGACCATTTTTTTCAGTTCAGGTTGTTTTTAATGTTAAATTAATTTTTCCATTCCAAAGGTTTACTTCACATTCTGCTCCACAGCAGTCACCATCATCCTCACTCAAAGAGCTTGTTAGTAAGCTTTATTCATCATTTAAAGGAAAATGGCCTTTGCCAACTCCTTTCATGTTGCATATTTTGTCTTTTTTTTGGGTGCCCAATTCCAATGTCATTGAAATTCAAATATCACAATATGCATTGTGGGTATGTGAGGCTTGACTGTAGTTTGGATGGGGTTGTTATGTTTTTATAGTGGGATATACAGTACACCACTTCCTACTTGATCAGATGTTCTGTATTTTTATTGCCACAAGGTGACACTATTTCCCCGCTGTGTGATTACTCACTGTCAACACAGGAGAGGGCCTAAATCGTTGACATTGGAAAGGAGTGATGAAGAGGAAGATTTGCTTAGTGTATATGCTCAAGGATTGACGACAGGGTGTTCTTGGCTAGCAGAGGTTGTTTTTTGTTATTGTCATGCTATGACACCACAGATATGGGGATTGAGCAGGGACTCATTTTGGTCATTTCAAACATCTACTTTTAAGCAGGCATTAAAAACAGTAGAAGTTTGTCGTGTCATTTGTTGAGATGAATCTGTTACTGTCAGTACCGTATACTCTGTTTGTCTATGTGCATGCCTGGTTGTATACATCTATAGCATTAAAGCAGCAACGAGGAACTTTCAGGGTGCACCGCTATGAGCTGTTTATATATGTATAATGGTAATAGGACAATGGTGAAGCAGATTCAATTTAGAGGTAGCACTTTATAATACAGCCCATCTAATTATGTGGAACTTAAAGGGGACATATTATGAAAAACAAAACATTTCCGGTGTTTGGTCACATTTTGTAGGTTATTGGGGTCCCTACCAGCACACACAAGCTTCAAAAAGACAAATATGTCAGTTTCTTCTGGGATAGGCCACTTATTTCGAAAAATTTGACCATTTGATGGTCTGTTCCAAAAAACACCGACTGAAGACGAAATTGGTCGGTTTTCATTAACATATTATACTCCCACGGGAAAGCTCACCAGAACTCGACAGTTGATTGGCAAATCAAGACGCCCCGTTGGTAACCACACACAGCTGAGCCTTCACTAGCTAATGCAACAACAGAGTAGAAGCAAACTGCAGTGTTAGCTCATCCTCAAGCTACCATCACACCCCAGCCTCGAAGCAGACTATTGCATAAAACTAAGATAAGGGATCAACCTCGGATATTTCGGTTATCCTGGCTTGCGTTAGCCATGATCCAGTTGCATAAAAGCGGAGGGACATAAATTACCATGGAGATTTATCCTTTACGTTTAGCCTGGTCCTGACCAGGCTAAATGTAAAGGATAAACTTATTCTGTTGCCTGATTGGCTCAGTCAGCTGTCACTCCGATCTGAAATCAAGGTGTTTAACAGTTATTCCATGATCTTCTGTGTACTGCTTTATTTTCATTAGCCTGTTTTAAAGTACCACATAAAAGACTGCATTGTCATTTAGTTAAATAGTTATTCTTTTTTTATTTATTTAACCTGAACCATTTATAATTAACTTAATTATAATTAGATTAAGATGAAATTATATAAATTATAATAATTTATGATAGTCTGTTCATATTGCAGGCTATATTTATACAATTGATTATCGATGGCAGATGACGTTGCAAATGTGGGTCAAATAAATTCACTTTGTACTTATAAATATCGAAGTGCATCTGAAACAAAATTAAATATCAATGAAAATTTCCTTTTTTCTGTAATTTAATTCAAAAAGTGAAACTTAAATATATTCTAGATTCATTACACATTAAGTTAAATTAATCTAGAATAAACATACTTTTCAGAAGGTCTACATTTCTGTATTATAAATTCTTTTTTTGATTGGTTGTATGCAATATTCTAATATTTTGAGATACAAGATTTTTTATTCCATGATCAATCAATCATCCAAAAAAAGGCCTTACATATTTCACTTTGTGTAATGAATCTAGGAAAGTTTCACTTTTTGAATGGACTTTCCATGATATTCTATTTTTTAAAAGCACCTGCAGACTGCTCACTGTCAACTATTTTATCATGAAACAATGCAGGGACATCAAGATAAGTTGGCAGAGAATACATCTGCTGTATGAAATGAACTGCCCCCTGATTTACGGTTTAAACTAGCAAGGCATTGTGGGAAAATGTGCAGTCTTTTCCATTTTTACATCAGTAAATCTGTGTTCGATCTTTGGGTCTACTTCTGAAAGCTGTGGGCTGGCACTTAACATAATTACTTACACCTGGCTTGACAAAGCGGCCCCTTTACATCCTGGATTGGAGTTTAGGCAACTGACTAATCCAAAGTGCCCAGGCTAGACTTTGTCAAGGCTGGCTTTATCAATCATCCTGGATGTCTTTATTCCACTTTTATGCAATAGGCCCCAGGGCTGAATGGATTTACTTAATTTTTTGTTTGACTATCATATGCCCAGCAACAAAGGTTGGCAATCTGTTAGTGTGATCTGCCGTTATACTGGAGTGTGGAGGAGACTGTGTGCCTTGAAGACTGATAGACACCATCTCTCCTCTGGAAATCTAAGTAGTCCTATTTAAAAACAAATCTGTCCGTTCATGAGTTTAATGTGTGTAATGTTCTTTAATTTATCCCTCCTATAATAACCAACACCGACTGAAATGAGATAATGCCGCTGGGTTAAGTAGTTAGCGTCCGCTAGCTTAACCGTTAGCTTTATGCTAACGGTTAGATCTGTGAGTCTGTCCGTGACCACCCCTGTGTGAAAACAGACGGTGTATGGTGTGTTGGAAACTGAAGAGTATTTGTTTGTTGTTGACAGTGTGTAGTTATACAAGCAGTCGTGGTACGCAGCAGTAGGCCTATTACATCTCCAGTGTAATGTACATAATAGACAGGAATACTGTAAGTTGTCTCTGCTGCTGTTTGTTTCCTGTCCATTATATTTCAAAAAGCACACAGTATCACTCAGAACTCGTTGCTTCTTGAGCAAGGGCATACTGAATCTATTAGTACTAGCCTATCTTATTTAATAATGGAAGAAAAATATATTTTCATTAGTTTGTAGCTTTGCCATAACTACAGATGTATGATATATCAGCTAGTCTACATGATGTAACATTGAATGTGTCATGTTTTACAGATATGAGTGACCTGACAGAGCGTTGACCCACAAGGACCGTCACACTATCTGTTCCATCAGAGGACTGTTCACTGGGTGGAACAGGTGGTCTCCTTCAGGGCCCACCAGCAACAACTGGACAGTTACATACAAGCTATGGCTTTGCTTCTGTTTGAATTATGTACACTTTATATTTCCATTTCACTGGCTATGAATAAACTGCTTTATTTTTAAGGATGGTTTTGGTCTTTTTAAAATGTAATGATACTGTGTTATAAGAAAACATCTTCAGAGAGATAAAGGGTTGAATTAAAAAACGTATAAGTCAATGCATGTAGATCGGTCAAAAAACTAGTCCAACATCCTGACTATGAAAATGTGAGTTTCAAGTAATCCTTTTTTACTACATGAAGCAAACAGTGACAGTAAGCAACACAATACATTTTTTAACAGTAAAACTTTATTATAAATGAGTGATCACAATACAAATGATACATTACCTACTAGATATTGAAAAGGTGTCAGATAATTTGCAGCTCTGACTGTAATTTTTTCTATACTTTTTTTTTTTACAAAAGATAATGCCTTTCCAGTGAATCTTGACATGATACATTCCTTTCCTGCCTCGTTGCTGTACATTTACATGTTACCTCAGCATGGCTTAACAACCAAAGCTTTTTCACTCCACTGGGTTGTAGATCATTCCCCAGTGTAGAGACATACATAAAACGTTGTATGTTACAAGTTTAGAGAGTTTATGCATAAATACTTAGCTCATATTCTGTTACTGACTGTGACATATTTAAACTGTATGTACCTGAGGATAATGTCAGGGAAACCAGATATCTTGATGCAATTTTCAAAGTTTTCAGCTCAGACTCCTGCCTGACCAGGTTCAGTTGTAAAGCTTTTGGTTTAGAAGTGGTAAGTGTACCGATATTTGCTGTAGAAATTAAGCTAAACATGTTTACATCGATCTCCATGCTGCATTGGCCAAAAGTAAACAAAACTGACAGCTGGGCGTGTGCCATGCCCATGTAGGTAGGTATAGAGTAAATGAGCAGGGCGGTGCATGCACGCCCATGTAGATCTGACCAGTCAGAGCAGACTAGGTTTTTTGCGAAGGGGAGTAGATGTCAAAACCAACCTTTTGAGATAGAGAGCAGAGAAGGCTGGAAAAGGCGATGAAGAAATGGGCAATGGTAGAAAACTAATGGGTTTTTTGAACAATAAACCATGAAAACCTCTTCTAGTAGACATGGGAAATACACCTTTAAAACCGAGATTTGGCATAATATGTCCCCTTTAAAAGGCAGCATTTGTCCTGTGTTTGTCTGTGCAATGTTTGTTTACACTCTTTTTTTCTTGCGGTGGAATTGATATTAATAAATATTTCATGTTGTTAGAGCCATATTTTTATGTTAGTTTAAAATCTATATATTATATTTATATTTTAATTATTCTATTAATTAATCCCTGTTTGACTTAAGTGCTTTTTATGTTCTTGCTTATTTAAATTTTAAATTTATATTGTATAATTTTGATCTAGCCTAACTACAGGTAGCTGGCAGAGAGTGGGTGGGTAAACTGAAACATCAGAAAGTTGGGACCAAACAAAATGCTTTATTTATGCCCTAGGGTTATATCAGACGGACACTAGAGCCGCTCAAAATGCCCCTTGTATTACTTTAGAGCAAGTGTGGAAGTTCCAGTAGCCAACTAGATTGAAAAAGGGCACATACAGTATGCACTTAGTGTGATCAGTTGTTAAACTCATTGTTTTCCAGAGATTAGGGATAGACTCGTTTTTTTATCCCCATGCACTTAAGCAGGGCCATTTACTACAGGTTGTCCTTCTTAAGTTGTTCTATTTTTGGAAAGGCAGTGAGACAGTTAACAAGATTACTCTTTGGAACCAAACGCTTCAATTTACTATACAGAGCTTACCATCCTCTACTGCACATTCACTGACATGGCTTAATCAAGGATAAAGGTAGAGGGTGATGTGTTATTCAGTTCAACTTTAGTCCACCCTCTCTGTTCTCTGTACCTACCATTCAATTCCTTCCACACCTCTATCTAGTAGAGTACCACAGTGCGATTAGTGGGTATTAGATTCAATAGCCTCACACTTGGATTTCAAATGGTTATACAGTTAGTTTGGTTGGAAAATGCCTTAATGTTTGTGGACCTCTAAAAGGTCTGAGCAGTGATGAAGATTCTGCTGAGAGCTGTTTGACTTACAGCTGACCACCAGCTGAAAGTGAACAGTAAACACCACTTAGTGCACTGCAATTATTCCCTGCTCAATAAAGTCCCGTGGACAAATGAAACCTTCACTGTTTATTGATACTCACATAGGCCCAATACACACATTCACACTCACTCATGTCAGGATTTTAATTTTTAAATATTAATGATGTTATAGCCCCCATCATTAATTTGCATTTGCTCATATATAATCAATTAAACAATCGACATATTCTTAACATGTGATCTAAAATGCTCTCATTTCAGGCCTTGAGCAGGGACAGTTTGAGGAGGAGAAATAGCAATAAATCTAAAATAGCAATAAATCTTGTTGTAAAACTTTACGATGTTTTTCCCATAAGATAAGCCTAGAGGGCAAGGCGATGTATCTGTTTAATAACAAAGGCCTTCTGATAGTTCCTCACTCAGTTCACCAAGCTTTAGATACATTCAAGGCTGGGAGCTTAACCCTACTTTCGGCATAGTTCATGAAGAGGATGGCCAGGAAGAAGAAGAGGATGATCCCTGAAAACACATGGCATCATTATCCTTTGTTTAGAGATGTTAAAAAGCCTTGCTGTCGATAAGGACTTTCACTTTTTTTTTCACTTTTGGCTGTCTCTGAAACCTGCATACTCTGTCCTGTGATTTGACTCCATTAAACAACACTTGAGAACTTTGAAACTTTTTCCAGTCATTCTTTATTTTTTTACCTTCCATATTTCTGAATAAACGAACACGTATTCTTATAGTTTTAATAATTTGGTGACCCCGACGTGATTCGGTGGAAGGAGAACTGTCGTCCTGGGAGCTGCGGACCACTCACTCAAAAGAAACTGCAGAAAAAGAAATACGGTAATGAACACCTGTTGTATAAACCGAAGTTCATAAATTGAAAATGCCAAATTTGTTTGAGTGATTGGGCCTGAGTTCAGACCTAAAGTTGAGTAAAATTCCAGTCATTCTTTACTTTTTTACCTTCCATATTTCCGAAAAAACAAACACGTATTATTATTGTTTTAATACTCACTCACTCACACACACACACACACACACACACACATACATACACACACACACACACACACACACAGGAGGACCCATAGACAATAGTGATCAGTTCGGCACAATGTTGAGTGGATCTGACCAGGCGTGAGTCCCTGGCTCCTGCAAAACACCAGTGTGCATGTGACGCAAAGGAGTCTACTTAAGGTGGATTAGCGCTGAGCTCAGGACTCTCTGCCAATCAGAAGAGAGTGGACAGGCTGCACAGAGGGAGACACGCGCACAAACACACACCCGTTCATTCAGTGGATAATGTCGGAGCTCTCCGACACGTACAGAAAAAAGGGAATAATAAGACCCTCCGTTTTTTCAGTAGAGTTTTTCGCCTTAGTGTGAACTTTTCCGAATGAGCCATAATGGGGGAGTGGACCATATTAGAGCGCCTCCTGGAGGCGTCCGTCCAGCAGCACTCTACTATGATCGGAAGGTAAGAGTTTAGGAGGAAATGAAAGAAACCTGTGTTGCTCTTCTTGGAATGGAAGGAGTCGGATTCAAAATGTTTCAGTGTCAACCCATTATGGAGCTAGAGAGAAACACACAGCACCAAAAGGAAGAGCAAACCCTAGAAAGCCCTGTTTGGTTATTCAAACCAAATATTGTTAAATGTGTCAAAGGAAGCAGATGTTTTTATTATTAAGGATAATGTAGAGGGCAAGTAGAAATTGATATTGACATTATGATGAATTAGACTGCCACAGTGGGGTCTAACGCTGTTATTTCAGCACTGGACAGCTCCCACACTGAATACATGATATAACTGATTTCTGCTGCAAACTAGGTAGCACCTTCCTTGATCTACCTGAAGGTCTGCCAGTGGAAATACAGAGCGCTTTTTCATAGGTCACCCAGTTTCAACGCTGCCATACTGAGAAATACAGAGAGAGATTTGTGGAGCTGATTAGCTTAATCAACTTTGTGTCCACTTGTTTGGCGATGGCTTGAATGTAACAGACATTCATTTACAGTAGGGGAGAGTGGCCTAAGTTGTGCAACTTTTCACTCAAAGTGACTTTAAAGTAAGGCCTTGACAGTAAAGTCTCCAACTCAAATATGTACATATATTTCAGGGTGTTGTGCATCCCTGGCAATAAAAACTTTGGATCTGGAATAAACTGTTGAAGAAATATAGCTTTCGGAAAAAAAGTTGTCTTGTTGCACAACTTGCCCCCGGTGTGGTGTAAGTTGTGCGGTTGGAGAGAATACCATGGGGTGAATTGTGCCATTGATATATATCTCATAAACTGTAATGCAAGACAAATCCATTAGACAATCACTTATTTAAGGTGTATTTAAAGTAAATAGTTGACAAAGATTGAAGGACAATTTTCTTAAACAAGGCCTAGCAGATCTAATGGTTTTACCTGCAAAGCTCACAATGACAAAGTCACCATCATCATCTTTCTGGCCATCTGAACTCTCATCAGTGGTGTCGTTAAGTGGAATTGAGATGTCACTCTCTTCTGAGCTACTGTAGACAATCACTTTCTTTTGGTGACCAGCGTATACAGCCATGCCACTGACACAACTCTCAGAAATGTACTTTGCACTAGTTGCTCCGCGCTTGTGGAACCAACTGCCACCTGACAAATGTGATTCCCCTACATTTATGCCTTTAAATCAAGGCTCAAAACCCATATGTACACCCTGGTGTTTCCTCCCCATTAACTATCTTACCTCTGCACTACAATCTGTGTTTATGTGGATGTATGGGCTTTACGTCTTTTATTTTGGTTATTGTTATTTTACCTTCATTGTTTACCTACTGAATGCACTATGTACAGCACTTTGTACAGTGCAAACTGTCATAAATGTGCTTTTATAAATACATTTTACTTACTTACTTACTTACTTACTTATAACTCACCCAGGCCCTTTGGCAAAAATCACCCCAATCCCAGAAATTTGGATAATAAGCATGATGCAGCAATTTAGGGCTGACATTGTGCTAACTGTATAGACTCAAAATGTAGCATACCAAAGCACTAAAACACGTGTCAAATGTTTTCAAACTTGTCTATAATTGTTCAGACACAATAATCAAAAAACCTTGATCATGGAAATTTTACTTTGAAAGGCAAAACACAGTTTTTTGAGCTTAAATGTGCTTATATCTTATTCCTTGTGTCTCCCTTCTTTACAGGATGAGTCAAATGGATGGCTCTTCTTAAATATGTGGTCACATTTCCGATTTCTTCCACGGTTTTCTAGAAACAAGGGGTGGCACAACTTCCAAAATGCATAACTTAGGCCACTCACCCCTATATGAAAAAGTTACACACTATAGCTTGCAATTCCTTTTCAAATCTAAAACATGTCTCACAAAAAGTGAGACATGTAATACACAGAAACATGCAATACATTTGACAATCCAAAACAGATTTAAATGGTTATCTCAGATCTGATCAGCAAATCACTTTGGAACATATGTCACTGAAAAGTGAACACTCAGTAACAGAAGTAGGTTAGTAGTAGTTTTTTGTTTGTGGGTTTGTAGCATTTTAAAGTCAGTATTTTCCATTAGGCGTTGATTTCCATTTTAAGTATTTTATTTCAACAATTTTCATTTTCATGAAATTAACATTACACAGTGCATACGTAAAGTATTCACAGCGCTTCACTTTTTCCACATTTCGGTATGTTACAGCCTGGAATAACTCTGGATTAAATTTTGTTTTTTCTCAGAATTCTACACATAATACCCCATAATAACAACTTAAAAAAAATTTGTTAAAGAATTTTGCAAATGTATTAGAAATAAAAAATGGAAATATAATATATTCACAAGTATTCACAGCCTTTGCTCAATACTTTGTTGTGGCTCCTTTGGCAGCAATTACAGCCTCAAGTCATTGGGAATATGAAGCCACAAGCTTGGCACACCTATCTTTGGCCAGATTCGCCCATTCCTCTCAACCTCCATCAGGTTGGATGGGGGCGTCAGTGCACAACCATTTTCAGATCTCTCCAGAGATGTTCAATGGGATTAAGGTCTGAGCTTCGGCTGGGTCATAGGACATTCACAGAGTTGTCCTGGAGCCACTACTTCGATATCTTGGCTGTGTGCTTAGGGTCTTTGTCCTGTTGAAAGATGAACCGCCACCCCAGTCTGAGGTCAAGAGCGCTCTGTTCATTGCTGCATTCATCTTTCCCTCTACCCTGACTAGTCTCCCAGTTCCTGCCGCTGAAAAACATCCCCACAGCATGATGCTGCCACCACCATGCTTCTTACTGCATGTCATCCCCCCCCTCTCTCCCCATTTCCCCGCTATCTCTCTCTGATCTTGAACTGTCCAATAAAGGTTAAAATAATGAAAATATATCTTTAAAAGAAAATATAAGATGTAATAATATTGACTAAGTAGAATAAAAGTTTGTTGTAATTTAAAATCTTGCTTGAGGTTATATGTCACAGTGCACATAATATTTACCTTTATTGATGTGTAGATGCCCTACTTACTGCGTGGTAACACAGTTAAAGTGAGGTATGATTTGATTAGGCAATCAACATCCTCTCTACATTTAAAGCCAACAAGATGTTCACTGTAATGGACAGTCAAGCAGGATTTTTTCTCATAGAAAATGTATTGGAACTAATGCTGCCTGGAGGGTAGAATAAAAGTATTATAGCATGTTTTACATGATGGTTAGCAGAAAGGTACATGGAAAATAAAAAGTTAAGAGATAACACATGAACATCCTCTTGTGACTGCAAATCCTGTGACCCCTTATGGGGTTCTCACCTGGGAACCACTTGCCCCGGACAAAGCCTTGGTTTGTCCAGTCCTTTGTATAGCCTCACTGTTGCTCACCAGGCAGCTTTAGGAACAGCCACTCAAAAACAAAACGATTGTTTCAGTATCATTGATAAATTACACTAAATATGTATACAATTAATGAATAACACAGGTTCTAACTTTGTGAGATACCTCTCAGAAGAAGCCAGAATCACTTATGTATTTAAACAAAAAAATGTCTGTGAGGCCTGTGCACAGAAAGGGGGTGTAAAGTCAACACAACTATTGGAAATGTGAATCTATTTCTGTTTCCCTCAGGATCCTACTGACAGTGGTGGTCTTCTTCCGTATCCTGATTGTGGCGATAATTGGAGAGACTGTGTACGAGGACGAGCAGTCCATGTTCCTGTGTAACACCTTACAGCCAGGCTGTAACCAGGCCTGCTATGACAGCGCTTTTCCCATCTCCCACATCAGATACTGGGTGTTCCAGATCATCATTGTGTGCTGCCCCAGCCTCTGCTTCATCACTTACTCTGTGCACCAGTCAGCCAAGCAAAAGGAGCGCAGCTTCTCCACCGTGTACGTCTCTATGGATAAAGACAAGGACTCCACGAAGAAAGAGGACGGCAAGAAGAGCAAGAACCTCATTGTGAACGGAGTTCTGCAGAACACAGAACACTCCAACAAAGAGGCAGAGCTCCCCGAGGTCAAGGACATCCTTTACTCTGCCTTGCGGGCTCCAAAGTCCAAAATGAGAAGGCAGGAGGGCATCTCCCGGTTTTATATTATCCAGGTGGTGTTCAGAAATGCACTGGAGATAGGATTTCTGGTGGGTCAATATTTCCTGTATGGATTCACTGTTCCTGCGGTGTATGAGTGTGATCGATACCCTTGCATCAAAGATGTAGAGTGCTATGTTTCCAGGCCAACAGAGAAGACTGTGTTTCTGGTCTTCATGTTTGCGGTCAGTGGCGTCTGCGTAGTTCTGAACTTGGCAGAGCTCAACCACCTTGGCTGGAAGAAGATCAAGAACGCTGTGAGAGGAGTGCAAGCCAGGAGGAAGTCCGTTTATGAGATCCGGAACAAAGACTTGCCCAAGATGAGTATGCCAAATTTCAGTAGCAATAAATCCAGTGATTCTGCATATGTTTAACTACATGTTGTTTAAGATAAGAATCTTAATAGCAGTATGAATAGCAATTCATATAGTTTTAGTCTTCAAAATAGACAATTAAACCATTGTGAAACTGAAGGGGATTTTCAGTGAAAGTCAACGGTTCCAGGAAACAAAGCAAATTGCATTACAAACCAGTGAGCTTCCTTTCCACCTTTGCAGACTGTTTTACAAGAACTTAGATTTTATTGATTGTGAAGAGACACATAATTTCAAACTGATTCCTAAGGACTCAAGTTAAAGGTGCTACGATGATCATTAATGACATGTAAAAGCAAATAAGTCCATCAGTGCAAAGAATGCTATTTGCATATAGTTTTTCTTAAAGGCTTTGTCATGGATACGCTCACCAAGGAACTACAGCTGGCGTAGTAAAAACACTACCGCTTTGGTCCAAAGGGGGTGCTAGGATTAAAACAAACTGAAAGTTCCTGAGAGCACCTTTAACTGAACACAAAATGGAGATTTCTATCAAACTGACTCCATGTTGAATTTGCCATGGTATCGATTTTATTCTTTTTTTGAGAGAGACAGGCGGTCGACCACTGGCAGTGATTAGACATTTTTGTTTCCTTTTTATGTAAAGTGCTTCTTGAAAGCATGAACTGATACATGTAGAAAATTGCAGGCTGACAAAAAAAGGAAGAAACAAATGATTGGCTCTTTGTCAAAAAAAAGGTGAGCACAGTGTTCTATAACAATGGGTTTCTGTGATTTATTTTTATTGTTTACATGTGATCAAGTGCCATAAATAAACATGTATGTATGAAGTATGCCACTGTTAACAAATATTCATCAATTAATTCAACCTTTATTTACACTCGAGAGATCATTGAGGGGTGAATCTAATTTCCAATGAAGTTTAGTCAATGAATATGAAAGCATCTGTATTGAAACGTGAGCAGATTAAGGCACATTGACCATAGATTGTACACGGTAGCCCATAAAGTTGGAATACAATATTTTTGACCTCTTCCCATCAAATGATTGTGATAATGTGAATTATTCTTCATAAATTAAAGTGTTAATCTTCTCAAAACTGTATTGATCAATATCATCCCAATATAACACAGTGAAAATGAAACCACAATTAACCTTTGCAATCTGTATATGCCCTATGTGTTCTTGCGTTGTCGTTTCGCAGCCTAAAGTTATTCCCAGACCCTTCTTGCTTGTGGAAGGCAATAGTTCTCCAGGATGTCCATGTGCACGACAGCGTTGACGTTTCCATCGAGCACCACCAATGGCGCTATTCTTCTATAATTAATATTGGCCCATACGATCACTTAGCCGCCACCTGCCCGAGTGGTTTCCTGGATGCAGTCATCACAGAGGTTCGAACCACTTAATCACTGCACCCTTTGTCTTTCATCTATACGGTTGCCAGTGCCAACGATGTCATGCTTGTCAGGGGTGGCCAAACTCAATATCAGTGAGTGAGTAACATATGAAAGAGTAGTATTGGACATTCCTATGTGTGAAATACCCTCACATTTTGTGTTTCATGTTCAATTGACCAAAGTTAAAGAAATGTAAACAATACCCTTCCTATTGTTCAATACCCCCAATTTTGTTTAAGCCTGAATACACAGTTTGCAAAGGTTAATTGTGTTTTTTTTTCACTGTGATATTTTCGGATGTGATTGATCAATAAAGTTTTGAGAAGACAAACATTTTATCTATCAAGAATAATTCACATTGTCACAATCATTTTCACGAGTAGAGGTCAAAAATACGTTATCCCAACTCTATGGGTTTGACTGTGTATATAGTACAGAGAAAAACAGTGTGTTAGAGGTCATAACATTAAATCTGCAACAATGCTCTTAATCTTAAAACTGCTATTATTCAGGCTATACATACTGTAAATGACCTACCAAGTAGCTGTCCATCAAATGTAACTTGTCAGATGTATGCTGACAATGTCCGTTTTATCTCCCAAGAGAATTCCCACAGTTGTTTTTAACTCTTGTTTATATTCACCCGAAAGCTAATGTTGACAATGCTACACGAGCCATGACTGAATCGGTGCAGCGGCTTCAGATCACTGCGCCGGACGCACCGGTCTTTGTCATGGGTGATTTTAATCATTGTAAACTGGGGAAGAATCTGGGTCATTTTTACCAGTATGTGACTTGTCCGACTCCAAGTGTCTGGATCTTTGTTTTGGAACAGTCAAGGGGGCTTATAAATCTCTTCGCAGAGCTCCACTTGGTATGTCCGACCACAATGTTGTTTACCTAGTTCCGTCATACAAATCGGTCCTGAAGACAAACAAGCCGGAACAACGTTTAGTTCCGGCCTGGACGGAGGAGTCCACTCAGTGTCTCCAAGACTGTTTCTCCTGCACTGACTGGGACATATTCAAAGATACCTGTGTGGATTTGAATGAACAAACAGAATCTGTGTCTGCGTACATTTTGTTTTGTGAACAGATGATCATCCCCCGGAAATCGATTTCCATTTACTCTAACAATAAACCCTGGGTCTCCAAATCTGTCAAAAACATTATAAATAAGAGGAATATAAGCTTCCTTCAGGGGGATATGACACAGAACAGGGATCTGTCAAAACAGGTCAAAAAGGAACTCAAGCTCGCTAAGCTAACATACAAGGACAAAGTTGAGAAATTAGAGTACTGGGAACTCGCGCCCGGCATGGGAGGGTCTGAAAAATATGATGGGGATGCAGTCAAACAGACATGACATTGCTTGGAATGGGTCAACCGACTTTGAACTGTCTAACGAACTCAATGTTTTTTATAACCGTTTTAATGTCCATGATTTTAGCGAGGAGGTGTCTGGTTTTAAAGATGTTGATGTTGATTTTAACACTGTACATAGCAGTGTGTCCATTGACGAGGCCATGGTTTTAAAACTTTTCTGTGGTGTTAAGGAAAGGAAAAGTCCTGGTCCAGATGGCATCGGAGGTCGGCTGCTGAAAAACTGTGCTGGGCAGCTGGCAAATATTTAAGAAAGCACATCAGCCTATGTACTTTTATCGGAAGCTCCGCAGTTTTAATGTTGACACCACTTTTATGAAAATGTTTTATTCTTGTTTTATTGAATCTGTTCTCACTTTTTGTTTTGTCTGCTGGCACGGGTCACTTTCTGTGAAGCAGAAAAATCACCTGCAGGCAATTGTTAAAGTGTGCAGCAAGATTGCTGGAACCCAATTGAGTAACCTCAATGACCTGTATAAGGTTAGGTCATTGAGTAAGGCCCGCTCAATGGCTGCCTCGACCCATCCCCTGTACCCTGAGTTTACCCTGCTGCCATCAGGGCGCAGATACAGGCTTCCACTTTGCCGAACTAACCGGCTGAAGAAATCATTTATGCCTGCTGCCATCAGTCTGGTCAGTGACCACATGTAAATGCGAGCTGTTGGTGTTATCTGTTGTCTTATATGTTTTGCTGTCTTTCTCTACTGCTGGCTGTACAACAAATTGCCCCTCGGGGATAATAAAGATACCTTGAACCTTGAATGCAGTTGTACATGCCAACAACAAACATCAAGCTGCACAAGATATATCAGCTGCTATGATTAATGTATCAAACTGGTTGCAATGTTCTCACCTACATCTGAATGTGTCTAATACTGTCTGTGTGTTCTTTTCCAAAAAGGCAAGTTCTGATCCTTAGGTGTTTGTACATGCAACAAAATCGAAATGGTACATGTGTTTAGATGTTTAGGAATCATAATCAATTCACAACTCTGATTCAAACGAGAAGTGATTTTTTTTTTAAATTTTATTAAATTGGTCCAATTTTATATACAGTACATCAGAAATAATTCAACTATCGATTCAGCCAAACTATATTTTAATGCAATGGTTTTGCCACATATGACTCACTGTATAACAATTTGGGAAGTGGCGTAAGGCCACAATAAAGCATGTCGAAATTGCTTTTAAACAAGCCCTTACACGTCTAGACAAAAAGCCCACAATGCACCATCACTGTCGCATCCTGAAATATGATTTGCTGAGCTGGGAAAATGTAAGAAAATATGCAGTTTCTAATTTGGTTTACACAACCTTACATGGACTAGCCCCACCTCCGTTAAAGGATTTTACAAAGAAAAACACAAGTAGGGCAACTGAAGCAGGCTCCAGAGTTGACTGTGTGCAATAATACCTGCACACACACGTCTGTGTGTGCATAAAATGTGCAATAAGGCATTGTACAATCTATATTTGCACTTCATACATTTGTGTAGTAAGGCGATGTGCAATAACACTAGCACTTTAATACCTTAGCACTTAGGCACTTATCACCAAATTAGTATGTTACCCGAACTTCTGGTTTGTCATGAGTAACATTAACTTCTTGTCTTGTTTGTTTATTGTACTCCTGTTATTTTTTTTATTGATCAATTGCGTTGCGATATGTTTTGATTTGTTCATTTGACACCAACCTGCCAAAGGGACTAAGGATGTAAATGAGCCACTGGCTATCATCTTGCATATTAAATGTTCATCAATATGCACTGTCCCTATTTTAAATAAATAAGAATCTGAAAACTAGTCTATCTCCTTCTCTTTCAATCTGTTCTATTATATTGTATTCCAATTCTAAATCACATATATTCATCTTCCATTGTTACAAACTCAGGAATAACCCTAGCCTGGTCCAACCAGACCATCGTACTTCATTTCATTTGTACAGAAGGTCTGGAAGTGCTGTAATTGGCAAACATTAGGCTCGTTCGACCTAACTTTCAGCTCGTCTGGAAAGTAGACGAGAGTAGCCGAGTGCAGTCGGGGGAGTGACGAAAATGCCTGACTGAAGCCGGACAGCTCCGAGTCGGAAGTAGCGTCCTTGTTGCGGATGCAGTTCGTTTTCTAGTTTTATTTTGAAGGCCTATTAGAAACATATTCGCAGGAGAGTCACACATGCTACAACCGATTAGAAGCAGAACACAACACAAAGACGAGTAAACACTTTAAAAGCGAGGGGCATTTTCAAAACAAGAAACGAGATATAAGCTAATATCCCCATTCCCCACACATCTTTATCTTTCTTGTTACTTTACTAGAACACCTACTTTTAAGTGATAAAGAATAATTTACAAGAATAATTTACAAATCCAAATAAAGGAGGTTTAGTATTTCTCCCTTCACATAACGAATATGATCGGCCTAAATAAAGAAGGTCTAAGAAAAGATCCCTTATTATTATTGTAGAGATGGATATGATGAACTGTATTATGATGTGTAACAAACAAACTACTTGTTGTAGTTTTGGTCTGGCTTTGCGACACTACATGTAAAATACAATTCCCAGACCATTTAGATCACTTGAAATAAGCCTATGATTTAATCTTAATGGTATAAAAATCACTTCACCAAGATCTTATGTGACTCAAGTTTGTGTTCACTTTTAAATATATCTATACAGGAGAGTTACACATCCAAATTATTTCTATGTCAAGGGTTCAGAGGTTTAACTCTGATTAAGTACATTTCTGCTTAAATGCATATTGTGGCGGCCTAATGATTAAACATAAATTAAAATCAAAAAGAATGGATCGTAATTTAATTTTGAGCGGTGATGTCAGACTTTTGCCTAACCAATTGGGGAAACGCATCAAAGGCACGAGGTTTAAACTCCCAATTAGCGCTCAGCTCCGCCTGTCAGCAAGACGTTTCCCATCAGACATTTCGCTCCCGCGCCCATGGGGAGCAACTGCAGCGACTTGCTCCAGTGTCTGTGTCCGTCTTGATACCGCACTTCAAAGTCTCAAGCAGCCGACCGCAGCCAGCCACGGGTCAAGTGGGACAAAAGTCTAACCATAATGCAGTGCGCTCAGCAAGACGAGCGTCATAATTGCGCAGGTCTTAGCAAGACGGCGACAGGTCGAACGAGCCTATTCACTCACTTGGAGGCGGGTGTCTGTTGGATCTGCCCAGTGCCACTCTGGATTAGCAAACCAATCGCATCACGTTTGGTCATCACGTGTGTCATGAGCCGGATTTTGACGGTGCGTTCCAGTTGGACATGGAACTCGGAAATTTCCGACTTCACTACATATTGTAGTCTATGAATCTACCGGTACCTGGCAACAGTAACTTGTTAGAGCCTAAAGTTTAGTTATTTGGACGAGAAAGGTTTTAGGCGTCCATACTTTCGCGAGCAGATGCACTGGAACACAGACAGGTCGGAACTCGGAACTACCAAGTCGGAAATCTCCTTCTTCCGAGTATAAAGGAACGCAGCATTCAACTGAAACTGGAGCGTTCTCAGCCACTCGCTTTGTTCGCAGATTGGACGATCGTAGATTCTCCGGAGAATCTGGGAAATGCGCTGTACACCCAGACTACTACTGAAGGGAAAATGAAATTTGGCCGGAAGTAGGCGGGAGGGCGGAGCCAGGCTAGAATAACCCAGGGTTCATTTCTACTCTTCACACTTAATACAGACAATTGTAAATCTGTTCAAAATAAGTTTCCTAGCATCAATAATGACTAATAAAGGGAAAACACATAATTGGACAGTGGACATATTAAGCCAACCATTGGTATGTGACAATGTACAATGACTGATGGTCTTTGTAATCCAGAGAAACATGTTTAGTACATGGGAAAATGCATCTTTAACACCGAATCTAATGCTGAATTATTGAACTGAATCACCTGTAGTCCAAACTAAGAGCTGGTTCTTGACAAAGTGGAGGCTCAAGATTTGTTTTGGCTTTGTTTGTAGAGATGACAATTGGAACTCAATTTTTTGACGAGTTTTCTTTGTCAAACTTTTTTGGTAAAAGTAAATATCTTTTCTGAAGTCAATTTGTTCACACAGGCATTTGCTCTGCTGTTGGGTAAGGAGAGTGCAGTCAGTCCTTGGCTAACTTCAGCATTAGTTTGCAACAGTGCTGGTAATCTAGCCTGGCTCCGCCCGCCCGCCTACTTCCGGCCAAATTTTATTTTTCCCTTCAGTAGTCAGTCTGGGTGTACAGCCCATTTCCCAGTTTTGCCGGAGATTCGACAGCCGGTCCAATCAGCGAACAGAGCGAGTGGCTGAGAACGATGACGTCGCGCTCCAGTTTCAGTTGCCAGAAGCCGGCTCATGACACACGTGACGACCAAACGTTATGCGATTGGTTGGCTAATCCAGAGTGGCACTGGGCAGATCCAATAGTTTTAAACTTTAACAGACACCCGCCTCCATGAGTGAACGTTTGCCAATTACAGCACTGCCAGCCCTTCTGTACAAATGAAATGAAGTATGATGGTCTGGTAGCACCAGGCTACTGGTAATCTGTATGGCCTTGTGTTTTTGAGTTCTGTTCCCCATGTAGGTTTAATCAGCGAGTTTGGTTTAGGGAATCCGTTGTGCGCTCAACAATAGCATGGTGGTGAAAGTGGATAGAGAGCTCCGGAACACCTCAGAGGCTCCGGGGGTCATTTTTGCACTGTTGACTGTCCTCATTTGGTAGGTGAACACAAAGGCCGAAAAGCCAAGTTGCTGAGGGGTTGAGATGAGGAACAACAGAGGGATTAGCACAGACCCTATACTATAGGCCCCTTCTCAGGCTACGTCACACAGCGTCACTCCCCATTCTACTGCAAAAAAAAGTCCGGCCACTGAAGTCGTCTGGGCCATTTCTTCTCATCAATAATCCACTCAACTGCCCCTAACGCGTATGGGTCATTAAGACGTATCCCGTTCAACAGTGTTAATGTTTCCGCATGACCTATTTTATCACTCCCTGATTAACTGTTGTAGTAAGCTGACAACATCGCTATTTAACACCATGGACCTATAAAGAAACACGCCACTGCAATATAACCAAACGGGTAACCATAGCAACCATTCAAACAATTTTTCTTTCTGCAAACATGCCGTGTTGATAAACAAATAAGCCCCTAAGAGACGATTACGTCGATCATGATCGACCGGGCATTGTGGGTAGATCGCATGGCATTCTTAAAAAATAATAATAATGATAATAATTTTTTTTACTGGCTCAATATAGGCTCCTGATCTTGGAAGGCCCCCAAAAGAAATATTACACGTTTTGTGTTGTAAGACGGACTCTCAGGAGGCCAACGAAACCTCTGAGACTCAGGGCCTAATATGTTTTGCATTTTATAGTAGGTAGATCTTCTTGACTTGGTCATTATAAAAGTAGCTCACAAGCTGAAAAATGGTGGGCACCCCTGTTATAGGGTAAGTAGATAATCAGAATTTTGTGGTCACTCTCTAACTTACTCTACAAAAAGGGTACATTAATTAACTGTTATGTAATTATTGCTTAGTTATGATTGGTTAGTCCATGCTTGGTTAAGCATTAATGATGCTTAGTTAACTAATGCTTAATAAAGCATTAACTATGCACACGTGTATATAGGACACTGATAAGTGTCTGCCACACTGTGTGATGGGAGGGTCTGGATGATTGACAACCAGACGACATAAAGGGTGATGTCATAGCGTGGAGCGGGACTGACGGGAAAACGCCAAGTCAACCACATGAGAAGCCAAGAAGGCTGCTCTATGCTTGTGAAAAGGGAAAAGAACCCTGAAACCCCTTCATCACAACTTCCGGGTATTTTGTTGTATGATTTAAAATTAACTGAACCACAAAGAAGTGGGAAAAGCACCTGGCCAGGCCCGTCCTGGTCTGTAAGGGTGTATTCACACCAGGAAAGTCTGCTAGTTCCCTTCCTTTGGTCCAGACCAAGTACTATGTTGATCCTTTTATTTGGTGCGGTTTAGTTTCACACGGCCCTTCTTGCAATACAACTATAATTTGTAAACAAAAGCACATGTTTACCAGTCATCCATTCATTGGGCAGACATTCTGGGGCGTATAAAAGCAGAAAGAACGACGTGAAAACTGCATGCATAAACAATCATGGATATCTTCCGTTCAGCAATAGTGTTCGTCTTTATAGGCCTACTGATTTGCCGTCAGCAGAGAATTGAGCTTCATGAACATCTATTCAGAAGGCGACTACTTCATGATATTATTATACGGACTTTTCAAAGACGGAGACACGCTGCAGACGGTTCCGGCGAAGAAGACATGCTATGATGTGTGCCGATCATGGCATGCTGGATGTGGCACTCCATAGAAGACGAATAAGGTAAACTATTTGAGAGAGAGATAATGTATATATCGTTCATATTGTTGTGTGTTGTTTGAATATTTGGATTTATTGAAATATATTTGATGCTTTTGGCAATATTGTTTTTTAAAATGTTCATGCCAATAAAGCCCTTTTTGAATTTGAATTGAGAGAGGGAGATGATTCAACCCGTCAACGTATTTTTACATCAGAAAAGAACAGTGCTATGAGCCTACTGCATCTGCTACTGCAATGTAGGCCTACTGCTATCATAAATTAGACACCATTTAATCTATTTATTTACCTATTATTTTTCCAGTTCCAGCACATTATTGGCCTAATACCAAGAGCCATGGTGGTGTTTGGATAGCGAGATTTTAACGACATGCATAGCCAACCTTTTTTGCTGTTCGCTTCTTTCGTTCTTCTGCCGCTGTTGATTTTAGCTTATAATTTCCTTTTGTCTTAAAACGTTTAAAAACCACCAGTCCAGGCATGCAATAAAGATTACTTGTATTTTTGTATAATTTGCGGTAAGAACTGTTGTTTATCCCAAGTTCCAAACGCACTCTATTTATCAATGATTATGGTTATTTGACCTGTGGCCATTATTCTACTGCCCCCTTGTGGCTTGGCTTATTTACACCCATTTCAAAAATAAAACCAAAAACTCCCCATTGACTAGCCCTGATAATGAAAAGGTCAATTGCAAATGTCTTCAGATTTGTCTGTTGTTGTTTCTGCATGTTCCTCTCTGTCTGATAATGTGTGTAGCATCGAGGCCAGGTAACTCAGGTACTTTCACATTTCTACAATATGTATGTATCTTTTTCCCTTAAGTACAGGAGAATCTGGGTCAATCTACGCTCCCAAGATTGGTGGCACGTGATTAATGATACATGGACTGACACACAGTGGCTGCTAAATTTTCGAATATAAAGATGTACATTCCTGTGTCTCTGCTGTATTCTCAGGCCTTGTTTGACCCACCAGCAAACCACATATAGAAGACCTCTATCAGTTGAAATGGGGGTAGCAGTTTGTTTGTGGAGGCTAGCAACCAACCGTGAGTACAGGTCCATCTCCCACCTCTTTGGTATTGGTTTGTCCACTTGCTGCCTCATCACTCAACAAGTAGTAACAGCCATAAACACAATCATGAAACCACTCTACATCACAACACCATCTGCAACTCATTTCAGAACAATCACACAAGGTTTTAGGGATAAGTGGAGATTCCCCCAAGTTGTTGGCGCCATTGATGGCACCCACATTCCCATCAAGGCTCCACCTAACACCCCAGCAGACTACTTTAATCGCGAGGGTCAATATTCAGTCATACTCCAAGCTGTGGTAGACCACACATTGAAGTTCTGGGACGTTAATATTGGACAGCCAGGCAGAGTACACAATGCTCGGGTTTTTGCCCTTTCTACTCTTTTTGATCGAGGTCAGAGTGGCAGACTGTTGCCACCATGGATAGAAACATTTGATGGAATAGATGTGCCACTTATGATAATAGGAGATGCTGCATATCCATTACTCCCCTGGCTTATGAAGCCATACCAAGAAGGCAGTGTAAGGCAAGTGACAAATGAACAGATACATTTCAACCACCGTCTGAGTCAGGCAAGGATGACATTCGAGAGAGCCTTTGGGCGCCTCAAAGGTCGATGGAGATGCCTCGAAAACGGAACACACATTTCTCTGGTCAGTCAAATCATATTAGCATGTTGTAACACATATTAACATAACTTCTGTGAAGACCAGACTGAAGAATTCAATGAGGGAGAATATGAAGAGGATGAAGGTGAAGGGAATGAAGCTGATGGACATGATCTAGAGCAGGCCAGAGACCAGAGAGGTCACGACATTAGAGATGCACTGTGTGCTTATTTTTCGAGAATGTAGGGGTAATATGGCTTCCCATATAATGTGTTGCTGTCCCAATTGGTGAAATCGGTTAAGTTATTTAATTTGTTTTGAATGTGATTTGAATACAACAATTTTTGTTCTGGCTACCCTCAATCAATTTTATTTTTTCTGGTTGACCATGTGGAAAATGACTTGAATGAGTACATCATATTTTTGTCACAAAAAAACTGTATTGTTGAGGTTGCTAAGTGTTCTTTATAAAAATAAAAAACTTCTTTTTCATGTTTGAAGTTTTCTGTATTGAGTACAGTTCAACAAGTGTACAAATAAAAATGTCACATGTCAAAAATATTCATCTCTGATGAAAAATAAAATACAAGGCTAAAATGTCCCTAATTTGTTCATGATTTTTACAAAAGAAGTAGCCTGGCATTCCCAGACCTGCCACTAGGCGCTGGCAAATTAAATTTGCTGTGCGTATTGGTCTGGACACGCTCCGTTGAAGCTTTATCAAGAAAGCCAGAGATCTGGCTATGGTTTCAATTGGTTCTATCTAATATGGGCGCACCAGAGCCCTTTATATGGTACTCTGGGGCGGATGTAACCGGGTGACGACAGTGACGTGCATGCGACGTCGAAGCCGTGATAGTAAACATCAAAGATGGCTGCGGATATGTTGTGTGAGTTTGAGACTGCTTTGGCCTCGACCCTTAACGATTTGGAAGACGGCACTCAAATCTTTCATTAGCAAGTAAGTGGAATGTTCTATTTTGCCGATCGACAACGGCAAACGTTTAATTTAACAGTTTAACAGCTGTTCGCTAAACGAAGGGGGCTTAGGTCGCCTTGTGCATCGCTCTGATTGGTTGTAGTGCTATCCAACTGCGTGCAGTGGCATTTGAAATGCACGAGTAAGAGCCGCCCCTTGAGTTGGAAATTACTATTGATCGTGGCCAGACCCTCTATCGTTCAAGACATCTGGGTCTGGATTTCCAGGCTACAAGAGTAGTGTAAATATTTTTAAAGAAAAAAAAGCGTACCTTCAACAACAATAACAAAAAAACATAATCTGCAACTTCATATGAGTTAAATTGTATTGCAACTATTCATGATTTGGGTTAAGTACAGGTAAAACAGATGCAGCATTTGGAGACACTTCTCCGGCCATGGACTGTTGTGGACGGGATATGGGCTGCTGTAGGGACATGGACTGATGTGGTCGGGATATGGGCTGCTGTAGAGAAATGGAATGCTGGAGAAGGGACCAGGAACAAGAAGGGGTTGATGTCATCGGAGCTGGAGGAATCTAGTGCGTTAAGGATGGCTGCTGTAAGGGTTGATGCTGCGACTGAGTGGAAGACGTGCACTGATGAGAGATCCCACTAGCTGTGTGAACATTTGGTTGTTACTTTCTAGCTGGGCCTGCATCGCTTGAGATCTCCTTTCCTCTGCCTCCTGATGTGCCCTCAGCAGGCTCTCAAGCGATGAATTCTCCTCTTTTTGACGGATTTGTTCAGCTTTATGCATTTCATGTAGCTGCTGGCTTTCCTGAGCCATATAAACCTGCAGCCCACTGTCAGTAAGACAGGCTTTGGCCTTACGCTTTCTACCTAGTTGCATCCTTGCGTGAGGCATACCGATGGCCGAAAATCAAAACCTCCTATCTGAAAAATTTACTTCTTTGAGAAATTGAAAAAAACTGTGTGGTTTTCTTGCAAAATGTTTTTCTTTTTAGGAAACCTGATACAATAGACTGTTTTTGGACTATATAACTATATTATGTGTTAAGAATGCTGAAAAAGTATTAGTGCCTTGTAAAGTGCAGATAGGAGGTTTTTCCCCACTTTTCCTGTATAATTTAGTAGATAGGTGCTTTTGCGCTTTATTATTATTTGGTGTGGTTATACCTACAATATCTCACAAAAGTGAGTACACCCCTCACATTTCTTCAAATATTTCATTATATCTTTTCATGGGATAACACTGCAAATAACGATTATTTTGATAATCGATTAATCTGTCGATTATTTTCTCGATTATTAATCGATTAGTGTTTTAGTCCGTAAAATGTCACAAAATTGTGAAAAATGTTGATACATTTTCCATAGCCCATGTTGACGTCCTCAAATGTATTGTTATGTCCAAAACACACAGATATTTCAGTTTACTGTCATAATAGGATTAAAGAAACCAGAAAATATTCACATTTGAGAAGCTGAAATCAGAGAATTTGGACCTTATTTATTAAAAGATAACTCAAAACGATTAATCGATTATCAAAATAGTTGGTGATTATTTTAATAATCGATAAATAATCGATTCGTCGATTAATTGTTGCAGCTCTAGATAACACTGAATAAATGACACTTTGATACAATGTAAAGTAGTCAGTGTACAGCTTGTATTACAGTGTAAATGTACTGTTCCCTTAAAATAACTCAACACACAGCCATTAATGTCTAAACTGCTGGCAACAAAAGTGAGTACACCCCTAAGAATTTTTTTCCAAATTGGGCCCAAAGTGTCAATATTTTGTATGGCCACCATTATTTTCCAGCACTGCCTTAATCCTCTTTGGCATGTAGTTCACCTGGGGCCTGTTTCAGGTAGCTGGTTTTACATACTCTGAGTTTAATCCTGCGCTCTGAGTTGGTAAACTCAGAGCGCAGGGTTGATGAGTAACTCTGGGTTTTCGGTTTCAGAACAGTGGATCAGCGTTGGGTTTATCAACTCTAAGCGTGTTCACTCTGGGTGGAGCATGTGCGTAAAAGCCATCGTCAATGGATCGCTGATAACATGATTCACCATGGAAACAGAAGAAACAAATGCTTGATCCTCCCACTTCTCCACTTCTCAAAAAAGAAAAAAAGAAATCTCCGCTCCTCCCACTAGAGTTAGAAATATTAACGAATGAGCTTATGGTAGCCTATGGAGAATAATTAACGGGATATTGTCTCATAACTCTGATCCTCTGCAATTCAGGAAAAAAAACAGAGCAAACATTTTTTGTCGAGAGAATCATTTCGCTTCTTTATGAGAAGCCATAGTCTATTTTAAAAAGTTACGCATATCAGCTGTAAAGTAATAAAGCTGGCGCGGCACAGCATTGCTGACAGTGTTTTATATTTGCTGTATAATATGTTGGCAAGCTATAGCCTAATAGCCAAGCCTACTGTGCAGTAAACAGAACAGACTGTCGCTTCTTTTAAATGGGGAGTGAAAGACATTAACGTCAAGACACATTAGGTGACAGTTTCCATTGAAGAGCCTGATTGATTTATTACCAGATCCATTTTCCTCAAGTGATCACAGTTTAAATTATTATATAATTTTTATATTCAAATTAGGCTATTTAACGAGGCTCGTCTGTGACTTTAGGATCGCACAAGTGAACTACAACGATCGCGTGCAGCCGCAGCGTCACATGAATCCACCTGACATAAATCTGTTCAGTGGCACATACGTTAAAAAACATACAATACAAATAGGTTTATTAATCTGAATGTAGAGCATGTCACGATGTGTAAGGTGGCCGCATATGAATGGACCTCGTTCCATTCATATGCGGCTGAGAACAAGGCTACTGATCAGATAAATGATCGGTCAAACGTAAAATCATCAGGAAATGATAAAAACATCCCGATGGAGATTTTTATGGAGTGATTTTGCTTCAAACTGTACAGGGACGCGTGTGACAGTGACACTCTTTCTTCAGTCGGAGCTGCGGCGTAAAGTGAAAACAAACTCAGGGTAGGACTAACCACCTCCTGAGCAGGTTAGACCCACAGCGTATGTTGCCGCAGTAACTGACCCTCGGTTGCGCTGAACCTGCTACCTGAAACGGAAAACCCAGAGTTTCCACCAACTCAGAGCAAACAAACTCTGCCCGGTTTACGAAGGTTGAGTGCACGTGCTCAGCGTCATACACAGAGGTTGGCTTTGGAAAATAGACGTATGAGTGCTGCCAGCATTGCTGAAGGGCTTGAAGGGGTGGGGGGGTCAAGCTGTCAGTGCTCAGACCGTACGCCACACTGCATCATACTGGTCTGCATGGCTGTTGTCCCAGAAGAACGCCTATTCTAAAGATGATGAACAAGAAACCCCACAAAAAGTTTGCTGAA
This sequence comes from Hyperoplus lanceolatus, assembly GCA_026929865.2. Taxonomy (NCBI): domain Eukaryota; kingdom Metazoa; phylum Chordata; class Actinopteri; order Uranoscopiformes; family Ammodytidae; genus Hyperoplus; species Hyperoplus lanceolatus. The sequence goes on along the minus strand of CM049414.1, from coordinate 3,160,625 downwards.
GACAAGCAGACTACGGACATGGATTACTGTCCGCAAATTACTGTAAGCAAACTAAGCGGCCGCTTAAAATTTTTTTATTTTTTATTTTTTTAGTTTGTGTGTTTGATATTAACATCATACTATGCAAATGTGAGTTATCATACAAAAAAGGAATACAATGTTTTGGTCTAGATAATTAATAGCCTAAAAATGTAATCAGTTCATCTCGGAGGAAATCCGAAATTATCTGATCATGTCACGTTCACATCCATGCACTGTGTGTATTGAGTTTATTTAAAAACATTTGGAAATGGGGCTGCCCTCAGTTGCCCATGCACTGTGTATAGTCTATAGCCTATGTCAGCCTTGTCTGTGGAAAAAAAGATACAGTAGCTGGATAACAGAGTTCTTCTGCTTCGTTCCTCACAATGCATTTAAATGCATTCACTATATTACAGAGAAATATGTCCCGTAAAAGAAAAAGAGCTCCATGCCCAACCCATAATATTTTATTTTATATTAATATTTTAGCTAATCACCTAAACATATTTCGATAGTCATTCCTACATTTCATTGAAGCTTAAAGTGTTGGCTTGAAATGTGTACCCCTCACTTTTTACATCTTATTGTAATAAATAAGAAATTAATCATCAAAGACACCCTAACACATTGTGACAATCAACCCCATCAAGGGATCGGTTGTCATACACTATGGGGTTGTTTGTCACAATGTTATCTTAATGGGAATAATCTTGAAAAGAAGGAAAGAAAGTAGAACTAAATTTGAAAATGCAATTGCATTGTCAAGTTGAAAAATAGGCCTATATAACTTAATGTAGCCTTGGCAGCTTGTCTAGTTTGGGATGCACTGGGTTGTTTTGATTTTGTTGCCTTTTTTTCCTTTGCATGCTAGCTGCCTTTTCCTGCTCTATTCTTTCCTTCTCTGGGGTGTCAGTGAGGATACAGCTTGACAATTTATTTCGTTATTGGGTTCCTTTTCTGACTGTAGCCTTTGGATAACTTGAGACAACCAACCCCCCCAAAAATGTGACGACCAACCCCAACTTTAATTTTTTGCTAGCATCAATGCCAACAACCATCTGACGACTAATTAGCTTGCTAACCACAATCTAAACTATAGTTTACCCTTCACACGCTCTTTCTTTTATTTTGGCGTTCCAGCACGTCCTGTCAACACTTGAGTGTGTGCTTCGGCCATCTCCGCTCCCCTCCCCCCCCACTCCTGCAAACCCCACTCCGTTGTGATTGGTTACCTTCCTTCCGGAACACTTTCAGTAGCGGGAAGCGCGAGCATGGACCTATAAGGGCGCGAGTCAGATGCGAACAGGGAAGTGACAGCATTACTATACATGGAATCATCCGCGTGGTGACGACACCAAGTTACATGCGACGTCACGAAGTTACAAAGCCTCAAACCGCTTTGAACACGTGACTTCTCGACTGGCTAGAATAGTGTCTAGTGCTCTGCACAGACACTCCAGACGGTCAGCAGGGAATACGTCGAAATGCATGCAAGTAAAAGTCAAAAAGCATCATAGGTCCTCTTTAATATGTTTTTTGCCAATAATTGTATGTATCTGTGCGGAAAAGTCAGTGTGACTGACTGGATAGGTAGGAGTGGGGGGGCCCTTTGAGAGTCTTGGTCCAGGGGCCTATTATCTCATAATCCTTCGATAAACCAACTGGATTCCACAATCTTTTTAATTTTCGCATTATTTATTAAAAAAAAAAAAAAAAAAAACGGGGGGCCCCACACTAGGACTTGAAACGGGCCCCCAGATCGTTAAGGCCGCCCCTGTGATAATGACAGAACTGGACTCCTACAGTACTAAGACGACAGGCCAGTCATTTTCAACGATGAACATTGTGTGCACTGCCTCACACACAAACTCTCAGTTCAACCAAGTCCACAAACAAATATAACAATTTACAATAGCGTTTTTCTCTTACTATGCATGTTGCTTAGTGGGACAAAGTAGCGTTGAAGATTTGAAGCCTTGAAATGCGCTAATGACACCTGGCATATAAGGCAGAATGGCTTGGTATAACGTTCAACAAAATATAAACTCTCCCACTCTGTTTCAGAGCGAACTTGACACAAATTGTTTACTCACGGAAAACCTCCCAAAAAATTAAACAACATGTAAAGCGAACGTAAGAGCCGCATGAAACGTTTGCGAACATGCACACACATAGGCCCACACAAAAAAAAAGTATAGAAAAAAAAAAAATTATAGTCACAAAATTTGATATGAACTGAAGCTCGCGAGCCGCAGGTTGGCCACCCCTGCCCTAAACCATGAAAACGAACAATCTTTGTTTTCAGATATGTGGAGAGCTGTTTTGATGATCCCATTCTGTCTCACTTCAGCAGAGAGTCAAAGAGAAGTGCAACTTGTATTTGGGCACCTAAATACCTTTACCCATGATTGAACACACCTTTCTATGAGGTTCAAGGTTTAACGAGATAATCCAATCAATTAGACTTTTCTAGTCATCAGTTTTACATGCTGTTACATGCATTCAAATCAGCAAAATCACAAGGGTACCCATATTTTTGCACAGCCAGTTTTTCACAATTGATTTACACTCAACAAAAATATAAACGTAACACTTTTGTTTTTGCTCCCATTTTTCATGAGATGGACTTGAAGATCTAAAATTCATTCCAGATACACAATATTACCATTTCTCTCAAATATTGTTCACAAATCTGTCTAAATGTGTCAGCACTTCTGCTTTGCTGAGATAATCCATCCCACCTCACAGGTGTGCCACATCAAGATGCTGATCTGACAGCATGATTACTGCACAGGTGTGCCTTAGACTGTCCACAATAAAAGGCCACTCTGAAATGTGCATTGTTTTGCTTTATTGGGGGTCTGGGGACTCAGAACCAGTCAGTATCTGGTGTGACCACCATTTGCCTCATGCAGTGCAACACATCTTCTTCGCATAGAGTTTATCAGATTGTCAATTGTGGCCTGTGGAATGTTGGTCCACTCCTCTTCAATGGCTGTGCGAATCATCCCTACTCTTCTCATTAAAAAATGTAAATAAAATAAAAAGTTGTACTCACCAGAAATGTGGTCTTCAGCCATGGAGTAGTCTAAATCACAACAAGCAAGCACAATTAGTATTCCAGAAGAATGTATGTCTATTCACATCTACAGTGTATAAAGATGAACTACAGTGGTACTCACCAACAGAGAGGACTACGGCCATGAGAAATAACACCTTGAGGGTATTCATCCTGTGAGTTAGACGGCCAGTCACGTGCTCTCAATTTAACATCAGGCCCTCTTTGTACATCAAGTATAGGACTTTTGGCCCTGCCCATACTACAGTGTAACACTTTTTGTGACTAACCAACCATTTGGGAGTGCCTGGTATGTATGTTTGGCTCTGTAAGAAGATAGACTTGTAATAGGTGCCTGGGGCAGCATGGTGAAAAAACCCTATACCACGAGCGCCCCCCCCCCTATAAATTGTTAATGTTTCTATGTGGGATGTGCACGATTTCCTTGAAAGACCTTTGCCTTGTATAATCACAGGGATATTGTCAGCGTCATCTGTAGAGGAGGGAGATGCATGCATGCTCTGTGTGCTTAACATCCATTAGACCAGTGGTTCCCAACCTTTTTTCCCTGAGGACCCCCGTGCCAGGGTCCAAGACAAGCAGGGCCCCCCCAACCATAACTCCGACCCACATACACACAATAAAAGAATAGAGTGATTAATAACTTTTATTTGCAAAAAAAATAAACAGGTACTGATTTACACAGAGCTCCGTGGCTCTGTGTAAATCAGTATCTGCTTTTTCAAAAGCTTTTCTGATGTCCGTGGATCTTCTGGATTGTGCCAATTGCTTCTTTCTCTCAAAATATTCTCGACTTTCACCAATAGTCTCGGGGTGTTTGGTCTCCTGGTGTCGTTTCAGTTTGCATGGTTTCAAGCTTTGATTAGCTAGCTTCTCGCCACAAATGACGCATTCTGGCCGAAAACTGTCCTGTCCTTCCATAAAACCAAAATCGATGTATCTCTGGAGATATTGCTTTGTTTTCATCTTTGGTACAGACGAACCATCTGTACATTTACGTTTCACAGACATTTTTTTTTCTGTGTAAAGTGAGGCTGACCGCAGCGAAACAATCAGCATTGCCCGCCACCCACATGCCGACCGGAAGGTTGCTTACGCAAGTTCAGAGGTCATATAATAATGAATTTAAATGTGGACCAATAATGTTTTGATTAGCATTAAACATCGTTTTGATTATCCAATTGGATGTTATTGGGGTTTTATGAATTTAATGTTTGGGCGACTGTGGCTCAGTTGGTTGAGCGGGTCGGCCGATGATCAAAGGGTTGGAGGTTCGATCCCCGCCCTGCCACCTGTGTCATTGTTGTTGTGTCCTTGGGCAAGACACTTCACCCACCTTGCCTCGTGTGAATGTCGATAGTTAGCCTGCTATCGGTGTATGAATGTGTGTGTGAATGGTAACGTGTAAATGGGAACAGGTCGTCCTTGCAAAAGAGTCTTCGGACTCAATGGGATATACCTGTATAAATAAAGGTTAAAAAAAAAAAAAATTGCATTTTTTTTTTTTTTTTTTTACAAGTCACAACCTCAGCACAGACAAACTTGTGCGCCCCCCTTGCGATCTCTGGCGCCCCCTGCTGGGGGGCGCGGACCCCAGGTTGGGAACCACTGCATTAGACCACACCCAAATCTGCTTAGAGACAGGTGTCACTCTCTTCACCACAGCTATTTTTTTTATTAACTTTGTGGTAAGACCAAGTGGAGGCCTGCATACCGCTTTGTTGGCATGGGAAATATTCCCGTAGCAGCAATAAATTGCTCGGTTCAGGCGGGTGTGACAGTTTAAATAACTTGTGTTATTAAAGCAGTTCAAAACCTCATAGGGAGGTTTGTAAACGGTGGTCTATTACATTTGACCAAGTAGTAGACCACCCTTTACAACCTGTTAGCTGTGTCTCTTTTATCCATGACAACAATCCTTCACCATGTTATTGGAGTTGCCTAAACTTAACCAACTTGCAAAGACAGAGGTCACTGATGCCAAACGTTCCTGTCATTTCTTTTAGTTTGAGTCAGACTCGTTTTACAAATGGTTTATCCTTAGGTTGGAGGACTTGTTGTAGTGACCACTGAGTTATAGTCATAAAAATGGATCCTGCTGTTTCACATAAATAAAACAATAACTTAAATTAAAATAAAGTAAACAGATCTGCACACACCTTTGTGTTTATTCAAATATTCTCTTCAAGTCAACAATCACATTTACTCTGTAAAAGTGGGTTAACAGCTGTGCAAGTACATCTATTGATGCCCTCCTCCAGGTGACCCAGCTGAGGTTGATCAGACCCCATCTTGTGTCCAGATGGCGAACTAGCTACTTCTGCCCCCATGACTCTCCCCTCTTGAGCCAAAGCCATCTTGAGGCTTTCTCTGCCGCTTTGGTGGTGTTGCGGATGGCTCTTCTCTTCCTCAGTCCTACGATGCCCAACGTACTGAAGGCTCTGGACAGTGACCGTGCTGCAAAGCCCCTGCTTCCAACCTCTATTGGGAGACACCTTGCTCTCCATCTAGCTTGCTGACAACTGCTGACAAGTCCATCGTACTTGGTTAGCTTCCTTTCAAAGGCCTCTTCCAAGCGGTCTTCCCAAGGGACTGTGAGCTCCAACAGAAGCACTTGCTTGGTGGATTCGGACAGGAGAACAATGTCTGGCCTCAAGTTGGTGGTCACTATGTGTGTTAAAGGAATTACTTTATCAAAATACCCAAGTGTTTTTAATAAAGAGATCTGAGTCAGGCAGGCTTCAAAGCAGGTGAATTTTTACTTGCTAACAGCCACAAGGGTTCAACATATGTCACAAGTGTGGCATCATGATTGAGACAACGAAATTAACATTGTACAGGGATTTTATGCATGAAAAAGGTGTATGCGAAAACACACTAGGTTTGTGTGTCCAGGTCATTGAGTTTCTTGCAAGATGAGTTTTAATTGCGAAGATATTCTTATCTGAGAACGGAATGTGGGAGTCTCTCTACTCCTTTCTGCAAGGACATTCACAGTACCTCTCTTGTGAGGTCAAACAAAGTTTAGAGCAAAAGCAAGAATGTTTTAATTATCAACATGTTATAATATATAATGAAACAAAGTTTCGTTAACATTTTCCTGTTTATAACATTTAATGAAACATTCAGGTAACACTTCTAAGCAAAAAGGTAAAGCATATGAGTAAAAACGTTTCATTCAAGCAGAATATATATATCAAGTACATTCAACATTACAGTTGTGAAATTGCAAGTCTGTGTACTGGTGCAACACGTCTTTGTACAGTCGCAGAGAGAACAGTCTTTGCCATAGTCAGAGAACAGGAACTTAAATCTTCTTGATCGTCAATAAGTCCTTTTTGGCATCCTGACGCAAAGTGTCCTTCTTATGACAGTCACTGGGAAATGGTTAGATATCTAAGAATATTACCATAACCTATTCAGATTGTTTCCTCAGTGTCCAATTCGTCCTTATTGACGCATGTCAACTTCGTCTTCTTGCATCTGAAACAGAATGAAATAGGAGCAGTATCATGTTTTCCAACAGTTTGCTCCACATCCTGCCAGTGTTGTTTCACTCTCTTTTGCCCATCTTGTAGGCACATCACATCATGGACATTGTTTTTTTTTTGGCACACATTTGTCAGCCAAAAACAGTAAACAGCTTTAATCATATCATCCCATCACATATTGCTTGTTCTAGATGTCACAATTAACACAAAGCAACGTAACGTATTGGATAGGATTGATTTCATTCTTGAGTTCCACATGTTGTCTGTGTCGGGGCTCAATTACGCACACACATTTTTTCAGCCAGTGCCTCCCTTTTTTCACTGCAGAGACTGACAATCACACACACACATTCTTTCTATGGGCTCTCTATTTCTCCTCGTACATAGACTTTGTCTCATTTGACACACACATTTTTCAGACAGGAGAAGCTCTCCATTTCTCCTCATGCTTCTAAATCTGAAATGGTGTATACATTGTTATTTCAAATAACAAGAGTTAACTCAGCTTGGTCAAGTTTTGAATCAATTTATATCAACTAGAAAGAGGCATATTACTTGAAAGCATACCTCTTTTATACATTAAAAGACTCAATAATACACATTAACATGTCTCCATCGGTACCGTCCCTCTCCAAGTGCCTTGGAACAGCTGCTCAGAATGGTTCCACACTTTGAGCACAGCGGGCATGCTGGTGTTTCTACAATACCCCACACATGCAGGTTAGATGGGCTGGGAAGCACTTCATACACTGCCTGTATTGAGGAACTTGATCCGCTGTGGTTCGGCTTTCCACAGATCAGCCCAAGTCACCCTCCTCTCGATCGCGTTGTCCCATATGGTCCAAGCACCTTGTTGCCTCATTCCTACTGTCCTGCAAGATCTCTCCTCCTCAACTGCTGCTCTCACCTCCTCCTGGACTAGGCAACGCTTTTCCTTCCCTTTCATGGTGCCAACATAGGGAGTTGCAAAGGACCCCAGTCCAGCTCTGCCTCTTGTCACCACTTCCACCAGCTTTTTGTGATGCAGCCTTGACTCTGCTTGTCGAACAGCCTCCTCAGCTTTCCACTTCCTACCCGTCGTCACTTCAATCCCTGCTTTGGCCACCATTGGATCGCTTGAGTCCTTGTACTGCAGAACTTCTCTGGCTCTCGACACCTTGAACTCCTCTTCCAAGGACTTAAATGGCATTTGAAGTTTGTTGCGGTGTCCATACAGTGCGATGTTACTTAGGCTCCTTGGTAGACCAAGCCATCTCCTTAGGTGGCTGCTGACCTTCCTCTCCAAGGTCTCAACTGTCGAAATCGGCACTTCGTAGACGAGAAGTGGCCACAGGATCCTTGGTAGAATACCATGCTGGTACAGCCACGCTTTGAATTTGCCTGGCAGGCCAGACCGGTCCACTGATTTCAGCCAGCCATCCAACGCAGTACATGTTGATTGGATGGACGCCGCATCCCTCAAGGTGCTGTCACCTGAAATGAGGAATGAATTATGACCTTGAACTATGACCTCCAAAATGTAATTGTCATGGTCTGTCTTTGTCCTGTCTTGTTTTGGTGTTTCCTGTTTTATTTTGGTATGTCTGTCTTGTTCCTCCCCATGTCCTGTCAAGTTTCCCTCTTGTTTGATTGCAGCTCCCTCCCCTAATGTGTTGCACCTGTTCCTCGTTGTCTACGCTGTCTTGTGTGTGTGTGTATATATACTCCTTATGCAAGGCCGGATTATCCATATAAAGGATCGGGCGAGTGCCCTGGGGCACCAACCAAATATAGCCATTAGGGGGGCACCAAATGATCAGGACAATGATTAGACCCTAACATTTTTTTTCATATTTTGTATCGGCCATATACTGGAAGAGACAAACATGTACAAAATTAACCATTGTTAAGATTATTAATGAAAAAAATCATTATTATTTTGACTTGGGTGTAAACAAAGTGCCCCCTCCCCCATCATGGACCAGTCCACAATGACACGGCGGCAGCGGCGCCAAATTTATGTAAACAAAAGCCGCGATTCAAATTGTTCCTTCAGTCGGAAGTTTTTTTTGCCAGCAAGAAATGGAGGAATAAGTTATAAAAGGTAAGGCTTATCGACCATTATTTCTATCGGCTAATGTGTAGCTGTGGTGATTTTATAAGCCGATGTGACGCCACGAAGGTGTGGAGAGGTGCAAAGAGAGAGACACTAGGCTCATTAGAGCCCAGTTGCGGCTTGAGAGTAGCCGAGTGCAGACGGGGAAGTGAGCAAAAAGCCTGACTGCAGCCCGACAGCTCCGGGTTGGCTCGACTTGCATGTGCCGTGGGAGTAGCGTCTTTATTGCGGATGCAGTTCGTTTTCTAGTATTACCCCGGAATTCCACTGGCTGCGCTTGCGGTGTCCAACGGTTTTGCTCCGTGCGCCCACGTTCGTCAATACCCACCGGCTCCGTTTTCAAAGCAGGCACGGCCAGCTCCGCTGAACAGCTGGAGTCGCGAGACTGAGGAGTTCCCGCGGTAATAAAGGTGACGGGATTGATAATATGATTCTCATATATGGTATTTACACAACAACGAACGCACGGAAGGTTATTGTTCCCATCCGAACGAGTAAAATAACAGTGGACATGCTTGTAGGCTATGTGTCTCTGTTTTGAGATTGTTACCTGCAGTGAACACCGAGTGTTTTATTTTGAAAATTAACCAGAGGTTTTATTGTTTTGTCGGCGCCTGTGTTCCTGTCTATCTCGAAGTGTTCTGTGCTAAATTGATGCGGTGAGCTCCGGCATCCAGCAAAAATAGAAGCAGTGTGTATTTCACCGGACAGCTGGAACAGCAGCGGAGCAGAGAGACGGTGCAGCGGACATGGTGGAAACTCACCCACTGACTAAAGTAAAAAATGACAGCTCTGGTGCCGTGCTGGGGCGGGGAAGGACCGGAGAGGCAGCCGGTGGAATTCGGCCTTTATTTTGAAGGCCTATTAGAAACATATTCGTACAAGAGCTACACATACTACAACCGATGAAAAGCAGAATATGAAAACAATAGGAGTTAACACTTCAAAAGCAAGAGACATTTTCAAAACAAGAAACGAGATATAGGCCTATCCCCATTCCCAACACATCTTTATCTTTCTTGTTATTTTACGAGATAAGTCTACTTTTAAGTGATAAAACAATACTTTTCAATCCAAATAAAGGAGGTTTAGTATATCTCCCTTTGCATAACAAATATGATAGGCCTAAAGAAAGTTAAAGTATGTTCAATTTCAAAACGGAGTAATTTCAGTAATAAGAATGTAACGTTGATGAAGTGTTTTTTAGAGATGAACATGATGAACTTTATTATGCTGATGTCTAACATTTAACATAGCCTACAATTCCCAGAGACCATTTAGATCAATGTCAATTAGGCTATGATTTAATCTTAATGGTATAACACTTCATTACAAAGTAATGTGACTTTAGGTTGTCTTCACTTTTAAATAAACCTATACAGGAGAGTTAAACCTGCATGCTAATTATTGTTTTTGTATGCCCTAAGGTCATTTATTATGGAAATATTTATATTCATCATCACGACGTGTTGCATGGTGATGGGTGTTGCATTCTGATTTGAGCATCAGTGCAAGGCTAGTATGAGACTCCTGTCAGTGTCAAGATTTTTGGTTGGATCTAAATGTTTCTGTAGTAGTCTATGTGTGGTGAGTCTGTACTTGTCTTTAGCTACACGTTCTTGTAAATCTGTGGCCTTAATGCCATAGTAAATTTTAAAATTTTGTGTAAAGTTGAAGGACAGGGGCATTTCATGTGAAGTCACCCTGGGGCACCCTAAGGGGTTGATCCGGGCCTGTCATTATGTTCCTTGTCTGTGCATTATGGTTTTTTCGTGTCCCTGTTGGTGAGTTCTTGTCCTGTGTATATTCTGTGTTTCCTGAACCCCTGAACTTTTTGACTTTTTGCCTGTTGGCCTTTTTTGTTGCATTTTTGGAGCTGAATAAATGAACATTTTCTTGAAACGTCTTGCATTTGGGTCCTGCTTGCCTGCCTGTCTGCCACCACCGTAACAGTAATCAGTTCATCTTTGAGTCAGAATCAACATTTTTGCAAAGTTTGAAGAAAAACCGTGGAAGCTTTCATGAGATTATGCAGTCACAAAAGGCAACGTCAGTGACCTTGAAATTTGACCTTAAACCTCTAAACTCTTATGTCATCTTTGAGTCATAATCAACATCTGTGCAAAGTTTCAATAAAATCCGGTTAAAGCTACAACGAGTAAGTCGGCACGTTGGCGACACCTTTGAACAAAAGCGGTAGTATTTTTACGACGCCAGCTGTCGTGAAGCTGTTTTCTAGCTCGTGCAGGGCGCGCAATATTCAAATAATCAGGAAGCAATATAGTGCGTGTCCGTGTGTTGAAAGTGTGAGGGCACCGGACTCTTTTCGGCTCGGTGAGAGTGGTTAGTGACACAGCATCAACTACACCTGATTGCAATGAGCTGATCCATTGTCACCTCTCACGGAGCTGAACGAGTATGTGTCCCCACACAAAGCGAATGAACGAGAGACGGCAGTTAGTTATGGATCACGATGAGGTAATGTGTTTATGTTGTTGTAAATAACTATTTCAGATGAATAATGGTCATCTGATGATGCTGGTGAGGAAAAGTAAACTTTGTTTTAGTAGGCTACCGCTCATTCATTTAGGAGTAAACACTGCAGTCTAGGTTCACTCCGTGAAATTGTGTATACGTTGCTTGCCAACGCCCTCCCGTCTGCCTATCACTCTCCCTTTTAGCTTTTCTTCATTGCATTTTCTTTTTTTTCTTTGATGGTTCAGCCCCGTTATCAGTCATTATGACAACAAATAACTCTCAAACAAGGCTCCCGCTCCCCTTCTAGGGTGACCAGATCGCATTTACATTACTTTTCACACGTCCCGCAAATTGAGACGTTGTCCCGCATTGTTATTGAAAGTGAGCCCCCCTTTTTAAATGCGTGTTTTATAATCTGGCATTTATCCGATAGCTGTGAGGAGACAGCAGTCTCCGTTTGTCTGTGTGTAGCTATGTCCCATTACAGAGACCACGCACTTGGTCGGACGCAGTCTCGCGGTCTATGAAGGCCGATTTTAAGGCCGATTCCAAGGCCAACGAGCCTTGTTAAATGAGACGGTCTCCGCAGGTCTCCGTTTACGAGCATTTCCGGTTTAGGTAACAAGCCGTTACCTTGCGTGACGACTCGCCGCTCCTGTGCTGCCTAGCAACCCTGATTGCTGCCAACGGAGACAGCCCTGTCAATGGAGGAAAAAAGAAAAAGAAGTTGCCTACCAGACGAAAAGAAAAAAAAGTACAAGAAAAAAAGAAAGGAAGATAAAAGTTAAGAAGATGGAGCAAAACGTTGCTGTTTTGTTATTTTTTATTTTATTTTATGCAATCTCTGAAAAAAACGCAATGAATCTTGGGATATGTTGGGCCACGAATACATCTGATGCAGCCTTCAAAACCGTGAAACGAAGGCTGCATTTCTCGGCCGCATATGAGGAGCCTTGCAAGGAGCCTTGCAAATGGGACAGCCTTTGCGCGCCGCTATGACGCAATCGGTCTTCAAATGCAGCCTACGTAGGCTGCAACCCCTGAATCGAGACACAGCCTGTGTGTTTGTCTGTGTGTGTGTGTATCGGGCTGCTGGGCTCAGTGGGCTCTGGAAGGTGCTGCCTGCAGTGCTTCAGCATTTACCTTCCTGTTACTTCAAAATAAAAGTCAAAGTGTGTCAAGTGAAATGCTAATGTGAAGCCAGTGAAATGCTTTTAATGTGAAGCTGCAGCCTTAATGCTCTATTTGTTTAATAGTAGCTAACTTAACTGATCTAAAGATAGTGTTTTTTTAATATAGAAAGCCGTGACTTTGGCATTACTCTGGTGGTGACACGAGTTTATTTTGCTACAAGAATTTGGCACTTAGTCCCGCATTGTCCCGCACAAACGTAGTCTTTGTCCCACATCTGGTGAATTGGGATCTGGTCTCCCTATCCCCTTCCCTCACCTGGAGTGATAGGCTTCTCAAATCGCGTTCCTGCGCCACACTGAAATCTGCGACCAATACGGATGGATATGTGACCATAGAGCATGCACGCGTGAACCGAAAATCGGACTGGGTGTACGACCAGATCAAATGCAGTAATAAAAACTATATAAAAACGTCTTTCTTTGCACTGATGGTCTTGTTTGCTGTTAAAGGTAATTTATGATTATGAGAGGAAACATGAGGCTGTTTAAAAGATATTTAAATGTTACTCGTTGCCGCTTTAAATCTAAAATTTAGTGTTGGAACAACATGGAAGCTGATGCTGAAGAAGCTGACACTTCACTGCTGAATGTTGATGAGGATGAATATATCTGAATGAACAGAATTGTTGAATGTATGAAAAATAAATAAATATAAATAAAAAATGTAGTTTAGGGTAAACAGCTCTACCTAATATGTCATCTACACTTAGCATGAGACATGTTCCCCTTCACACAAATATATCAGGTGTAAATGTTACTCTCCAAGTTGGATTCAGGGGCCTGTTTCAGGTAGCTGGTTTTGAGGCAACCCAGAGTTTCCTCGCTCTGAGTTAGTGGAAACTCTCAGTTTTCCGTTTCAGGAAGCAGGTTCAGCGCAACCGAGAGTCAGTTACTGCGGCAACATACGCCGTGGGTCTAACCTGCTGCAGTTCGTTTGTGGTGTGAATTTGTCCGGACTCGATCCGACCCAATTGCAGGAAGCACTGTGCCTTTTCTTTTTTAATAAATCACCGTCAGCTTCACATTATGGGAAAGTGATGTTGTCGCCATTGTTAGGAAGATTAGTTGTGGTTTGACCAGGAGCCCCGAGCGAATATATTACATTTGATAGACAGGACGCATAAACATGCTGATGTGTTCACCGATCAGATGAAGGAGACATCTCTTCATTGGCTGCCTGTTGTTTTTAGAATAGATTTTAAAATCCTTTTGTTTGTTTTTAAATGTCTAAATGGTCTAGCGCCACCTTATCTGTCAGAGATGATCTCTCTGCACAGTCCTGTCAGAGCACTGAGGTCCTCTGACCAATGTATTCTAGACTGTCCCAGGTCTAAGCTGAAGAGCAGGGGAGACAGAGCCTTCGCTGTAGCTGGACCCAAGTTGTGGAATTCTCTTCCTTTATACATCAGATCTGCCACTTCTTTGGAAAATTTTAAATGTCTGCTGAAGACACATTTTTTTGCACTGGCCTTCGGAACCAGCTGAGCTGAGTATTTTCTTATGTGTTTTTCTTTTGGTTTCTTATTTGTAATAAATGTGGATTATTTTATTATAATTTAACCTGTACAGCACTTTGGGGCAGTGCCCGCTGTTTATAAATGTGCTTTATAAATACATTTGACTTGACTTGACTTGAGAGGGGAGCGCCTCCCGCACTGTGACAACAGGTTCACGCTGCGCTTTGTATGAAGTGCGTGTTTTTATTTTGCTTCCCACGTTTACGGGACCGTCAATAGGCCTATATCCCTGTGTCAGTTTGGAGCTGAGCCGCGCCGAACTCACACCCAGCTGACACACGACTAAATCAGCTGATTGAGCCTATTCCTCGCGAGCCGCGCGTCAAGCAGCAAAAATACAGTAAATATTATGTTTCACATTGTAGGCTACAAGCCACACTTTGACACAGGCCTACATATTATAACCATATGAAACAACCATACATTTATGTTTTATTTATTTATTTATAGGCTAGATGTAGGCCTTTTTATGTATTTATTATTTTTAACCCCATTTCGTATCAGTTATATATTTCACAGTTTTCACTTCGTGCTTCCTGCTTCTCTCCACCCCAGAATGTCTGTCCAATGAATGAATGACCTCAGATAGCGTGTGGGTTTACTTCTTAATGCTGGTTCACTTGCAAAAGGGGCAATATGAAAGTGGACCACACCAACAAAAAAAAATCTAAACTCTATTTGGTCTGGACCAAAGCAAGTGAACTAGCGGACTTTCCCAGTGTGAATACACCCTTAGTATGACTCATGTTCCCATTCAGACACTCGGACACTGTAGGATAACTGTCGGATAACGGTGTCCTTGATTACGGTGATGTGGTTTACCGGCATGCATCACATTCATGTCTTAAACTCCTAGACTCTGTTTTTCACTCTGCTTTAAGGTTCATCACAGGAGATGCTTATGACACACACCATTGTCTTTTGTATGAAAAGGTTGGGTGGTCCTCCCTTGAAGAGAGACGTGACACACATTGGCATGTTTTTATTTACAAAGCCTTGACCGGGAAGCTTCCTCTTTATTTAACAAAAATGCTGCAAATTTCAGATGGGCTTTATCAGACCCGCTGCACTGACATGCTTATGCTTTATGTCACACAAGCCTGGTCTGAGCTGGGAAAGACAGCTTTTAGCTTCAGTGCCCCTGACTCCTGGAACAACTTACAGCAACAAATTAAACTAAATAACTTCATATCCTTTAACCAATTTAAACGAACTATCTTAAATCTGCCAAACTCTACCTGTAACTGTTTTAATTAGGCTATATTGTACTTTCACCCATTTAATTTTAATTGCTGCCACTCTTCACCACTGTGTAAATGTTTCAATTGTTTTTTTTTCTTCTCTTCACCTATTATTGTGTATTTGATGTATTTGCATTGAATATTGTGTATGTATTGTTGTTTTTCCTTTGAATTTGTTTAAAATCAACATCATTGTAAATGAGGGTCACCCCTCAATTGGTCTCTCGAGGATGAATAAAAGTTCAATGAAAATGAAATTGCAGATATGGGATTTGAACCTAAAACCCTTGTATCCCTAGCTCTAAGCATTACCCACTACTACACAGTTTCGTAATACAATATGAGGGATACGAGGGATTGGAGACAGGTGCAAGGGTCACCAAGGTGACCCCTGCACCTGTCTTGGAAAGGACATTTGGCATACCTGGCGACCTTTTGACCTCTGTGCATTGGTCTGGGAGGCTCAACATGCAGGGGACCGTCACTGCATGCTGTAGAGTTGTGGGGTCATCCGGCGTAGGGTTAGTAAGGGGTCTTCCTGGCGGTTGTTAGGCTGAGTGGGGCAGAGTGATGGCCCAGGCCAGGGGTTGATCCTGGAAATAACAGGTCCTCGTTCATTTTCACACTGAATTCTGCGTTGCGTAAGCAGGAGGGTGCCATCGCAGTTGTGCGTGGAGGAGCACCGGGCAGTTTCCGTAGTGTAGTGGTTATCACGTTCGCCTCACATGCGAAAGGTCCCCGGTTCGAGACCGGGCGGAAACACTCTTTGGCGTAAGTGTTAAGGTCAAATTGTACTCAGCTCAATTGTCAGCCAGCTGGAGAGTGTGCGCCACTGCCTACACGATGCAACACAATTGCCTACAAATGGGAACAGACAAAGACTATCAGGTTGAGTCAGACTTTTCACCGTAATTGAGCATATGTGCTTGGACACAGTTGATGCTACTGTAACTCCTTTGAGCACCTCAGTGAATATGACGCAGTCGGTAGAAAAGGGATGGCCCAGGCCAGCCAGGGGGTGTTCCTGCAGGTGGTCAGGCCGGGCCTGGTGAGACTGAGTGGGGCAGTGCGCAGGCCCAGGTCAGGGGGTCACCCTGGAAACCCAGGTCCTTATTCCTCTTCAAACTGGGTAATATAATTCTGTGTTGAGTAAGCAGGTGGGTGGCCGCGCGGATCTTCGTGGTGAATAAATATGCCAGTTTCTGTAGTGTAGTGGTTATCACGTTCGCCTCACACGCGAAAGGTCCCCGGTTCGAAACCGGGCGGAAACACTCTTTGGCGTGAGTAAAGTTCAATTGTCAGACAACTGCAGAGTCTATTGCACTGCCCACAGGCTATTACATTAAACTGGAAGCAGGAAAGCAGAAAGGCAGGCAGGCAGACAAACTGGCACTCTCTGCACCAGTCAGACTTTTAACCGTAATTAGACATACGTACTTGGACACAGTTGAACCTACTGTATCTCTTTTGAGCGTCCCAGTGAATGTCACGCAGTTGTTAGAGAACTCAGTCACTCCCCGACTGGGAATGGAACACCGGTCTTCCGCGTGATGCTGCCCACAATACTAACAAGGACTGATTCGGCGAGTATTTCGGCACGTAAAGCGGCTCAAGGGATTTGACCGAAATTACATTTATTACACGCCACCGCATAGCATACCTGGCGACCCCTCTTGACCTTTGTGCATATGCCCAGTTGGTAGAAAACTATGTTACTCCCTGTCGGGGAATCGAACCCCGGTCTTCCGCGTGACAGGCGGAGATACTGTCCACTATACTAACAAGGACTGAGAAGGAGAGCATTTTCGGCCCGAAAATCGAAATGACATGTAGCATGCCTGGCCCCCTTTGCGCGGGCTTTTGGAAAGCAAAACATGCAGCCAGCAAGACCAACCTTGGGTCAGTGGTTCACTACAACCCACCAACGTTTTACTGAGATGTCAGTTGATCAGCATTTCACTACAACCCGCCAACATTTGACCTCTGTGCATTGGTCTGGGAGCCTCAACATGCAGGGGACCGTCACTGCATGCTGTAGAGTTGTGGGGTCATCCGGCGTAGGGTTAGTAAGGGGTCTTCCTGGCGGTTCTTAGGCTGAGTGGGGCAGAGTGATGGCCCAGGCCAGGGGTTGATCCTGGAAATAACAGGTCCTCGTTCCTTTTCACACTGAATTCAGCGTTGCGTAAGCAGGTGGGTGGCCGCGCAGTTGTGCGTGGAGGAGCACTGGGCAGTTTCCGTAGTGTAGTGGTTATCACGTTCGCCTAACACGCGAAAGGTCCCCGGTTCGAGACCGGGCGGAAACACTCTTTGGCGTAAGTGTTAAGGTCAAATTGTACTCAGCTCAATTGTCAGCCAGCTGCAGAGTGTGCGCCACTGCCTACACGATGCAACACAATTGCCTACAAATGGGAACAGACAAAGACTATCAGGTTGAGTCAGACTTTTCACCGTAATTGAGCATATGTGCTTGGACACAGTTGATGCTACTGTAACTCCTTTGAGCACCTCAATGAATATGACGCAGTCGGTAGAAAAGGGATGGCCCAGGCCAGCCAGGGGGTGTTCCTGCAGGTGGTCAGGCCGGGCCTGGTGAGACTGAGTGGGGCAGTGTGCAGGCCCAGGTCAGGGGGTCACCCTGGAAACCCAGGTCCTTATTCCTCTTCAAACTGGGTAATATAATTCTGTGTTGAGTAAGCAGGTGGGTGGCCGCGCGGATCTTCGTGGTGAATAAATATGCCAGTTTCCGTAGTTTAGTGGTTATCACGTTCGCCTCACACGCGAAAGGTCCCCGGTTTGAAACCGGGCGGAAGCACTCTTTGGCGTGAGTAAAGTTCAATTGTCAGACAACTGCAGAGTCTATTGCACTGCCCACAGGCTATTACATTAAACTGGAAGCAGGAAAGCAGAAAGGCAGGCAGGCAGACAAACTGGCACTCTCTGCACCAGTCAGACTTTTAACTGTAATTAGACATACGTACTTGGACACAGTTGAACCTACTGTATCTCTTTTGAGCGTCCCAGTGAATGTCACGCAGTTGTTAGAGAACTCAGTCACTCCCCGACTGGGAATGGAACACCGGTCTTCCGCGTGATGCTGCCCACAATACTAACAAGGACTGATTCGGCGAGTATTTCGGCACGTAAAGCGGCTCAAGGGATTT
This sequence comes from Hyperoplus lanceolatus, assembly GCA_026929865.2. NCBI lineage: Eukaryota > Metazoa > Chordata > Actinopteri > Uranoscopiformes > Ammodytidae > Hyperoplus > Hyperoplus lanceolatus. The sequence goes on along the minus strand of CM049414.1, from coordinate 3,142,349 downwards.
GACCGAAATTACATTTATTACACGCCACCGCATAGCATACCTGGCGACCCCTCTTGACCTTTGTGCATATGCCCAGTTGGTAGAAAACTATGTTACTCCCTGTCGGGGAATCGAACCCCGGTCTTCCGCGTGACAGGCGGAGATACTGTCCACTATACTAACAAGGACTGAGAAGGAGAGCATTTTCGGCCCGAAAATCGAAATGACATCTAGCATGCCTGGCCCCCTTTGCGCGGGCTTTTGGAAAGCAAAACATGCAGCCAGCAAGACCAACCTTGGGTCAGTGGTTCACTACAACCCACCAACGTTTTACTGAGATGTCAGTTGATCAGCATTTCACTACAACCCGCCAACATTTGACCTCTGTGCATTGGTCTGGGAGCCTCAACATGCAGGGGACCGTCACTGCATGCTGTAGAGTTGTGGGGTCATCCGGCGTAGGGTTAGTAAGGGGTCTTCCTGGCGGTTCTTAGGCTGAGTGGGGCAGAGTGATGGCCCAGGCCAGGGGTTGATCCTCGAAATAACAGGTCCTCGTTCCTTTTCACACTGAATTCAGTGTTGCGTAAGCAGGTGGGTGGCCGCGCAGTTGTGCGTGGAGGAGCACCGGGCAGTTTCCGTAGTGTAGTGGTTATCACGTTCGCCTAACACGCGAAAGGTCCCCGGTTCGAGACCGGGCGGAAACACTCTTTGGCGTAAGTGTTAAGGTCAAATTGTACTCAGCTCAATTGTCAGCCAGCTGCAGAGTGTGCGCCACTGCCTACACGATGCAACACAATTGCCTACAAATGGGAACAGACAAAGACTATCAGGTTGAGTCAGACTTTTCACCGTAATTGAGCATATGTGCTTGGACACAGTTGATGCTACTGTAACTCCTTTGAGCACCTCAATGAATATGACGCAGTCGGTAGAAAAGGGATGGCCCAGGCCAGCCAGGGGGTGTTCCTGCAGGTGGTCAGGCCGGGCCTGGTGAGACTGAGTGGGGCAGTGTGCAGGCCCAGGTCAGGGGGTCACCCTGGAAACCCAGGTCCTTATTCCTCTTCAAACTGGGTAATATAATTCTGTGTTGAGTAAGCAGGTGGGTGGCCGCGCGGATCTTCGTGGTGAATAAATATGCCAGTTTCCGTAGTGTAGTGGTTATCACGTTCGCCTCACACGCGAAAGGTCCCCGGTTTGAAACCGGGCGGAAGCACTCTTTGGCGTGAGTAAAGTTCAATTGTCAGACAACTGCAGAGTCTATTGCACTGCCCACAGGCTATTACATTAAACTGGAAGCAGGAAAGCAGAAAGACAGGCAGGCAGACAAACTGGCACTCTCTGCACCAGTCAGACTTTTGACCGTAATTAGACATACGTACTTGGACACAGTTGAACCTACTGTATCTCTTTTGAGCGTCCCAGTGAATGTCACGCAGTTGTTAGAGAACTCAGTCACTCCCCGACTGGGAAGGGAACACCGGTCTTCCGCGTGATGCTGCCCACCATACTAACAAGGACTGATTCGGCGAGTATTTCGGCACGTAAAGCGGCTCAAGGGATTTGACCGAAATTACATTTATTACACGCCACCGCATAGCATACCTGGCGACCCCTCTTGACCTTTGTGCATATGCCCAGTTGGTAGAAAACTATTTTACTCCCCGTCAGGGAATCGAACCCCGGTCTTCCGCGTGACAGGCGGAGATACTGTCCACTATACTAACGAGGACTGAGAAGGAGAGCATTTTCGGCCCGAAAATCGAAATGACATGTAGCATGCCTGGCCCCCTTTGCACGGGCTTTTGGAAAGCAAAACATGCAGCCAGCAAGACCAACCTTGGGTCAGTGGTTCACTACAACCCACCAACGTTTTACTGAGATCTCAGTTGATCAGCATTTCACTACAACCCGCCAACATTTGACTGAAAAGGACATTTGGCATACCTGGCGACCTTTTGACCTCTATGCATTGGTCTGGGAGCCTCAACATGCAGGGGACCGTCACTGCATGCTGTAGAGTTGTGGGGTCATCCGGCGTAGGGTTAGTAAGGGGTCTTCCTGGCGGTTGTTAGGCTGAGTGGGGCAGAGTGATGGCCCAGGCCAGGGGTTGATCCTGGAAATAACAGGTCCTTGTTCCTTTTCACACTGAATTCAGCTTTGCGTAAGCAGGTGGGTGGCCATGCAGTTGTGCGTGGAGGAGCACCGGGCAGTTTCCGTAGTGTAGTGGTTATCACGTTCGCCTAACACGCGAAAGGTCCCCTGTTCGAGACCGGGCGGAAACACTCTTTGGCGTAAGTGTTAAGGTCAAATTGTACTCAGCTCAATTGTCAGCCAGCTGCAGAGTGTGCGCCACTGCCTACACGATGCAACACAATTGCCTACAAATGGGAACAGACAAAGACTATCAGGTTGAGTCAGACTTTTCATCGTAATTGAGCATATGTGCTTGGACACAGTTGATGCTACTGTAACTCCTTTGAGCACCTTAGTGAATATGACGCAGTCGGTAGAAAAGGGATGGCCCAGGCCAGCCAGGGGGTGTTCTTGAAGGTGGTCAGGCCGGGCCTGGTGAGACTGAGTGGGGCAGTGCGCAGGCCCAGGTCAGGGGGTCACCCTGGAAACCCAGGTCCTTATTCCTCTTCAAACTGGGTAATATAATTCTGTGTTGAGTAAGCAGGTGGGTGGCCGCGCGGATCTTCGTGGTGAATACATATGCCAGTTTCCGTAGTGTAGTGGTTATCACGTTCGCCTCACACGCGAAAGGTCCCCGGTTCGAAACCGGGCGGAAACACTCTTTGGCGTGAGTAAAGTTCAATTGTCAGACAACTGCAGAGTCTATTGCACTGCCCACAGGCTATTACATTAAACTGGAGGCAGAAAGGCAGGCAGGCAGACAAACTGGCACTCTCTGCACCAGTCAGACTTTTAACCGTAATTAGACATACGTACTTGGACACAGTTGAACCTACTGTATCTCTTTTGAGCGTCCCAGTGAATGTCACGCAGTTGTTAGAGAACTCAGTCACTCCCCGACTGGGAATGGAACACCGGTCTTCCGCGTGATGCTGCCCACCATACTAACAAGGACTGATTCGGCGAGTATTTCGGCACGTAAAGCGGCTCAAGGGATTTGACCGAAATTACATTTATTACACGCCACCGCATAGCATACCTGGCGACCCCTCTTGACCTTTGTGCATATGCCCAGTTGGTAGAAAACTATGTTACTCCCTGTCGGGGAATCGAACCCCGGTCTTCCGCGTGACAGGCGGAGATACTGTCCACTATACTAACGAGGACTGAGAAGGAGAGCATTTTCGGCCCGAAAATCGAAATGACATGTAGCATGCCTGGCCCCCTTTGCGCGGGCTTTTGGAAAGCAAAACATGCAGCCAGCAAGACCAACCTTGGGTCAGTGGTTCACTACAACCCACCAACGTTTTACTGAGATCTCAGTTGATCAGCATTTCACTACAACCCGCCAACATTTGACTGAAAAGGACATTTGGCATACCTGGCGACCTTTTGACCTCTGTGCATTGGTCTGGGAGCCTCAACATGCAGGGGACCGTCACTGCATGCTGTAGAGTTGTGGGGTCATCCGGCGTAGGGTTAGTAAGGGGTCTTCCTGGCGGTTGTTAGGCTGAGTGGGGCAGAGTGATGGCCCAGGCCAGGGGTTGATCCTGGAAATAACAGGTCCTTGTTCCTTTTCACACTGAATTCAGCTTTGCGTAAGCAGGTGGGTGGCCATGCAGTTGTGCGTGGAGGAGCACCGGGCAGTTTCCGTAGTGTAGTGGTTATCACGTTCGCCTAACACGCGAAAGGTCCCCTGTTCGAGACCGGGCGGAAACACTCTTTGGCGTAAGTGTTAAGGTCAAATTGTACTCAGCTCAATTGTCAGCCAGCTGCAGAGTGTGCGCCACTGCCTACACGATGCAACACAATTGCCTACAAATGGGAACAGACAAAGACTATCAGGTTGAGTCAGACTTTTCATCGTAATTGAGCATATGTGCTTGGACACAGTTGATGCTACTGTAACTCCTTTGAGCACCTTAGTGAATATGACGCAGTCGGTAGAAAAGGGATGGCCCAGGCCAGCCAGGGGGTGTTCCTGCAGGTGGTCAGGCCGGGCCTGGTGAGACTGAGTGGGGCAGTGTGCAGGCCCGAGTCAGGGGGTCACCCTGGAAACCCAGGTCCTTATTCCTCTTCAAACTGGGTAATATAATTCTGTGTTGAGTAAGCAGGTGGGTGGCCGCGCGGATCTTCGTGGTGAATAAATATGCCAGTTTCCGTAGTGTAGTGGTTATCACGTTCGCCTCACATGCGAAAGGTCCCCGGTTCGAAACCGGGCGGAAGCACTCTTTGGCGTGAGTAAAGTTCAATTGTCAGACAACTGCAGAGTCTATTGCACTGCCCACAGGCTATTACATTAAACTGGAAGCAGGAAAGCAGAAAGGCAGGCAGGCAGACAAACTGGCACTCTCTGCACCAGTCAGACTTTTGACCGCAATTAGACATACGTACTTGGACACAGTTGAACCTACTGTATCTCTTTTGAGCGTCCCAGTGAATGTCACGCAGTTGTTAGAGAACTCAGTCACTCCCCGACTGGGAATGGAACACCGGTCTTCCGCGTGATGTTGCCCACCATACTAACAAGGACTGATTCGGCGAGTATTTCGGCACGTAAAGCGGCTCAAGGGATTTGACCGAAATTACATTTATTAGACGCCACCGCATAGCATACCTGGTGACCCCTCTTGACCTTTGTGCATATGCCCAGTTGGTATAAAACTATTTTACTCCCCGTCGGGGAATCGAACCCCGGTCTTCCGCGTGACAGGCGGAGATACTGTCCAATATACTAAGGAGGACTGAGAAGGAGAGCATTTTCGGCCCGAAAATCGAAATGACATGTAGCATGCCTGGCCCCCTTTGCGCGGGCTTTTGGAAAGAAAAACATGAAGCCAGCAAGACCAACCTTGGGTCAGTGGTTCACTACAACCCACCAACGTTTTACTGAGATGTCAGTTGATCAGCATTTCACTACAACCCGCCAACATTTGACTGAAAAGGACATTTGGCATACCTGGCGACCTTTTGACCTCTGTGCATTGGTCTGGGAGCCTCAACATGCAGGGGACCGTCACTGCATGCTGTAGAGTTGTGGGGTCATCCGGCGTAGGGTTAGTAAGGGGTCTTCCTGGCGGTTCTTAGGCTGAGTGGGGCAGAGTGATGGCCCAGGCCAGGGGTTGATCCTGGAAATAACAGGTCCTCGTTCCTTTTCACACTGAATTCAGCGTTGCGTAAGCAGGTGGGTGGCCGCGCAGTTGTGCGTGGAGGAGCACCGGGCAGTTTCTGTAGTGTAGTGGTTATCACGTTCGCCTAACACGCGAAAGGTCCCCGGTTCGAGACCGGGCGGAAACACTCTTTGGCGTAATTGTTAAGGTCAAATTGTACTCAGCTCAATTGTCAGCCAGCTGCAGAGTGTGCGCCACTGCCTACACGATGCAACACAATTGCCTACAAATGGGAACAGACAAAGACTATCAAGTTGAGTCAGACTTTTCACCGTAATTGAGCATATGTGCTTGGACACAGTTGATGCTACTGTAACTCCTTTGAGCACCTCAGTGAATATGACGCAGTCGGTAGAAAAGGGATGGCCCAGGCCAGCCAGGGGGTGTTCCTGCAGGTGGTCAGGCCGGGCCTGGTGAGACTGAGTGGGGCAGTGTGCAGGCCCGGGTCAGGGGGTCACCCTGGAAACCCAGGTCCCTATTCCTCTTCAAACTGGGTAATATAATTCTTTGTTGAGTAAGCAGGTAGGTGGCCGCGCGGATCTTCGTGGTGAATGAATATGCCAGTTTCCGTAGTGTAGTGGTTATCACGTTTGCCTCACACGCGAAAAGTTCAATTGTCAGACAACTGCAGAGTCTATTGCACTGCCCACAGGCTATTACATTAAACTGGAAGCAGGAAAGCAGAAAGGCAGGCAGGCAGACAAACTGGCACTCTCTGCACCAGTCAGACTTTTAACCGTAATTAGACATACGTACTTGGACACAGTTGAACCTACTGTATCTCTTTTGAGCGTCCCAGTGAATGTCACGCAGTTGTTAGAGAACTCAGTCACTCCCCGACTGGGAATGGAACACCGGTCTTCCGCGTGATGCTGCCCACCATACTAACAAGGACTGATTCGGCGAGTATTTCGGCACGTAAAGCGGCTCAAGGGATTTGACCGAAATTACATTTATTACACGCCACCGCATAGCATACCTGGCGACCCCTCTTGACCTTTGTGCATATGCCCAGTTGGTAGAAAACTATGTTACTCCCTGTCGGGGAATCGAACCCCGGTCTTCCGCGTGACAGGCGGAGATACTGTCCACTATAATAACGAGGACTGAGAAGGAGAGCATTTTCGGCCCGAAAATCGAAATGACATGTAGCATGCCTGGCCCCCTTTGCGCGGGCTTTTGGAAAGAAAAACATGAAGCCAGCAAGACCAACCTTGGGTCAGTGGTTCACTACAACCCACCAACGTTTTACTGAGATGTCAGTTGATCAGCATTTCACTACAACCCGCCAACATTTGACTGAAAAGGACATTTGGCATACCTGGCGACCTTTTGACCTCTGTGCATTGGTCTGGGAGCCTCAACATGCAGGGGACCGTCACTGCATGCTGTAGAGTTGTGGGGTCATCCGGCGTAGGGTTAGTAAGGGGTCTTCCTGGCGGTTGTTAGGCTGAGTGGGGCAGAGTGATGGCCCAGGCCAGGGGTTGATCCTGGAAATAACAGGTCCTCGTTCCTTTTCACACTGAATTCTGCGTTGCGTAAGCAGGTGGGTGGCCGCGCAGTTGTGCGTGGAGGAGCACCGGGCAGTTTCTGTAGTGTAGTGGTTATCACGTTCGCCTAACACGCGAAAGGTCCCCGGTTCGAGACCGGGCGGAAACACTCTTTGGCGTAATTGTTAAGGTCAAATTGTACTCAGCTCAATTGTCAGCCAGCTGCAGAGTGTGCGCCACTGCCTACACGATGCAACACAATTGCCTACAAATGGGAACAGACAAAGACTATCAAGTTGAGTCAGACTTTTCACCGTAATTGAGCATATGTGCTTGGACACAGTTGATGCTACTGTAACTCCTTTGAGCACCTCAGTGAATATGACGCAGTCGGTAGAAAAGGGATGGCCCAGGCCAGCCAGGGGGTGTTCCTGCAGGTGGTCAGGCCGGGCCTGGTGAGACTGAGTGGGGCAGTGTGCAGGCCCAGGTCAGGGGGTCACCCTGGAAACCCAGGTCCCTATTCCTCTTCAAACTGGGTAATATAATTCTTTGTTGAGTAAGCAGGTAGGTGGCCGCGCGGATCTTCGTGGTGAATGAATATGCCAGTTTCCGTAGTGTAGTGGTTATCACGTTTGCCTCACACGCGAAAAGTTCAATTGTCAGACAACTGCAGAGTCTATTGCACTGCCCACAGGCTATTACATTAAACTGGAAGCAGGAAAGCAGAAAGGCAGGCAGGCAGACAAACGATAGTTACGTATGTAACTACGGTTCTATGAGTTCCGGATGACCGCCAGAGTTCTCTGTCACTCAGACTTCTCAGACACCGCGAGAAGATCCAGTTGGAACAGAACCTCTGGTGACTTCCGGAATATATACATTCCCGGAGTCACCCAGGTGTCACAGGTGACTTTGTTGGTATAAAGATCTCGACCTGCGCATGCGCGCGATGGAACATCCAGTGCTGTAAGCACCGCCTGGCGGTCATCCGGAACTCATAGAACCGTAGTTACATACGTAACTATCGTTCTATTTCGTTCCTACTGACCGCCAGAGGCGGTGCTTACAGCACTGGATGACTTATACCAAAAAGGTCACGAAGAGTACTCATCAATTAAGGGCTTGCAGCCATCAACAAGACAGCTGTCATCCCACCGGATGAGGTGCAGCAACATTTACTCTGCAGAGCCGCGCAACGTACATGATGAAGACCATGTAGCCGTGGCACAAATGTCCTGCCGTGAAATCCGCTTCAAGGCAGCCCCTGATGTAGCCATACTCCTGGTAGAGTGGCACTCAACGGCCAAGGCATGGGGAGCCCCTGTGATCTATATGCATTCAAGACCACCTCCACAAGTCAGTGGGAGTGTCTCTGTTTGGACAGGGCAGCCCCCTTCCTGCAGCTCCCATAGCAGACAAAGAGGTATTTGTCTTACGCAAGCTGGTTGTTGCCACAACCTATGCCCTTAGCGCCCGCACCGGGCACAGTGGGTCTGACGTTCTTTCTGCACCCCCTGGTGAGCCCAGGGGATTGAAAGCAGCCAACTCGATCGATTGGTTTACATGCTGGGGAGACAATCGTTTGGATAGGAAGGATGGATTTGGCGAGCACCACTCCTGACCCTTCCGCATGCCAGAGCAAGCACGCCTGGCTCACTGCCGAGGCATGGAGTTCACCGACCGATTGCAGTCGCAATGGCAAGTAGGAATGCCGTCTTCATAGACAGCCGCGTCAGGTCTGCCTGACTCAGCGGCCCAAATGGGGGTAGACCTAAGGCCCTCAGGACTACTTGTAAGTCCCATGATGGTGCCCTCAGGGGTCATGGTGGCTGAATGAAGCCTCTGGCCTGACTAGGTAGTGGGACCCTACCGTCTGGTTGTCCACCCCTGCATGTGCGGCCGATATCGCAGCCACATAGACGCACAGGGTGGAAGCAGCTGTCCTGCTGCCCAACACAGACTGCAGAAAGTGTAGTATCACTACCACTGACAAGTCCATGGGACTTCGCCATGTGCCATGCACCACTGTGAAAACAACTTCCACCTGTCTGCATAGCGCCATGTAGTGGCGAGTGCCCCTGAAGTTAAAACGGTATGGACCTCTGACTGGTCGCAATACGTCAACAGTGGGTCCTGGCTACCAGGAGCCCCACGCACAGCTGCAGGCGCCCCGAGTTCGGGTGCCACATGTGTCCGCCTACCTGAGACAGAAGGTCCTGTCTCCCTGGAAGGCACCAAGGCTCTCCTTGAGGAGTTTAGTAACGCTGGGATCCATGGCCTTCCTGGCCAATGTGGAGCCACCAAACGTAGGCTGTAACTGCAATGCTGGACCCCATCCAGTGTTGTCAGTAACAAAAGCTACACACATAGTGTGTGGCACGGCTCATCCACTGGCAAGCAATAAGTAAGCTATGCACGCAAGGCTTAGGTGAGAGCCCACGCTGGTGGGACACAGCTCAATACACAGTGAAAGCGACTTCTGACCCGAAGCCGCCCACTTGACGAGCAAATTAGTAGCCTATGCAACCGCTCTAGGCGACAATGCTACAAATACTGTGGCGGTGGCTTGGCTCACCCCAAGCCACTCGCTGTCGATTAAATCAAAGTAAGCAACCGGTCTAGGCGAACTTAGCACCCGATCACAGTGCAACAATGCTAGAAAGACAATACATTCGAGCATACAATTAGCAACCGGGCTTAGTGAAAAACACACAAGCAACGGTGCGAAGGAAATGCACAAAGCAGGATGACTGGCCAAGCACTAGCCAGAGCATCCTGCCTTAGGGGACTGGTCCTCTCCATCTAGGAGAACCCAGGGGGACAGTGGGTCATCTCTTCGGAAGCAAAGAGATATGCCACTGCCCTGCCATACTTGTCCCAATCATGCCCACCACCTCCGGATGGAGTCTCCACCCCCGGGGTGGCCCTTTTCTATCGCTGTGTTCCGGACACCTGGAACTTGGACAGCTTGGATAATGATAATTAGATTATGCTGAGGTCAGCATACTTATCAGTCGAAGGAAGAGGCTGTACTCCAGCAGCCTCCATTGCATGGAGTGCTGTAGTAGCTGCTGAACGGTAGCTACGCGCTATGGAGAAAGGCAGGCTCGCATGGCCGCCGACTCGAGCACCAGCTGAGCTGTAATGGTGGCAGGGATGCTGCCACACTGTCTAATATCCGCAGAGCCAGGGACGGCCCAAACGGAGGAACCCTGAACTGGTACACCCTGCCCAGAAATGCAAAGGGGAGGACCACCTGTGACATTGGGCAGTAGGGACTTGAAGTAGCATCTTTCAGGGCTATGACACAACCCAGTCCGCCTGAGCGATAGACTGGAGTACCCCTGCAACACGCAGCATGGGGAAAGGAAGAATCGTGAGGCATTGATTCCGCCGTCTTAGTCCAGAACGGGGCGACCCCGCCCCACCTCCTGGTACCTGAACTTCGGTTGAGTAGAACCTACCGAGCATCGAGTAGCACCCCCAAGGACTCTGGGGGAGGGGCGGAGGCTGGACGCCGACCTCCTGGCGCCTGAAATGCAGCTGTAGCGCAGTGTTACGGCACTGTACAGAATGTGCTGAGAAGCACTGGCCCCTTGATTGTCCACCTGAACGTGGTTGAGGCTATTGGCACGGGGTACCAGAGGTTCCCGGCCTGGAATCAGGCAGAGGTGCACGTCGCTGCGTGCAATTACTGTCTAGCCTAGTCAACCTGGACACTTCGCACCGGGCCTGAAGAGCAGCTGGCCGAACGTCTGGCCTGGGATCACTGAAAGAGAATGGAGGGTCAGTCGACACACCTCCGACTGGGACGACGTCACAGTTGACATCAACATGCCTAGCTCCCTAAGTCATAATGCAAAGTCTGCAGTGAAGCATCACTGAGGGTCCATGCTGAGTGACCAGCACCTGACCCCTGTATGGTTAGCGACCGAGCCAGGACTGTGTGAGAAAGCAAATTCCCAGATGGCCCACACAGGCAGCAATGTCGTAACTCCTAATAAGGAGATCGCCTGAAATCCGGCACTGGGGCCGAGGGCAGCGCACATTGGCTCTCAGAGCCTCGTCTGGGGAGACAACCAGGGATGCTAGCAGGCTCAATCGGAGCTAACCAGTCCGAGCCCTAACTATCAGCATTGTGCATGGCTGCCAGAGCTCTGCTGTCGCAGTGTGATGGGAGAGAGCCCTTAAATCTGGCCAGCATCTACGGAGCTGAGCGGAATAAGGCTCAGAGGGAGGCACACAGGAACGGAGGATTGAGGGCCTGCCGCTGGTTGGAGGCCAGTAGAAGAGCCTCTACCTAGCAACCTAAGTGCCTGAGACATGAAACTACAGTTCATGCATGGGCTATCTGACAGCGCTTCCCTCAGGTACTCAACCCTGAGACCTGCAGGGCACTTGTCATGGCCATTCCCCACTGTATGGAGGTCATGAAGGCGTAAGCTGCCCACTGTCACGCCAACTAAATATGCATCTGACTAAGGTATGCAACCGGGCTCCAGGCGAAAACAACCGAGCCGCGGCGAGAACAACCGAGCCGCGGCGAGAACAACCGAGCCGCGGCGCGACACCGCCAGAATAATACAGCGGCGGTGCAAAACTATAGCGCCCACTGGCGAGCAATTACAGTAGCCTGCGCAGACACGACAACTGTGTGACAGCTACAATAACACAGTGAAGGCGGCCCTTGGAAACATAAGACACTCACTGGCTAGCAACTAATGCATGCAACCGGGCTTCAGGCGAGAGCAACCGAGCCACGGTGCGACACCGCTAGAATAAAACGGTGGCGGTGTAAAACTATGCTGCCCACTGGCGAGCACAATTACAGTAGACTTTAGGCAATCGAGCTTTAGGCGAGAGCACCCAAGCAACAATGCGACCTGTTGTGTAAAACTATGCTGCCCACTGGCGAGCATAATTACAGTAGGCTTTAGGCAATCGAGCTTTAGGCGAGAGCACCCATGCAACAATGCGACCTGTTGTGCAAAACTATGCTGCCCACTGGCGAGCATAATTACAGTAGGCTAGGCAATCGAGCTTTACGAGAGCGCACCCACGACCCCCTAAATAACACAGTTCAATTGAATTCAGTTTACTTAAGAAGGGGACAGTGCAAATCAATAAACCACATGATCATACATGGGTTAAAAAATGCTAGAATAGCCAAAATGCTATTCTCCATCTGCAGTCCCCTGGCAGTGTCAGCGGCTCTTGGTGACGGCAACGACGTTCACTGGTGAGCAAATTAAGTAGCCTATGCAGTCAGGCTAAGGCGTGAGCTACCGTGCAACACGGCTATAATAACACAGCGGCACAGACACGACACCCGTGCCGTGAAACTAAGCTGCCAACTGGCGACACACTACAGCAGCCTACACACGAGCAACAGTGTGACACGGCTAAAATAACACGGTGAAGGCGATTTAGGAAACTAATTCGTCCACCGGCGAGCAATACAGCAGCATACAGTGTATAACAGCATACTAGTGTGTGGCACGGCTCACCCACTGGTACGAGCAAATTAAGTAGCCTATGCAACCGCTCTAGGCTACTCACAATGCTACAAAGTACTGTGGCGGCGGCTTGGTACCCCCAAGCCGCTCGCTGTCGATTAAATCAAAGTAAGCAACCGGTCGGGGCGAACGTAGCACCCGATCAACAGTGCAACAATGCTAGAAAGACAATACATTCGAGCATACAATTAGCAACCGGCTTAGCGAAAAACACACAAGCAACGGTGCGAACAACAGTGAAAGAGGCTTCTGACCCAAAGCCGCACCTGACGAGCAAATTAAGTAGCCTAGCAGCCGCTCTAGGCTACTCAGCAGCCGAGCAACAGTGCGACAATGCTACAAAGTACTGTGGCGGCGGCTTGGTACCCCAAGCCGCTCGCTGTCGATTAAATCAGAGTAGGCAACCGGTCGGGGCGAACGTAGCACCCGATCAACAGTGCACAATGCTAGAAAGACAATACATTCGAGCATACAATTAGCAACCGGGCTAGCGAAACACACAAGCAACGGTGCGAACGAAAGAATAACTCGGCGACTGTGAACCCAGCCGCCGCCTGATCTAATCAAACTAGCCTATGCAGTCAGGCTAAGGCGTGAGCTACCGTGCAACACGGCTATAATAACACAGCGGCACAGACACGACACCCGTGCCGTGAAACTAAGCTGCCAACTGGCGACACACTACAGCAGCCTACACACGAGCAACAGTGTGACACGGCTAAATAACACGGTGAAGGCGATTTAGGAAACTAATTCGTCCACCGGCGAGCAATACAGCAGCATACAGTGTATAACAGCATACTAGTGTGTGGCACGGCTCACCCACTGGTACGAGCAAATTAAGTAGCCTATGCAACCGCTCTAGGCTACTCACAATGCTACAAAGTACTGTGGCGGCGGCTTGGTACCCCCAAGCCGCTCGCTGTCGATTAAATCAAAGTAAGCAACCGGTCGGGGCGAACGTAGCACCCGATCAACAGTGCAACAATGCTAGAAAGACAATACATTCGAGCATACAATTAGCAACCGGCTTAGCGAAAAACACACAAGCAACGGTGCGAACAACAGTGAAAGAGGCTTCTGACCCGAAGCCGCACCTGACGAGCAAATTAAGTAGCCTATGCAGCCGCTCTAGGCTACTCAGCAGCCGAGCAACAGTGCGACAATGCTACAAAGTACTGTGGCGGCGGCTTGGTACCCCAAGCCGCTCGCTGTCGATTAAATCAGAGTAGGCAACCGGTCGGGGCGAACGTAGCACCCGATCAACAGTGCACAATGCTAGAAAGACAATACATTCGAGCATACAATTAGCAACCGGGCTAGCGAAACACACAAGCAACGGTGCGAACGAAAGAATAACACGGCGACTGTGAACCCAGCCGCCGCCTGATCTAATCAAAGCAAGGTGGAAAGGTGATATTAGCTTCCGCGGTAGCCTCGGGCTACGCGTAGACTTCACACTTTACTCACCCCTACCGGCCGCAGCCAAGTCGAACGAATTGCAAGTCGCAGCCCTTGGTGGTCGAAGTCAAATCAAAGCACCAACCCTTAGGTACGAGCTACTTGCGACAAGCTAATGGTATATTAGCACACAACAATGTGTGCGACCTGCTAGTCCGCGAGAATATAGAAGGAACAGAACCTCTGGTGACTTCCGGAATATATACATTCCCGGAGTCACCCAGGTGTCACAGGTGACTTTGTTGGTATAAAGATCTAGACCTGCGCATGCGCGCGATGGAACATCCAGTGCTGTAAGCACCGCCTCTGGCGGTCAGTAGGAACGAAATAGAACTGGCACTCTCTGCACCAGTCAGACTTTTGACCGTAATTAGACATACGTACTTGGACACAGTTGAACCTACTGTATCTCTTTTGAGCGTCCCAGTGAATGTCACGCAGTTGTTAGAGAACTCAGTCACTCCCCGACTGGGAATGGAACAGCGGTCTTCCGCGTGATGCTGCCCACCATACTAACAAGGACTGATTCGGCGAGTATTTCGGCACGTAAAGCGGCTCAAGGGATTTGACCGAAATTACATTTATTACACGCCACCGCATAGCATACCTGGCGACCCCTCTTGACCTTTGTGCATATGCCCAGTTGCTAGAAAACTATGTTACTCCCCGTCGGGGAATCAAACCCCGGTCTTCCGCGTGACAGGCGGAGATACTGTCCACTATACTAACGAGGACTGAGAAGGAGAGCATTTTCGGCCCGAAAATCGAAATGACCATACTAACAAGGACTGATTCGGCGAGTATTTCGGCACGTAAAGCGGCTCAAGGGATTTGACCGAAATTACATTTATTACACCGCATAGCATACCTGGCGACCCCTCTTGACCTTTGTGCATATGCCCAGTTGGTAGAAAACTATGTTACTCCCCGTCGGGGAATCGAACCCCGGTCTTCCGCGTGACAGGCGGAGATACTGTCCACTATACTAACGAGGACTGAGAAGGAGAGCATTTTCGGCCCGAAAATCGAAATGACATGTAGCATGCCTGGCCCCCTTTGCGCGGGCTTTTGGAAAGCAAAACATGCAGCCAGCAAGACCAACCTTGGGTCAGTGGTTCACTACAACCCACCAACGTTTTACTGAGATGTCAGTTGATCAGCATTTCACTACAACCCGCCAACATTTGACTGAAAAGGACATTTGGCATACCTGGCGACCTTTTGACCTCTGTGCATTGGTCTGGGAGCCTCAACATGCAGGGGACCGTCACTGCATGCTGTAGAGTTGTGGGGTCATCCGGCGTAGGGTTAGTAAGGGGTCTTCCTGGCGGTTGTTAGGCTGAGTGGGGCAGAGTGATGGCCCAGGCCAGGGGTTGATCCTGGAAATAACAGGTCCTCGTTCCTTTTCAAACTGAATTCTGCGTTGCGTAAGCAGGTGGGTGGCCGCGCAGTTGTGCGTGGAGGAGCACCGGGCAGTTTCCGTAGTGTAGTGGTTATCACGTTCGCCTAACACGCGAAAGGTCCCCGGTTCGAGACCGGGCGGAAACACTCTTTGGCGTAAGTGTTAAGGTCAAATTGTACTCAGCTCAATTGTCAGCCAGCTGCAGAGTGTGCGCCACTGCCTACACGATGCAACACAATTGCCTACAAATGGGAACAGACAAACACTATCAAGTTGAGTCAGACTTTTCACCGTAATTCAGCATATGTGCTTGGACACAGTTGATGCTACTGTAACTCCTTTGAGCAGCTCAGTGAATATGACGCAGTCGGTAGAAAAGGGATGGCCCAGGCCAGCCAGGGGGTGTTCCTGCAGGTGGTCAGGCCGGGCCTGGTGAGACTGAGTGGGGCAGTGTGCAGGCCCGGGTCAGGGGGTCACCCTGGAAACCCAGGTCCTTATTCCTCTTCAAACTGGGTAATATAATTCTTTGTTGAGTAAGCAGGTAGGTGGCCGTGCGGATCTTCGTGGTGAATAAATTTGCCAGTTTCCGTAGTGTAATGGTTATCACGTTAGCCTCACACGCCAAAGGTCCCCGGTTCGAAACCGGGCGGAAACACTCTTTGGCGTGAGTAAAGTTCAATTGTCAGACAACTGCAGAGTCTATTGCACTGCCCACAGGCTATTACATTAAACTGGAAGCAGGAAAGCAGAAAGGCAGGCAGGCAGACAAACTGGCACTCTCTGCACCAGTCAGACTTTTGACCGTAATTAGACATACGTACTTGGACACAGTTGAACCTACTCTATCTCTTTTGAGCGTCCCAGTGAATGTCACGCAGTTGTTAGAGAACTCAGTCACTCCCCGACTGGGAATGGAACACCGGTCTTCCGCGTGATGCTGCCCACCAAACTAACAAGGACTGATTCGGCGAGTATTTCGGCACGTAAACGGCTCAAGGGATTTGACCGAAATTACATTTATTACACGCCACCGCATAGCATACCTGGCGACCCCTCTTGACCTTTGTGCATATGCCCAGTTGGTAGAAAACTATGTTACTCCCCGTCAGGGAATCGAACCCCGGTCTTCCGCGTGACAGGCGGAGATACTGTCCACTATACTAACGAGGACTGAGAAGGGGAGCATTTTCGTCCCGAAAATCGAAATGACATGTATCATGCCTGGCCCCCTTTGCGCGGGCTTTTGGAAAGCAAAACATGCAGCCAGCAAGACCAACCTTGGGTCAGTGGTTCACTACAACCCACCAACGTTTTACTGAGATGTCAGTTGATCAGCATTTCACTACAACCCGCCAACATTTAATAATAATAATAATAATAAATTTTATTTAAAGGCGCCTTTCAAGACACGCAAGGACACCGTACAATGTGAAAAATACAGTACAATTAATTGATTTAAAAACAAAATGGGATGGGAAGATCCGGGGGGGTAAGCAAATTTGAAAAGATGAGTTTTGAGTTTAGATTTGAACAGGGATATGGAGTCACTGTTGCGGATGTCGGGGGGTAATGCATTCCAGAGCAGGGGAGCAGAGCGGCTGAAGGCTCTGCTCCCCATCGTGGTGAGACGGGCAGAGGGGACAGTGAGGTGAACTGAGGAGGAGGAGCGGAGTGCACGGGAGGGAGTGGCAATTTGAATGAGGTCTGTTCGATATGTGGGTGCAAGGTTATGGATGCTTTTGAAGGTGTAGAGGAGGATTTTAAATTGAATACGGAAATGAACCGGGAGCCAATGAAGCTGGTGAAGGACAGGGGTGATGTGGTGAGAGGAGGGTGTTCTGGAGATGATCCTTGCTGCTGAGTGTTGAAGAAGTTGGAGTTTATGGAGGGTTTTTGGGGGAGACCGAAAGGAGGGAGTTGCAGTAGTCGAGCCTTGATGTGACCAGACTGTGGACAAGGAGTGCGCCACTGCCTACACGATGCAACACAATTGCCTACAAATGGGAACAGACAAAGACTATCAATTTTAGTCAGACTTTTCACCGTAATTGAGCATATGTGCTTGGACACATTTGATGCTGCTGTAACTCCTTTGAGCACCTTAGTGAATATGACGCAGTCGGTAGAAAAGGGATGGCCCAGGCCAGCCAGGGGGTGTTCCTGCAGGTGGTCAGGCCGGGCCTGGTGAGACTGAGTGGGGCAGTGTGTAGGCCCAGGTCAGGGGGTCACCCTGGAAACCCAGGTCCTTATTCCTCTTCAAACTGGGTAATATAATTCTGTGTTGAGTAAGCGGCTCTCTGCTCTCTTTACATTACTGCAGTTAAGTTAGCGCGTGTGCAAACAGAACATTTCCTGTGCGCCTTCACATTAAAAATCTGTTGCTAGCCAAACGTGAGTTGACTTTTATTTTGAAGCCGGTAAGAACAGGAAGTTAGCGCTTTATAGCAATGTAGTGCTCTAGCTTGAATGGCAACTCATTCAGCTGCAGAGAGCAGTCAACAGTAGTCTATTTAAACAAAGTTTGAAATAACTTATTTAAAACTTTGTGTAAGTTACACAATAAGCCACTGAAAAAATACTCCCAACATATTCACAACAACCTATTTGATTTATCCTAAATTGTACCAATATGTATACTTTTTTATTTAATAGGCTATGTTTAATGTTTTAAAGTTTGGTTTTAATTACAGTTTTTTACGATTGCTAAATCACAGTGGGCACAACTGGAACGACAAGTGCAAAACTCTAACAACAGTATGCAGAGCAGCGGTTCATTCGGACCAAACTGTAGCTCGTTTTTCATTGCTTATACACAATGTTCAAAACTCTACACACCTATCTCATGGCTTAACCACAGCCTGCACAACACAGTGTATTTCCAGCACTTTTTTCAAATGCTAACACACTGCTGCCACAACTATAAACCACACATTCAAAACAGAATGAATCCCTTTCAAACACTGCGGATTGCAATTTCAACTCAAACACTAAGATGTCTTGTTTAGACTTGTTAGTGAACATATATACAGTATAAAGGGAAAGCTCAAAAATATTTTTTTTTTTGGAAATGGACCCAGGAAGACAGGTTGTTGGAGGTAGAAGAGTGGCAGTGAGAGTGTGGATGTGTGGAGGAAGACCTAGAAGACATAGAGCTGTAATGTCTGATGAATTACAGTAAGGGCAACACTGATAGACCCTGTTGTGAATCATGGTCTCTCATTGAGAGAGGCAGGGTTGAGAGTGCAACCCAATCTGCAAAAATCTAAAGTTGCATCTGTAATACGAATTTTCCAGCAAACAAACAGCTTAGAGTTGCATCCTTACAGTAAATGACAACATTACAGGAATTGATTTCTGTATTACAATTATAGAATATTTACACAGATAAATACTACACTTCGAAATGTTTTCAATAAAATATACAAAATGTGTATCTATTGAAGCAAACTTCTGATTTTCATCTATTTTTGTTTTCCTAAAAAAAACTGGTATGTTATAAAATAAACAATTTCATGTGAAAGGATTTCACCCTTTCATCAAAGAAAATATTACGTAATTTGTGTGAATTAACTCAAATTATTCAAACTGTAAAGATTAAAAGTTTGTAATTTATGTATTGGGGTTTGATGCTAGTGTTTGTACTCTTAACATATTCTGAGTGACAGTGTGTGTTATTTCAATGAGGCTGGTTCATAGTGTTTGCTGCACTGAGCCTATTTTGCAGGTGAAGTGAACTGTTCAGCTCCAGTGACTGTTGGTAGTGCAGACTGTAGTTAGAGTTTTGCACATTGAGCTACAGTTGTGCCCACCTTGGGTTAGCAATCGAAAAAAACTGTAACAGAAGGACATTTTCTAAAAATGTTTATTATTATTAATATAATAATTATATGTATATACCAAAAATATATGGGAGAACGGGGTAATCTGAGCCACTTTTTACATTTGCTCCCCTCTAAGCGAGCTATTTATCACTCAAATTTACACATTTCCCATTAATTCAGGATGTTTCCTAGAAATGGGCATTAGCAGAATTTTTTCAAGACAAAGGGCAGTGAAAATATGATTGTTTTAAAAAAAAGTTTTCAAGTGGCTCTCGTTACCACAGCTGTAGGGTAAACTGATCCACTTACTTTTTCCACTCTGAAACTACTATAACAACACATATTGTAACAGTAAGAATCCTAAAAGCTAGCCACACATTCCAGAACTAATGTCGGACTAGTAAAAGAATGATGGGGTTTGGTCAATTAAGCAAAGCAGATTTTCTAAACACTTGAAAGTAACAAAATCAAATACAACATATTATAATTCAAAAGGTTTTAATAAGATTCAAATGAAAGATAGAACCAGTTAGATTAGAACACAGTCTGGGGGTCAAAACACAGGACCCTTAGAGCCAGCTAGTGTCTGGGGGTCAAAGCATAGGAAAATCAGAACCAGCGAGAACAGCCTGGGACTCAGAACACAGGAGAAGACCCAACTGGATTATAACATCAGCCTGTCATACTCTACAACTAGGCCTACTCTACATTCCAGCCCTGAAGGTTACAGGGAAAGATGAGAAGGTGCTCTTTCCGTGTGGTTTCCCCAGGTCCTCTTCCTTGTGTATTTCCTTGGCATGATGGCTTTTCTACAATGTGTATGACATTAAAATAAAACATATGTTATGTAATATTACATTAAAATATGTTTAAGACTAAACTTAACTTGTGCCTCATGGTGGGGGAAAGTGAGATAGTGGCTCACTTTCCCCCACAGCATTTGGCTCACTTTCCCCCACCACCACAATTTGAGAAAAAACTACCTCTCTTAGCATTTCAGGCTAATCTTCAGTTATCAGCATCACATGGTTTCATATGTTGGTAGTTCATCAACACGTATGATAGAGGTTTTTCTATGTGAATACATTTGCTTTGGCACAACAGTTGATTAAGTTGACAGCAAGAAAATTTACTTTTACATGCAAAATACCTATTTTGGTGAAAAAAACATGCTTACCACAGCACCATGAGGTCCTCTCTTTCAGGGCCATGGGGAAATGAGAGGGGCTTGAAAACATATATCTCACATGACCACAAATGTTTTCCGTTGCCTAGATACAGGGGGTGACATTACCCGATGCCTCAGATTCCCCCGTTCTCCCCTAGATATAGATATTATTTTTATATTTTTATGGGGAGAAATAATTCTGAATCAGCAAAAAATTGCAATTGGCAGGTTAGATAATTTGGTCTAAATTGCAATCAGTGCACCTCTATTAATTCTTCTATAATTATTACTGCACACACTAGGATATAATATTAATTGAGAATCTCAAATGAGACCAAGATGACATGCTCAAAGGTAATTAGAGTGAAATGTAAGGGTTAAAGTTATGCAAGTTTTTTACTTTGTGTGCTACCAAATTTATTTTTGTGCTACTGAATTTTTTTGATTGCTAGCACCAGTGCCACCTAAAAAAATTAGCGTACAGCCCTGGACTCAGGAGTAATGGAAAAGGGTTGTCTGGTCTGATGAGACCAGATTGACCCTGATCAGAGTGATGGGTGCATCAGGGTAAGAGTAGAGGTGAATGAAGTGATGCTCCCATCATGCCTAGTGCCTACTGTACAAGCCTGTGTGGCAGTATACAGTAGGATCTGGGGATGCTTCAGTTTCTAGGTTCAGAGCAACCTTATGTGCCGTAATCAAAGCTAAAGATGGTCTAACAAGATATTTGAGTTTGTGACTTTTCTTTAGGCTGGGCAGTGTAGAAATTTGGTGTTGATAGAGCCAAATTTGAAAGATTTCAACTTCCTGTTTACCAGTTTTTGCTAATTAGCACAGTACCGTCACATGGGACCATTATGGTCCAATAGGCAATACTATCTGCTGCAGCTTTGTGGCAGATTTCAAGTTAATAGGACTTACTGTGTCTTTCTTCTTCTCTATTTAATTGTAGCGCTACCAGGACCGGATGGCTTATATTTCCTGGGAAGCGTTTGCAAATCCTTTCAAGCTATTGTGCCAAATTTCATGTTTCTAGCTCATTCCAGCTCATGGTTATTTGAGCAAAATATTCATTTTCTCTTATATTTGAGATGCGGCATTAGACGAATAATAACAAACCTGAGCAAACTCAGCCATGCAGGCTTGAACCCTTTAATAAAGTTAGAATGAATATCCTTGGTTAATTTATCAAAGACAAAATTGTGTTTAGTTTACACAAATGCATACTTAAATCACTGTTTAGATCTGCCCACTTTAATTACTAAAATTTGCTATGCAAACATAAAGGGTTTCAGCTTAAGACAACATTTACACTTTATAGTCACTTTATATAGACTTTTCCACACAGACAGGTTCACTTGAGTAATCCTTTTGACCTTCCCCACATGATTCAATTTCACTCAACAGTCAAAGACAATACCTCTAATACAAACTAAAAAACACACAATGACATACATAGACCAGAAGACACAGTACAGGAGACAAAATATGCAGTGACAGTTTGACAAGTGTTCAAGACAGCAATATGAACATAGAGGACACAGATTTTACACAAGACATGGCAATGTGCACTGTTCAAACGCACATAAACACACACTTAAAACAAACAGAAACCAGGAACACATAATGATGGCAACAATTGGTGATGAAGTGTAATGTCAAATCAAACTTGAGTACAATTATATATAATTTAGTAAAAACCATGTGCAGATACAGAAGCGTAAAAAGAATACCATTCACCCTAAGCATTACTACCTGTGACGCAGATCTTAAAGGCCTACTTCACCGGTTTGAATATGAAGGTGTATTGAATTCTGAGATCCTATGTAGTATAAATGTGCGAAAAAAAACTTACTTTGTAAATATTACTGTGATGTCTTTTACTGTGACATCACAGTAATATTTACAAAGTACGTTTTTTTAACCCTATATTTCTCTTTCTGTGATGTCACGAGAAAGAGAAATATAGGGTTAAAAAAAACACTCTTTCTGCCTTTTCTCAGGCTAGGATGAACCGATTTTAATTTTTTTTGCACATTTATACTACATAGGATCTCAGAATTCAATACACCTTCATATTCAAACCGGTGAAGTAGGCCTTTAAGTTTAGACAGTGTAATAAGTGCTAGATAAAAGTGTTGATAACAAATGATAGAAAACAAACATGTTAAAATATATTCTCGGTTTAAGCAGATTCCTTTTTTAACCCTTTCATGGTTGAACCTGGTTTCAAAGAACAAAATTAAAAAGCTGCAAGCAGCAATGTGTGGGTAACTTCACTTGACATTCTTCACTTGACATTCTTATTTTCATCATTACAATGCACGCAGGGCAAACTGAACCATCAATGTGACACTTTTCCTACATATCATTACTAAAGACAACTTGAGTAGTAAGCCAATATGTTATATAGCATGCCCACATTGTTTCAGTTATGCATGCCAAGTTTATTGTCTTTGGTGTTTGAACTATAATAACTGCAGCTTAAATCTACAAGTCCAGCTATCTTCATGTTGTAAAGTAAGTTCATCTGACAACAGGCAAAAACTGAACACAGATGATCATTTGATCAAGCACAGATTAAAATTGCAAGCAACAAATATTTAGTTCTCTACACTGCACTCAGTTACAATAGAAACAGTTTAGTAATGGTCCAAAACCAGAGTGGCTCTTCTCCAGTTGTCTTCATGAAGAGTGTTAGTGTCCATATTCCAGGATTCATCTTAAGTATTCTGAAGAACTCCATTCATCCTCTAACAGGCTTTACTTTGAACGCTTCAGGGCCAGCTGCATGGGAACAGATATGTTTGTTGTCTTAAAAGAATAGTTAAACATTTCCAATTATCCGCGATTTGCCTCACTCTCCAACTTAATATAAGGCAACAGAAACCTTCCCTGTAATTTTGCATGAATTTTTGATGAAGTTAGGGGCAGAGGTTGCTCATCTGGGTTAGTATAGCTCCAGCGCTGGTAGGTAAGGGGAGCAATAGCCTGACTCTGCTGGCAGCAAGAAGATACACTTTACAACATCATTAAATGCTCCTGTATGCTTGTTTTGACTCGTTTATTTAACACGCCATGTTGCGCTTGTTATTTTTGGCACGTTGTGTCTCTATGAGCATGAGCGAATGGGCCTTCAGTAAACAAAACGGCGGCGATTATACGGAGCAAACAAAAGAAAGATTGCTGCAAAGATCCAAAAGCGTATGGATTTGAACCAGAATAAACGAAGGAGAAACTACATGTGTTGGAAGGGGAGCGGGCGAGGAGGGAGGCTGAGGCAGGTGAACAGCCGGGGGACGAGGGCAGAGTCACAACTGGCAGTGTCGGTGTGGGGCTTGTCAACCTACCGACAGAAACCAATATTTATTTATTTATTGCACCAGCACCTTATGGGTTATGGGGAGTCTATGGGGTATGTATGACATATAGGAGTAGCTACCATGTGTAAAATACTGGGTGATTGATTTATTGATTGATTTATGGAGATCAGATTAATTATGCAAATGTAAATTGGTGGACAACTAAAACGTTATGCCTGTTTGTGTTTGCTCTGACAGCGTTTCGTTGTTACCTGTAACAATGACAAAATAAAACTGAGCTGAACTGAACTGAAAACGAGTGCCTTTGCTGCTCAGTGTATTCTAGTTCAAATCCATATCATTCTGGATCTTCACAGCCATCTCTCTTCTGCTCTGTATAATCACTGACGTCTTGTTTACATAGGCTGCTGAGAAGCCCATCTGCAGTTTCCTATCGGTATGTAGGCCTATTTGATACTAAAAGGACCACCGTGCCGAAAATAACTTGGTAAATAAATGGGTCACAACAAGTACACAGGAGCGTTTAGTTATGTTGTAAAGTTTATCTTCTTGCTGCCAGCAGAGTCAGGCTATTGCTCCCCTTAGCTACTGGAGCTAAGCTAACCCAGATGAGAGACCTATGCCCCTAACTTCATCAAAAATGCACGCATAGTTACAATGAAGGTTTATGACACCTTATATTGAGCCAGAGAGTGAGGCAAATTGCTAAAAATCTAAAATGTTGAACTATTCCTTTAAAAGAAAATAATTTATAATAGACATTATGAACTCTTTTGCCTTGGTAACATATTTTAACAATTATTTATATTGTTAAGAAAAGTGTATGTTGTGTATGTCACCTTGTGAGCAGTATCTGCCAACTGCTGGGTTTTCTGCATCAGCTCCACCGTCTTGTCCTCAGCACGAGACAGTCTGTTTCCACGCTCCCCCAGAGCCACGTTCATCCTCTGGACTACATTACCCACAGTGCTCCCTCCAGGCTGACCTGTTCATACCACCAGAAAGTGTGATAAGACAATTTTAGTAATGTGGGCAGTTAATGTGCTGAAAGTAAGAAATCAATCAAATACTGTTAAAGGTAGAGTCAGAACTTCTGGAGAACGATTGTTGTTAAAATCGCTTCACTATCCGCTACCTGTCTGTACTGTGTTTGCACAAAAAATCTGGTGTTAATACACAGCTGAGTCTGTTTATGTGTGTGTGTGTGTGTGTGTGTGTGTGTGTGTGTGTGTGTGTGTGTGTGTGTGTGTGTGTGTGTGTGTGTGTGTGTGTTTGTGTGTGTGTGTGTGTGTGTGTGTGTGTGTGTGTGTGTGTGTGTGTGTGTGTGTGTGTGTGTGTGTGTGTGTGTGTGTGTGTGTGTGTGTGTGTGTTTTTGATTTGATCTGCCCCATATGAGGCTCATACGTTATCGTTTCATGTTTTTGGTGCTGCTTTATTAAGTTTTAACTCAACATCGTCAGAAGTAGTACCACATGTCACAGGTCAACTGAGGTTAAGCATGAAGTGCTGTTGAAGTGTAACTTGGTGCAGCCTGGTACATCTCTTCCACTGTCCCTGTCAACCAGTTCAATGGTCTCACAGCTCTGGGCTTCCTAAAGACCGGCTATTGTGTGGACCTCCCCGAAAATAAACAAAGTCTCCTGTCATCTGAGCGACGCCACATCACAGAGAGGCCTTTCTGCTGCAGCGGAGAGGTGCAGCACACAGCACAATAGACAAAAAGACAGAAAGGAAAATGACCCAAAGAGAGACACCAGCCCATGTCCGGAGGAGTCATGGTAGTATAGAGTGAAAAGAACACATGGGGAGACCTGGGAAAGGAACACATTGTTTCTATTGTAATCAATACATCTCTCTACTCACGCTGCAACACAGTTCAGTTACATAAACCTTCACAGGCTTAAACATCACCAACAGTGTATTTATATGCCTCAAGTTTATTTGTGTGTGTTTAATCGATACAGTTGCACTACAGTGGTAGTGTGCTGGGATCTGAGTGCTGATACAATGTGGTGACCCACACAGTAGTGCTTTACCGGGTATGTCTTGTTGTGTAAACCCTGGCTATATGTCAAAGTGTCCTTTGTCAAGACACTGAACCCCAAATTGCTCCCAATTGTGCGTACACAAAACTGTCTTTTGGATAAAAGCACTATATAAATGCAGCAATTTATGTAAACCAATATGGGCATAACATGTTTTGTGCACAACTGTGACCATGCAGAGGAGAAGATTGATGTCTTATTTCATATTGGTGAAGCTAGCATTATTGCAGAAAAGGCAAGTTTTATGTCAAAGAAAATCAATTCTGAAATGCCCCTATGTACATTGAAAGGATATTGATAACTTTTAAAGGAAGATACCCACTTGATTTGTTTAACTCTAAAGTGTATAACTATAGCTGAACTTTAGAATGTAATTTGTCCGGAATGAGGACTGTGGATTTTGACCGGACACTTATATTAAAATCACTTTAGGGATGGTTCCCACCTGGTGATCGCCTTTGGTTTGCAACCATCATATTCTTCATGCGATTCAAGAAGGCTTTGCAGCGGTAGATGACCAGATTCATGGTGCAGGCGTCTGTAAAAATAAGGACGACAGATAACGACTGAGGTTATTCACATATGAACAAAATAATTAATAGAGATTCCTAAAAAAAAACTCATATGACACTACCTCCTGTGAGTTTGGACTGGCAGTTGATAAACTCTGTCTGTCTTGGAGGAACATAGCTCTTCCTTCTGGCTTGAAGGCTTTTGGATGTAGAGGCAGGTGGGGAGCCACTGGAACCAGCCTTGACCTCATGTTGAGCGGACTGACTCACTCTCCTCTGGGAGCTCACCTTGCCCAGCTTCCCGGCCTTTCCCAGACTCCCTGCTTTACCGTTCCAGTAGGTCTGGCAAGCGTGGTACAGGATCTGAACAAAGATACACTTCTCTGCTGATGAGATGGCCACCCACTGGTCCCCAGCATTGTCAAACACCAGGTCAAACTCTGGGCTGTCCTGGAAGAGCAGGGCACAGGAGAATTAAGTGATAAAGTCATATACACACACAAACACACACACACACACACACACACACACACACACACACACACACACACAATTAAAATGGACTGAATGCTGCCGACCTTGTTGGGGTTGATGCCGTTGACCTGTCGAAGCTGCTCCACCGTCCACTGGGACCTCCTGGTGAAGGAGGGCGAGCCACAAAACTGCTTGACCTTGGTAATGTGCAGCTGATGGGGCCTGGCATTGGTCACTGGGTTTACACAGATCATATTCAAAAAAGAGCATCCTTTTTGAAAAATACCTTCAATAACAGTTCACAATGGAAATAATAGCCTTGAATAATTGATAATTTTTAAAGTAACAATACAATGTGTTGGTGATCATTTGCTAATGTTTTTATCATGCCTACTCCTGCATAACTGTACAGCTCTTCTTTTTAATATTTTATTGTAAATGTTCTTTTCATATTTTTTTGACTTGCCTTCACTTGTGTTCTCTATGTTACAGTTTTTTTTTCGATTGCTTAAGCACGATTTTGAAAACAGGGCCCGTTTTCTCAAAACACTACACACAATTAGCACAACCAAACACCCAATTAGCACAACTCCTCAGACCCTTTGCAAAATTAAATACTCTTTTCAAAACTATACACTAATTTATAAAAACCTTATTCTGTCACCATATGAAACACACACGCTTCATATTACTTAATTCTGTCTGAACCAGTTACGCACTGCTGTTGACAATCTAAAACACATTTAGCAATTCTACTTCTCGGTGATTTCATACTGTTAAGAACTACACAGAGAAAGTGCAGATAAACTATAGCTGTGTCCCAATTACAGTTTTTGCTGATTGCTTACAAACATGTTGCAGACTTTAGCCCACTGTGTCAAAACTTAACACACAGGCCGAATGAGACAAAGCACATGGAGATAATCTTCTAACTTATACAGCAAAATGAAGCTCTTGAAACAAAACCTAACAATCCCGTTTCAAAACTGTTTTTAGTATCAAAACAATACACACATGCACGTTTGAATTACTTTTTCCTAGCAGCAACAGCACACAGATGTGCTTTATGCAAAACACAGCTGAATTCATTACAGTATGGTTTTTTACATTACAAGTCTCATACAGATTTTTTTTGTGAAAGATTGATTCACTGCAGTTCATCTAGACACATGAAAATAAAAACAAAAAAGCTTCTGAAAAAAAAGTGCATTTTGCAATGTCATTGTTTTGGCCAACAAAAAAACAAATAGGTAGGATGCAGTTCAAGAAGAAATTCAGTTTGTCAATATAAACTCTGAAATAATTACAGTAAAATAAAATAAAAACAGTTTTGTTAGGAATGGGGTGAGTGGATTATTAATCCTTTGGATACCGCCTCCCGTTTGCGTCTGGCCACATCGCCTCATCGACATCACATGCAATGTCATCCTTTGAGAACCAAGAGCAAAAATATTCCTGATATCCAGTGTAAATGTCCTACAGTTTTTGCCTAATGCTTAAACACTAATAGTGGTTGCTAGGCCCAAAGCATCACAACCTCTAACTTTGGTGACCATGCCCTAAACACAAGCACCAACCCTACAAACACAATAAGTGCTTTGCACTGTGTTTGAAATTCTGCAACACACTTCTTGCAAAACATTACACACAGTGTTTTACATAAGACACATTGTTCAAAAATGAAATCACCTGCAATCCTTGGGAAAACACATCTATTTAAAATACAAAACACAACTAAAATTGGAAAAACACACAGACTCACACACATGAAAAATAAAAAATAAAGCTAATATAATACCAATCAGTGTGAGCCTTAGCATTACATATAGACCTCAGGTGAGCTCAGCTCCATTGTGAGACAGTAAGAGTCAGGGGAAGAGGACAAGAGAGAGCGGCAGGAGGACGATGTCAAAGGAGACAACAGACGGAGACAGGGTCACTATGGTGGACCATGTTATAGATCATTGCCTAACAATATATGAGGCTAGAGATTCCAGCCCAACTACACAGTAGCTCCATAATTAGGACATTTAGACTGGATATCAGGAATATTTTTGCTGTTACTTCTCAAAGGATGACATTGCATGTAATGTCGATGAGGCGATGTAGCCAGACACAAACGGGAGGCGGTATCCAGAGGATTCATAATCCACTCGCCCCATTCCTTACAACACTTCTTTTTTTTTACTGTAATTGTTTCAGAGTTCATAGTGACACACTGAATTGCTTGTTGAACTGCGATCCAACCTATTTATTGTGTTTTTTTATTTTGTTGGCCAAAACCATGAAATTGCAATATAAACTTGTTTTCTTTTCTAATTGAAAATATAGTGGATCAATCTTTCCAAAAAATTCTGCAAAAGGTTGGATACGGCACGCAAGGCGATATTTCCCCCGTTGCTTGGCAAGGGAGGACATTGCCTGTGACGTGGATGAGGTGATGTGGCCAGATGCCAACAGGAGACAAGATCCATAGCCTAAATGTCTTCCAATCATTCCCCTACAACACTATGTTTTGTAGAATATTCTAGTTGTACCATTTATTTTTTTACTTTTGCAAAAACCTGAAATGGCTAAATAAAATAAAAAATCTGAAGCGTTTACATTTTGTTTTAATGTGTCTAGATCAACTGTAGTGGATCAATCTTTCACAAAAAAGATCTGTATGAGACTCAAAAACCATCCAAAGTACTGAAAACAGCTGTGTTTTGCATAAAGCCCATCTGTGTGTTGTTGCTGCTAGGAAAGAGTCATTCAAAGATGCATGTGTGTATTGTTTTGATGCTAAAAACAGTTTTGAAATGGGATTGTTAGGTTTTGTTTCAAGAGTTTCATTTTGCCGTATAAGTTAAAAGTTTATCTCCATGTGCTTTGTCCTATTCGGCCTGTGTGTTAAGTTTTGACACAGTGGGCCAAAGTCTGCAACATGTGTGTAAGCATTCGGCAAAAACTGTAATTATGGAGCTACTGGGTAGTTGGGCTGGACTCTCTGCCCAGGCTCTTATATTGTTAGGCCATGATCTATAACATGGTCCACTATAGTGTCCCTGTTGTATGTGTCTCCGTCTGTTGTCTCCTTTGTCATCGTCCTCCTACCGCTCTCTCTTGTCCTCTTCCCCTGACTCTTACTGTCTCACAAAGAAGCTGAGCTCACCTGAAGTGTATTTGTAATGCTAAGGCTCACACTGATTGGTATTCAATTAGCTTTATTTTTTTATTTTTAATGTGTGTGAGTCTGTGTGCTTTTCCAATTTTAGTTGTGTTTTGAATTTTAAATAGATGTGTTTTCACAAGGATTGCAGGAGATTTCCTTTTTGAACAATGTGTCTTGTGTAAAAAACAGTGTGTAGTGTTTTGCAAGAAGTGTGTTGCAGAATTTCAAACACAGTGCAAAGCCTATTTTGTGTTTGTGGGGTTGGTGCTTGTGTTTAGGGCATGGTCACCAAAGTTAGAGGTTGTGATCCTTTGGGCCTAGCAACCACTATTAGTGTGTAAGCATTAGGCAAAAACTGTAAGGGGCCGCAGCCTTCGAAGGCTGCATTTGAAGACCGATTGCGTCATAGCGGCGCGTCAAGGCTTGTCCCATTTCGAAGGCTCCTTCATATGCGGCCAAGAAATGCAGCCTTCGTTTTACGGTTTTGAAGGGTCCAACAGATGTATCCTTCGCGGCCCATCATATCCCATGATTCATTGCGTTTTTTCAGAGATGGCATAAAATAAAATAAAAAATAACAAAACAGCAACGTTTTGCCCCATCTTCTTAACTTTTATCTTCCTTTCATTTTTCAAAAATACTGTATCCAGTACAGGTTAAAAAGTACAGAAATAATTTTAAAAAATTCGATCGCGCAAACAGTAAAATCAAAAGTATTACACAATTATCAAAACCTTAAACTCAAGAAGCAAACCAATGGCCCATATGGTCACCACTATACGCACAATTTCAGCCTCACACTTTTTGCAAAACAGTACACACAGTGATTTGCAAAACAGTAAACACACTTGTACACATTAGATACAGAACAATATAATGATGTCACTTCCTTGCAATTCCAAAGCACTGAGGTTGCGTTCCGAATACTTTCTACTATATAGTATGTAGAAAAAAGATTTAGGATGTCCCGATTCTTGTGGCCAGATTTAGGATGGTTAGAAGTACCCTACTTGATGTCCTACTTCATGCGGCCAAGATTGTTAGTGTTGAAAAGTGCATCCTATTTGGGCGATTCTGACCCACAATCCAGTGCGCACGTGAAGTGACGTAACATCGACGAAGCCTCCATATGAGAACAAACGGGGATGCGACGGATATAAAAGCAAGAGGCAAGATCAAGGCGCAATGTTATGATGAAATAAGAGAGTAAAGTATGTCCCAATAGTATGCCTACTGCATCCTAACTAGATTCTTTTTATCGTCGGATGTAGTATGTAGAATAGAAAAAAGAAAGAGTATGCGATTCGGAACGCAACCTGACTGTCAAATTACCACACACATGAGCCAATCAGTAAGCCTAGCCATCAGGTGGGCAAACTCGCGATTGCTTAATTGGAGACACACCAATCAGGTTCAAGCACTATAAAAATGCAGCAGGTAAGTTCACCTGCCTTTAACCAAAATGGAAGGAGTCAGAAGAAGAGTGAGATTAAGGGTGAGAGGAGGAAAAGACAGAGGAGGAGAAGAAGAAGAAGAAGAAGAAGAAGAAGAAGAAGAAGAAGAAGAAGAAGAAGAAGAAGAAGAAGAAGAAGAAGAAGAAGAAGAAGAAGAAGAAGAAGAAGAAGAAGAAGAAGAAGAAGAAGAAGAAGAAGAAGAAGAAGAAGAAGAAGAAGATGAAGAAGAAGAAGAAGAAGAACATTTTGGATACCCCTTCCTGTGATCTTCTAAAGTAGGTTACATGTGTTATTTTCTACATGGGATTGAGGCTCGAGACCGGCGAGGAGGAAGGGGGCCCATATTCACACAACAACAAGAGAGAGAGAGATAATAAACATGTTTTTGGCTAACAATGCAATCAGGCTCAGAGAACTTCAAGCCAACATTATTGGTGACCATGACATTTTCAATAATGTCCACCAGGTCTCTCTGTCAACACTGGCACGCATCCTGAAAATAAATCAGGTCCAAATGAAACAACTGTACAGAGAGGAATTCAGCGAGGGTCAAACAGTTGAGAATGTGGAGGTATGTATTGTTGACTTTACAGTAGCATTGTGATGTTGCATACTGCAAACATGACCTTTTGACATGAACAGTATCATGGCCAACAATGAAGGAATGACACTTTGATACAGTGTAAAGTAGTTGGTGTACAGCTTGTATAACTGTGTACATTTACTGTCCCTCAAAATAACTCAAAACACAGCCATTAATGTCTTAACTGCTGGCAACAAAAGTGAGTATTTTCCAGCAATGTCTAAACCCTCTTAGGCATAGAGATCACCAGAGCTTCACAGGTTGCCATTGGAATTCTCTTCCACTCATTCATGACAACATCACAGAGCTAGTGGATATTAGAGACCTTGCGCTCCTCCACCGACATAGACTGTATACTAGATCTATTCTGAACTACACAATCTTGTCTATCACTGTATTTCAGAGAGTTCTACAGATGGATGCTGAGGAAATCCAGCGTTAATTCATCCTCATAGATGAGTCAGGGTTCAACCTCACCAAAGCAAGACGGAGAGGCAGAAACATAATTGGCCACAGGGCTGTAATCAATGTCCCAGGGCAACGTGGGGGGTAGCATCACCCTTTGTGCGGCCATTAAACAGGATGGGGTCCTCCACCGTCATGCCAAAATTGGCCCTTACAACACAGCTCACATACTCACATTTTTAGACCAATTGCACAACATAACAGGTAACCAAATGCACCAGAAACGATACATTGTCATCCGGGACAATGTGTCATTCCACCGTGCTGCTTTGGTCCAGAACTGGTTTCAACACCAACCACAGTTCACAGTCCTATACCTTCCACCATATACTGTCCTTTTCTTAACCCAATCGAAGAGTTTTTCTCGGCATGGCGGTGGAAGGTTTCCGATCTTCTGGCCCAGGCTCAGGTCATTCAGGCCATGGAGGAGGCCTGTGACCAAGTCCACGCCGTGGCTGTGGTGGATAAGACATTCAGGGCGGTTCTTCCAACGCTGTCTTGCAATTGGAAATATCGCCTGTGATGATGATGATGATAAAATTCTCTAGCCAGATCCAGCCAGACGAAGAGATGATGAATAGCATTTTCTGTTTCCTTTTATAAGTAATTGATCAAATGCACATTTCATGCTTTTAGATGTATATTATCCATGTAAATATTTTTTTCTATTTCCCTATTCTCTCTTTAACATATAAAATGCTAACTGGTAAATTATATTAACTTTAACAAATCACATGTAGCCAGGCAGTGTGTACTTAATTAAAGATTGCAGTAAGAAAACTGACCAATCAAAGCTTGTGTTTATGATCTGAGGATATCTAGCGGTACTTCAGTTTTTGATGTTGCAAGTCTGCGATAAGACTAAGACTTTCTATGTCTAGCTCATTTCACCAAATAAACCCTGCGTTCCATTACCAAAACTTTCTGCTATTTAGTTTGGAAGAAAATGTTTCAGGATTTCCAAATTCTTGTGTTGTCGATTTAGTATGCTTAAAAATACCCAGATGCCAACTATTATTCTTAAACTATGTTTAATATACTTAAATAAATTTGCTTCACTACAGAAATATTGATCATTTAATGAACACAGAAAGGTCAGAACAGAAAGTCTTGTTGCCTACAGAGTGTAATGTGAAAATTTAACAAATAATTTACTTCAAATACAAAAATATGTTGCATAAATCTGACCTATGTGTTCATTAAATGATCAATATTTCTTCAGTGACGCAAATTTATTTTAGTATATTAAACATAATTTGGGAGGGTTTTAGCTTTCATATGAGCAATTTTTTTTAAAACCAGTGGATTAATTAAATGTCAGTTTATAAGCTGTTGTTTCTACAAAATTGATAAGTGACAAGACTTTTGTTCGGGACTTCTGGGATGATTTTTAGTGTTATCAGCATGCTATTTGGGGCGATTCTGACCCACAATCCAGTGCGCACCCGGAAGTGACGTCACATTGCCTGAAAACAACCGGGGATCCGAAGGATATGCAAGAGGCAAGATCAAGGTGCTAAATTATGATGCAATAAATCAGTAAAAGTATGTCCCGATGGTATGCCTACAGTACTGCATGCTAACTACATTATTTTTATGATCAGCTGTAGTTTGTAGAATGGAACAAAGAAAGAGTATGAGATTTAGAACTCAGGGAAAGTTTAAAAGTCCAACCTGAAACACAAATGAATGTGGTGTAGTCTCCTTTGGCCCCGGTGGGCATGAAGGACATCCTTTTCCTCTTCCTCCTGCGCACCTCCACTGCCACCAGCATGCGCTCATCACGAGGGATGAACAGCTCTTTGTTGATGGCAGACTGAAGGTTCATTGTAGTGCTGAGACCTACAGGTGATCAATGTGCCCATTTAGACACTAATATCCAGGCAATGTAGAGGGCCAACAAGCCTGAAGGAGCTATACGATCGAAAGATGGGGTCGGTTCTCTACCAATAAGTTATGAAAATAGTCATCACAGCACTAACAATGTAGAGAAAGGACCAAAGAAGGGTTACAGTATGCATTTGGTACTCAAAACATGAGCCAATAATGACATTATATACCTTTTTGGTACAATTCAATAGTAACTTTATTCGCAATAAAAAAATTTTTTTACTATTATCTACTTCATCACTGTGCTGATATGCACAAATAAATAAAAACACATTTGAAATGCACATGATATTTAGTCAAGAATAGATGCAGAGCTGAAAATATTGTAATAATATATATATTTTTTTGGGAGCGGGGCATAAAGTGGACATCTGAAGACCCTCACCTTGAGATATAAGCTGCTATGGTCATTATTACTTTCCGTCATTTCAAAGACTATATATACATTAAAACAAAAAATTCATATTTATAAGGAAAATGAAGATTCATTATATTCAATGCTATTTACAGAATGTATCACTACAACTCTACTATGGTCAATTGTATGCCTGGGCTATGTTTTCATACACCAAAGTACATTTATGATGAATGATTCTCAGTGATGGACAAATACTCAACCCCAGTAGGTCAAAGTATAGATACTCCTAGTCAAATATTACTCAACAACAAGCGAAAGTTGCCCAGGATTAATTTTTTTTAACTCTAGTTAAAGTCCAATATTTGCTTTTTTTTTAATTAAGCATTTAAAAGTACAAAGTGTACATTTCTGCTAGATAAAGGCAAAGGACTAACGTAGGACTGGTGATCCAACAAGACAAGGGGATCAAATGGAGAAGTGAAGTGACAAATATTTAACTCAAATTATCATTCTAAAATTAAAGCGGGTACTGTAAATGGTTTCCTTATGTGATAAACGTTGCATGTGGCTTATTGCATGTTAGAAAAATAACCAGCTGACTTCAATGCTTTTCTTAGTCTGAAAGTAACTTTAACTTTGTTTGCCTCCTAGAAATGTAGTGGAGTCAAAAGTAACATTTTTGTCTTTGAAATGTAGTGGAGTCAGAGTCAAAGTTTTCAAAAAGCAGATACTCAAGTAAAGTACAGATACTCAGTAAATACACTGAAGTTCGATACTTCGTTGCTGTTAGGTCAAAATGGTCAGAGCCTACCTGTTCTTGCAGTGGCTTGTAGTCCAGGGAGACTTGCTAGTCTTGTTAGTTCAAAAGTAAGTAACAGTATAAATTCACTGAATATTTCCCAGGATTTGGTAATGAATATCTCCCCGGTGCACACCAAGCGACGTGCCTTGCTGAGAAGGCACAGATAAACCTAATCCATCCCATTTCAAAGAGGTTGACATGCACGTGACCAAAGACGGACAGTCAGAGAACAGTCACAGTCTGTGTAAGAGCCAGGGCTGAAAAGCACTGGAACTGCTGGGGCTGGGGATGTGCTACCGAGACCTAAATGGTTCATTATTTAGGATATTATGGAATGAAAATCGAATGGATAAAAACAGACAAAATATGTGTAGGTATATTCTCATAACTGAATTCAACAAACTTTCATCACAGGAAAATTGGATCGCTGGAACACTGAAGTTAGAAAGCTATACCTGAAAAGTGACTGTTTCACAGTTGTTGTTTACAGAAGCACAGCCCACAGTTTGGTTTACAAATATATAATAGTCTTACATTTGGTTCCAACTTCCAGATTCCTCCAAATAATTTAGTTTTGATTCATGATTGGAATAATTAGTCAATACTAAGAATAACATGTAGAGAAATATATGTTTTGTAAATTAACTGCAGGCTCTCAAAATGTAAACAAATCGCCCTCACCTGAAACTGCATAGTGCACCTTAAATGACTACGAACTGCAACATGCTTTTATTTTCTTCAAAAATTAGTATCACAATATTGTACTTGATAGTATGTCACCCTCATCAGCACCAATTCTTTATCAATCAAGACATTGTCTTGACATGTCTTCAGTGTCGGACTGAGCAAACAGCCAATCACGTGACTGATTCAACCTTTGTGACTTGATTTACAATAAAAGATAAAAGTAGTCAAAAAGGATCTTGCAATAAGCTCTGTAATAGACAGTCAGTTTTAAAGGTGCACTATGCAGTTTCAGAGGAGGGGCATTTGTTTACATTCGCATATATTCTTAGTATTGAATAATTATATCATCATAAATCAAAAGTAAATTATTTTCAATGCACCTGGAACCAAACGCCAAACGAGTTACCAATATGTTTGTAAACCAAACTGTGGGCCCTGCTGCTGTACACAACAACAGTGAAACAGTAACTTTTCATTAAGCTTTCTAACTTCAGTGGTCCAGCGATCCAATTTTCCTGTGAGGAAAGTTTGTTTACTCAGTTATGAGAATATACCGGCTTAGATACCTAAAACGTTCAGTTCTCTGACACACCCAAACGTTGCATAGTGCACCTTTAAGGAAAAGAACCGGATGAGATCAAACTAAATGAATGAAGGCAGACCAGAGGGGGAGGTGTACATTCCATTTATTTGAAGATCTATCAATACAAAGCACCACATCATCCAAGAATAATCAGTACAGGGTTGACTGGGAGAGCGTGGTGACAACATGACAGTGTCCTCATATGCAAAACAAGACACATTTCGTTGAACTCTCACGTGATTGTGGAAGCAGACCTCTCCTCCAAAGATGATTTCATAACTCCTTTGCACTGCCGATCATTACACTGGTCAGCTACAATGGAACGTTAGAATAGTTTCATTCAACACAATGAGTCATTGAAAAAACTCCATTTCCAACACATAATGTGGACAGTGTACTGTCATGTCCCATCAATCATAGTCACTCATTTAGTGGTTTGTGAATAACCTCGGTCATCAAAAACATTTCATATCATCGATATCAATGAATGTAATTTGTAAGCAAAATATTGATCTACAAAAAGCTGTCATTTCATTTTCAATGTGAAGAGAGAGGGAGTGACCTCCATCCACAGTGCAAGGCAATCAAAGAGGATCCAGCTAGTACAGTAGCTAGTACATATTGTCGCTGTCTGGCAGAAACCTTGTATCTCAAAAACAGTCATTTTTTCAAGCAAAAAACAAACATATTAAATATGCTTTGTCAATTCACAAGTTCTTATTAATACTGTCCTTTGGTTAAAACTTTATAAAACCCACACACAGACCGATAGCATTGATTTATGAATAAATTAATAAATGTGGAGATATGGAGGTTTCTGCCAGACGATATGATAAATCCTCTGTTCACATTGGACATACTAGGACGTCCTAACAAGGAGAGGTAGAGCATGGATTCATGCTGCTCAGATATGGCACAGTCCTATGTAGTCCTAAGCAGTTTCACAGGAAGGAGGTATTCCACATTTACCAGAAAGACATTTTAAAATGTATTGTTGTATGACTTGCATTAAACAAATGCAGTAGACACAGGGTTATTCTGTAATAATATAATATGGTAAAGTAGGTGCAGGAATATCCAAGCATTATTTATTCTGTCAGCTCCTTCTCCAACTTATCCTTTTTCGTTATTTGCTATTCTCTATTATCAGATTGCTTTATCTTTGTCTGCACACATGGCATGAGGAAAGCCTTAACCCGAAAGCAACCATCTTTCTATGAGTTACAGTAATATGCATAATTATGCATCATTGATTTATAATTAGGGAGAATTTTATTATGCTTATTTGTAATGGTGTCTTTCAATGCATAAAGGAATTCTTATACTGCAGAGTACTGGACATTTTACTCTTTGAAGTCCCCCTCATTGAATTCTTGCCCACACTGAATGAATACACACAGACATTTTAAAGAGACAGATATCTCATTATACTCGTTTATATGTAAAAACAAAATCTGAACTAATGCACAATTCTTGCATTTGAACATGGTTGAAAGAAAAGATAGACATGGCCCAGGTGGTTTTAAAACACTGCATGAGAGTGACAGAAATGATTCTTGGAGTTGCACTGCTGTCAGAAATAATTTCACTGACTAAATCTAAAACCTTACTGTGCAGAGCAAAGACCTCTCTCCAACAGAAATGTACGGATGTAAAACTCCTGTACTCCTACTAATACTCCTATAGTAAGGTAAACACAACACATTATAGAAAACAATCCAACAGAAAAACATGTACAATAATGTTAAACATGTATAATAAAACAAAGAACATAAAGGAGTAAAGATAAATTAAAGTCATATGGTGTAGAATCAGCATGATGGTGTGCATGCTCTCAGGTTATCAAAGCCCATACTCTATGTACGTGGCACATATCCATTCCATGCTTTGCATGAGCCTAAGTGAGGCTTTAATTCCTTCAAAGAAAACCAATAAATTAGTGTGCTTAATGTTTTTTTAATCAATTGATGTATTCACAGTTGTAACCTTTTTCTTCAGTGATATCAAGCCTGCCTCATACAGTATTCACAAACCTTCAAAATACTAAAAAACTAGTTTTTGCTGTATTGGCCTACTCTAATCTGAGTTATGAGTGATCATTTGATAAGTTGCCTCTGTACAAAGTCAAGTAAATAATATATGATATTCTAGTGCAGTGGCAGTGGCACTTTCTGCCTATTTGTGGACCGTGAGAACAGTCACGATGGGTTGTTGTTGTGATGGGCAAATGATGAGATAGATTGTTTGAGTTTTTAAAACTTTTGTCAAGGCAATCCCCAGAAACATCATTCTAAAAATCACTGATTTAATTTGTTTATATCATGAGGACAGGCAACTCTTTCCAACCCAGATGATCAGCAGTTATATTTGCAAACAGTCAAATAGAAGTGGATGAATCTGAAAATAAATAAATAAATTCAATTGAAAGAAAATGCAACATGGCAAAACTAGGCCATTCTTTCCATTTCAGTTGTGACACTACAGTGTTATTGAACTGTATATGGTTACCGTGTGGACCAAATCAAATTTGATTTTGTTATGAACGGAGGCTTCAAGAAAATACAGCATTTTGTGTTAGTTTAAGTGTTAGTCAGACTTTAGATTTCATTCTTTTAAACACAAAGACACATTGCTAGTAACAATGATCTCCCTCTTCATCTAGATGCTCTGCTGTCAAAGCAACACTGTTCCTGTCATAGTATTTCTCATGCACATATGAAAAGTCCATTAAAAATTAAAAATAAACTGATTATCTTGTGAACTTGCCACAATCCAGCATTACAATCCCCTTTTCTGATAACAGCTTTCTTGTTTACATGACAGGTAAGAATTCAAAACCACTTGCAGCTTAGTAACTTAAATGCACTGATCACATTTAGCAGGGGGTTCAAGTAATGGTGGGTCGAAACAGAAAGCGTTTTTTTTTCAGTTCTCCATTTTACATTTCTGACACACCAGCGGCGCTTCTATTTGAATCAATCCATCCATCCACATCCATCTACACAGCTTATATTTTACTTCCACCGTATGCATGTAAACAAAACCTCAAGTATTTTCAAGTGGTTCAAGTCTATTTTCATTCCGTTTATGTACATAACTACAACCAATGTGTGTTGGTTTCTTGAGTGTTGCTAACACACAGGTGGCCTACGCTCAATATGGTGCCTGAAGGCATCCTGTGTAGATGCTGCTCACACTTCACCTCCCATGTGGACACAGTGTTAGGGTTAGGCAACTGTTTGAAAATATGAAAATGACATGCTGATGGTATATACAGTGCTCTGTAGGAAGGAATCTTTTTGCCAGCTCGTCGGTCAAAAATCCCTTAATACTGGTATTACTCAGATTCTGATAGATTCGGATTAAAGGTGCTATGAGGGACTTTAAAAAATGTTCTTCTGATGATCATAAATGACGTAACAGCAAACGAGACCATCAGTGCAAAGAATGCTATTTGTATCTAGTTTTTCTTAAAGCCTTTGTCATGGGTACGCTCACCCAGGAACAACAGCTGGCGTAGTAAAAACACTACTGCTTTTGTCCAAATGGGCCGCTAGAATGAACACAAACTGAAAGTTCCTTGTAGCACCTTTAAAGCTGGGGTATATGATTTGGGGAGAAAATAGCAGTTGGGATAGAGATTTGAATCCAAATACCTCAACCGCTCCACTTGTTCTCTTTGGTCCCTCCCCTATGGTAGGTAAATGGTAAATGGACTTGTATAGCGCTATATCTCAGTTTATCACAGACTCAAAGCGCTTTACATTGTTTTTTGTACACATTCACCCAGTCACACACACATTCATACACCGATAGCAGCAGCTACCACGCAGGGTAGGCTTAGCACTAGGGTGCTAAGCTAACTAAGCTTACTATCGGGAGCAATTCGGGGTTCAGTGTCTTGCCCAGGGACACTTCGACATGTGGCGGGGGAGACGGGGAATCGAACCTCCGACCCTGAACTTCCTACCCACTTCGCCACTGCCGCCCTCCCTTACACGCTCTACACCAACAACGTCGGTGCCAGAGTGAATGGACAGTCCCAACAGCCAATAAGAGAATCGTATTTTTTTTTAAATCGGAGCCTTGCTCTGATTGGTCAAAATGTATCGCTCATGTTCACTTTAATCAGAAATCATATACCCTAGCTTTAAGTATAAATATTCAGATTTTAAGATTCAACATCTGTTTAGTGCATTACCTTGACACTAATTTGCTTTAGCCTTCTCTATAGTATGATCCCTAATGATCACTTTGGGTTTGTATATTCTCAGGATCAGGAGAAAGTATTAAACATATTTCTATTGAGAACAAGGTTAGACCTGGAAAAAGCACTATAAGCACTGTCTATGGCAACAGGTTTAGAGGCATAGACACACAGAGCTGTGTAGAGATGAGTAGAAGCTACAGTGTGATGTCACTCATACAGCTGTTATAGTTGAGAGAGGGCGGCCAGGCTTTGAGAGTGTGTGGCCTCAGTATACAGTCTGAGCATTAGGTCACATGGAGGTTGGAGTGTAGACTGGGAGAATTCAAACTTACAGGTAAAGGGATTTTTGTCTCAGCTTGTGTCAGTGCTGAGTTTATTCCTTTCACTGAATTATAACAGTCATTCTACTTTGCTCTGCTAGTGCTAGCGTCATATGAAAGTCAACTACAGCTCATTTTAAAATTACATTTCCTTATTCTATTTAAATTGAATTTGTAATTTGCATTATTTAAATGAAACAAAAAAAGATTTCAGGAGTTACTTTACTTAAACTTCCTTACGTAACAACTGCATTGTAGTGGGGTGTAATTACTCTTTTTAGGCCACTAGCAGGGATCAAGACAAGTCTTAACCTTAAGTAACCCTTCTTCCAATCAAACCAATAAAATAAATAATAATTAAGTTGTGTTATTCGTTATTTGCTCAAACGCAATGTAAACAATGTAAAAAAAATAATTAGTCTTCCAATATTTGGAAATATGACATTTCCAAAAATCAATATATCATAATAGATTAAATGCTATTTTAGCTATATTTAAAATTTAAAAAAAATTGTG
This sequence comes from Hyperoplus lanceolatus, assembly GCA_026929865.2. Classification (NCBI taxonomy): domain Eukaryota; kingdom Metazoa; phylum Chordata; class Actinopteri; order Uranoscopiformes; family Ammodytidae; genus Hyperoplus; species Hyperoplus lanceolatus. Next base: position 3,100,833 of record CM049414.1, on the reverse strand, counting down.
TGAAGTAGTGACTTGTTTTATCTGAATTAAGAAATGACAAAATGAAGCATTTAGTGCATGTCGTTATATTGTGAATAGGGACAAGGGGCAGCAGCAGCAGCAGCAGCAGCGTGCTGTTAGGAGCTGTCTGGGCTGTGCTGTGCAGGCGCGGGCAGCTCCTGTGGTCTGTACATGAAGGTGAGCAGGAACAGAGCCACGTCATAGGAGCACCAATAAGCCGTGTGTGATGTCACCGCTGACCAATAGCGGCTCTCCACCATGCCCTCGCGCAGCTCAAAGTCCATGCGTCTCTCCAACTCCACTGGAACAGAAAACACAAGTCTTTTTTTTTAGCTGGACCAATTGTTATCCATCAATGTATTGTGTATATATTAAATATTATATATTAAATATTCTGTCATACAATGTTAACATAAAAAACAAATAACTTCTTTAAAACAAATATTGTATAATTGGACTCTGGCTTGTAGGCATTTCATTTTATACTTCCAACAAGGAATATCTATGTTGCTGTTTTGTATACAATGACAGTGGAATTGTTCTTCTCAAAAAGCATGATAATATTTACCAAAGTTGGAACTGGAGCAGAGAGATCTCAAGAGACATAGATCCAAATGCAGGAATGTGAGAATGATAGACTGTCTCAGTACTTACTGGAGGTGCTGTCCATGACGGCTGAGGTGGACTGGGACATGTCTGCCTCCACCTCCCTGTTCTCCTCCTCTGTCTCTTCACTCTCTGCCAGTGTTGCTCCTTCCTCGACCAATAGCAAGCCTTCTATCTCTGTGGCCCCGCCCTCGCAGTCTGTTGGCTCCTCCTCCATCCCGCCCACCTGGCCAGTAGAACGGGAGAAGCGTGAAAACAGGATCCCTCCGATTCCCTTTCCCAGACTGGCAGCACCTGTAGGAAGGCAGATTCACACAACATAGAATGGATTCATTTCACTTCTCAATAAACAACAGATGAGCAAACCCTCTTATAAAAGCCCAGACATAATGCTAAGGTAAACTTTACATCTAATAATGACATTTATTTTGGCATACAATGCTAATAATAACTCAGGCCTATGTGTATTCCTTTCATTTAATTGACAAGCCAGATTTGTGAATCCTGTTAATGGAACATTTTGACTAATTTATGCCCCTTTTACACCGCCGCCAGATCGGAGCTAGTTCCGAGCTAGTTCCGAGCTAGAGCCAGTGTTTTGGTTTCACACCGCCAGAGAGCCGGCTACGGGTTGTAATAACTGGTTCAACCCCAGCCCCAGGATTGAGCTGGGCTAGAGATGAGAACTGCCTGCGCCAGCGGCCGGCGAAGGGATTATCCTGACCAACCAGACTAACTCAAACCTCATGCCAGCAATATTTAAAAACACTGCTACTATGAGACGTAAACACAACATAATTACCAAACGTAGCGATCAATTTGAGCGGCGAAAATACGCTGTATGGGTCCTGTTTGGTTAACAAAGCAAAGCGAGCTGCAACACAACAGCTGTCGGGCTACGTACACAGACGTTTACAGTGACGTCATGACGTTGTCTTGACGGCTCCATGGCTGGCTCTGGTCGGTGTGAAACCAACCGGTTCATGACTGGGATAAGGCAGTAACCAGTTTTGAACTGGCCCCAGCACCAGCCCGGAACTGGCTCTTGGTTCCTGTTGGTGTGAAAGTGGTATTATAAATTGGTATGAAGCACTATGTGACACCTTCAGTTTTGATTTTTAACCCTTTTCATTGAGTGGCAAAATATTTGGCCACTGGACGGAGAAATCCAAAGCCCCCCTGCAAGGTGAGAGGCCACCAGGCTTTAGACCACATGTGTCAAACGCAAGAAAGCAGGAATTAGCAGGAAAGAAGAATTTTCTTTTGCCGGCCGACCACGGCAAAAGTTTTACCAAATTTACCAATTAACCCCGCTGTTCGCTAAACGAACGGGGCTTAATACGTCACCTTGTTCATTGCTCTGATTGGTCATGGTGCCATCCAATTGCGTGCAGTGGTATACCGCCCCTTGAGTTGGAAGGGTGTATTGATCATGGCCAGATCCTCTATCGTTCTAGATGTGGGTCTGGATTTCCAGGCTGTATATGTCATGTAATAATGCCTCTGTCCATCCATCTATCCAGTCCTAAGCGTGTCCCTGTGTGCTCTGACTCACCCATGATGCTGGCCTTGCCCAGGCTGGTGATGGAGTCTCCATAGTGGCGGCGGGCCTGTGGGGGGGAGGTTCCAGGGCTGGGGATGCTCTCTGAGTCTGACACAGAGGCCGTCTCTTTGGGGTGGCTGAGCAGCGTGGGCTGGATCTGATCGTACGGTGTAGGGTTGCATGTGTTATACCTGCACATCATACCACATAGTCATCCAGTCACTCAAACAGCAAGTAGTGGTGTGCCTGGACACTCAGTCATTTCAAAGTTTTGTTTTCACTTCTAAATTGAAGGTAAGGGTCTATGGAACAATTTTGGTTCAAGTGTCAAGAAATTATTATTAAAGGTGAAGTAAGCGATTTATCTATGTTAATATATGTGTTAAATCGCTCTTTATTCATACAGTGATCACTTACATAATGTGAGCGTTTCATAAAGCCGATCTCTCAGTCAGCTGCTCTGCATGTAATCAGCAAATAAACTTTACGGGGGGTCCCGAAATTAATATCCAATCACAAGAGAGAAGGCTACTAACCGACACCCGTCTCACTCATGGTCTCACTGCCGGTGCACGCCAGAGCGACAGATGGGTGAATGTTTATGCGCCTACAATGGCGGAGCAGGTAGAAATCCTTCCCAATGTCTGTGTTGATGGTTTTTATCATGTTTCATCACACTTATGGATCTGAGATGATGCTAGATAACTCGCTGCTTGAAGACCGCAGTGCATTAATGTGGTGACGTAGGGACGAGGGAGGGGACTGCTAACTGCAGTAACTGACAGGAAGTTAGCTAAAATAACCATTCCGCTTACAGCACCTTTAAAGTTTTCTTTTGCCCCTCTTCCAAAATGGCGATAATCGAAAACATTAAATGACCAATACACAGCCCCCCACTATAGGCCACGTTCTGTCTTAATACTGTAGCTTCAACCCCAGACAAGTTGTATAACAGACACACTGACAGTTACATTATATAGTTGCTCTTTTTGTTGATAATTTAGAGCAACAAAACGATTTTTAAAAACAACAGAGGAACTCTGCGAAAGAGACACAAATGCTTTGTCCCCCCAGTGCTACCATAGCAGGGTACAACACTTTACCTTAAACATTGGGACATATTTGTACCTTCTTTTCTGTACCTATAAAAGAACATTTATGTACCCCTAGAGACAAAAATTTACCTATTGGAAAGGTCTTTGGACAAATTACATCTCTAAATCTGTCATCTGTTAGTCTATTATAATCTAAAGATTACTGCTTTACTTCATATGAAATGCAGAAAACTTGCAGAATTCACATTTTCACTGTACCTTTCTAATGGGTACATTTTTGGCACTAGGGGTACAATGTTACCAATGTTTAAGGTACAGTGTTGTACCCTGCTGAGGTACCACTGGGGGGACAAAGCATGTGTACCCTTTTAGGACCATTCCTGTACCTTCATGTCTTAGTGTGCAGGGTGAAATAAGTCATTTTGTCACAGCATCCTCTGTGTTTATAGATTCACAGGAGAAATAATAACCAGCGTATGATCCATCATATACAAAGCATGTGACTTGTCTTACCAGTTGATTTGAACAGGTGCAATGTTACTGTAGTGCTTTAAGAGGAGAGGTTCCAATCTGTAGGCCTGAAATACACACAAACACATACAGAGGCTTGTAGTTCCTCCCATAGCATTATGCCTCAGACAGGTCAGTCATATTATATATGTTATATTGTGTATTCATGATATTGTCAGACCTTTTTTATTATTTAGTCTATATTACTAAATTCAAACAGCCATCTGTAGAACATGCCATTATACTACTGTATATCATAATACAAATTAAAACATGATTGCCACAAATACTGATACAAGCCAAAACCTCAACAATGAAGAAGTAAAATAAGGAATGGATCTTTAATATTAATAAGATGTTCAAAAACCAGCCAATTCGATTCTTCAACTATTACATTTTTATATATGCTCATAAACATTTTCTTTTTTTTAAGATTATTTTTTGGTTTATTAGACAGATTTAGAGAAACAGAGTTGAAATGGTAACCCTGCAAATCCAGACCCACATCTAGAACGATAGAGGGTCTGGCCACGATCAATAGACCTTTCCAACTCAAGGGGCGGCACCTACGCGTGCATTTCAAATGCCACTGCACACAATTGGATAGCACTACGACCAATCAGAGCAATGAACAAGGTGACGTATTAAGCCCCGTTTGTTTAGCGAACAGCGGATTAACTGGTAAATTAAACTTTTGGCGTGGTCAGTCGGCAAAACAGAACATTCCTCTTACTTGCTAATGAAAGATTTGAGTGCCGTCTTCTAAATCGCTAAGTGTCGAGGCCAAAGCCGTCTCAAACTCAAACAACATACCCACAGCCATCTCTGTTTACTATCACGGCTTCGGCGGGGCACTGTCGCATTCTGGTTACGTCCGCCCCAGAGCACCATACATAGGGCTCTGGCCCGCCCATATCAGAAAGAACAATTTGATTGGTAACTCAGGATTTCTTGACATATTAAATGAGCTTCAATGGAGAGTGTCCAGACCAACAGGCGCAGCAAATTTAATTTGCCAGTGCCTAGCTGCAGGTCTGGATTTCCAGGCTATTGAAATGGGGAAAAAAGGGAATGAAGAGAAATTACCCGAGTCGGATTCGAATCCGAGTCTGCTTTGAGGCAAAGGTCTCTAGGGAGGCGCTCTAACCACTATACCATGAGCTCCCCCCTAATAAACATTCCCTATGTGATTGTAGCAGGATGGCAAGCTCACCACAGGGTCAGTGGGGTGGAAGATGTTGAAGAGGCGTTTGCAGATGGAGGTGGGCAGGATGTGGTCCTGTGCAGTGCTGCAGTCGGGCCGGATCCCCCGCAGAGCCAGGAAGACCGCCAGAGGAGAGCCCATGCAGAAGAAGTTCTCCACCTGCAACACAAGCTCAATACATTAGACCTCCTCCAAAGGCTTTCACACCACTGTTAGTGTGACTGTGGCTGTGCTGGAGAAGCCTCTTCAACTGGATGTGTGTTCAACAAACAGTTGTATTAAGGCCAGACACTGCAGGGGTCAAATGTTTAACGTAAAGATATCACAAAGAAACTTAACCAGTTGATTACATAGGCCTACATTGAAAAATAATAATGTGTAAGAAATATTACAGAGATCTTTGAATAAATATGCAAATGTGGCAATATCTAACTAAAGATGCCTATATTTGCATTGTTTTCAAAAAAACTAAAATCTAGGTGTTGTGATGAAGCCAGAGTTTAACTCTTTATTTCATTTTTACAATTGATTAGTTTCCAAAGTTTTTACAGAACAGATTTTGGATACAGCCTTTTTCATTGTTTAAATCAATTGTACAGGTCTTAAAAAATGCATATTCAGTATGATTTTAAGAACAAAATGTCTCATAAATCAGACAATGAACAACAAATGAACAAATCCTTCACCATTTAACTTCAAAATAGTGCTAAGAATGATTATGGAGAGTTTAGTTGATGTAAGTGCTAGAAGAAGTTGAGATTTTGGCTTCAGAGTATTAAAAAAAACAAACATGTTGAGATAATATCCTTTGAAGATGGTTGTACAGGAATAAAACAGTGTACAGAAGCAAACAGACCAGGTTTAGTCTAATTAAAACCTAAATGGACATTTTGGACCTTTGATTTATACTGGTAAGAAAGTATTTGCCTGCAGTGTCTTGACTTAAATGAGCAGGAAAAATAATAATAATAATTTAGAAAAACATCTGCGTCCAATCAAAAACCTGTTCCATGTGCAATGGCTCTGATCGTAGGGTGTGTAGTTTGACGTGTTCACTTTACCTTGAACTTCAAGGCTGGCACTGAATCACAAGAGGAAGTTTGCAGACCCTGGAACTGATCCTCCAAATCCCTCAACCTGGGAGAAGAGATTATTCAATTAAAAAATGACTCCAACAGCAGGCAAGTATACATTAAAAAGGGAAACCGTTTTCTAAAAACCTGAAAGGCCAAACACAAGTGTAGATTCATAACATATCAAATCAAAATATTATTTCATTATTCAATACGGAAATGTCTTTGGACAGAGAGGTAATTCATCCTGTTTGCAATTGTTTCTGAACAATTCTGATTTAGGTGGGTGCAAAGTAGAAGAGAGGCTGAATACATTAAACAATATGAGTTTACACTTAAAATTTTTGAAAATAATTCATCTATGCTGTATATTTGTGAGGCTTCACTTAATACAGCGATTTACACCACAGCCACCAATATACGCTTCCAGTTTTTTCCATATACATGTTTGATTAACAAACGACTATTTTTGAAAGTACCAACCTCTCGGAGAGTTTGTTTGGGTTGGAGATCTTATAAAAGTCATCAAATGTTGTTAATTGCCTCTATGCTGTTGTTTTTAACTTTAAGTTAGAGCAGTTATATAAAAGGTTCTCTATTTGTGCATCTTCTTTGATGTGTGATGAAGGATTGAATAGTGTCAGGACTTTAAAGGTGAAACATGTACATTTAGCTGTCAGACTTCAGACATGGTTTACTGTTACAGCTTTGCGTGGGAGTGCTCTTGTTGTCACTGCTATTTAGTAAGGTAGAAAAAAGATTAAGGATGTCCCAATACATGCCGCATGCTTCAAAATACCCGGATGCCTACTAAATCTAGCCGAGTTTTTAGTGTTGAAATCAGCATGGTCTGTGGGCGATTCTGACCCACAATCCAGTTCGCACCAGAAGTGACGTCACATCGGCGGAGCCTCCATATGAAAACCACCAGGGATGCGACAGATATGTAAGCAAGAGGCAAGATCAAGGCGCGATGTTATGATGAAATAAATAAGTAAAAGTATGTCCCAAGTGTGTGTGCCTACTGCATGCTAACTAGCTTCCTTTTATATTCAGCTGTAGTATGTAGAATAGAAAAAAGTAAAGAGTATGCGATTTGGAAGGCAGGGTAAATCTTTTTTTTCTAGCATACTCAATAGCAGAAAGTATGGGGGTTGGAAGGCGTCTTACCTGAGGCGTGTGAGTCTGAGCAGCTCCTGCAGGTGGCGCTCCTCCTCGGTGGGCCACAGGGCCTTGGTCTCCTCGGGGTCTGGGGCCTCCTGGTGGTTGAAGCGCACTGGGTCCCAGCCCGTCATGATGTCAAAGGTGATGACACAGCCCAGGGAGTGCGATACGATGGACACCTTCCCGTTTTTCTCAAAGTCTGGATTCCTCGTACAGAACAGTGAGTACAGACGATTCAGCTCCAGAGTCAAACCCCTGGTGATCTGCATAAACACAAACAGACACAGACATACAGACATACAGACACAGACACACACACAGACACACAGAGAGACACACACACACACACACACACACACACACATACCAATTTGTAAAGCCTTTCACTGGTTGCTATAGTGAATTATGTCAATAAAATTTGAAATATATTTGGTTCAGTTGATTGATGAATCCTCTGTTATTGGACAGTCAGGCAGTAGACCCCCCTACCAGGTCCAGCACCCCCCCCCCCCCCCAAAAAAAAAAACAGTCTCCCAAAATCCTGTGGGAAACATCTCCACCTATTGGCCTGGCATGATTACATCACTGTTTTCATTTTGTATTTTGCATTGTCGTGTGTACGGAGAGATGTTATAAAACACCGCCATGTGTATGGAAGTTTTCTGAAAACGGAGTTTTTTTTTTTTTTTTTTTTTTTTTTTTTTTTCAAATAGCTGTGTACATGTGGGCATGGCCTGACCCTCTCAAACTGCCAGCAGTGTGTGGATGTGTGTGTGTGTGTGTGTCAGTGTAGTGATGTCTCACCTCATCCCTGTACAGAGGGCTGGTGTAGTACATGATGTCCATGGCACTGCTGTTCAGCATGTCCCTGAGACCTCGCACTTTGTCTGGGGTGATTGAGTCCACCGTGTCTGGACGCAAATAACATACATACAATCAGAGCTGTAAAGTAACTAACTACATTTACTCCAGTACTGTACATACAGTGCTGCTTGAAAGTATGTGAACCCCTTGAGCCTTTTGGAATTATATTGAATGGAACCGTTATTAATTAATTTTTATCAATACCACTATTTTTTTTTATATAAAATAACAGATGTTTGTTTATCAATTCCACAGTTTTCTTTTCCGGAAATCAATTGTTAAAACCAATAAAACAAATGATTTGCCAACTTTTATATGTGCAAAAGTTTGTGAACCCTGAGCTGCATTGCCTAAATTGAGCAGGTAAACACAATCAGGTAGGCAACAACATGATTTGTTTAGAGATGGAATACATCTGGCATAATCAAATCACGTTGGTCCAATCAATAACTTTTTTGAGTGTGGTTGTACTGTGGTGAGCTGAGTGTGAGTCTACCTCCATCCAGAGCCAGCTTGGACCTCCACTCCACAGGGAGGAACTCTACGTGCTCTGTGATGCGGTCAGAGAAATGCTTCTCCTCCATCTTCCTGGCAGCGTCTCTCATCCTATAGCACAGGCACTAACAGTCACTTACAGTGAACAGTTACAGATTGGTAACACTATACAATAAGTTTTCATTAAATAACTGTCAGTTAACCTGTCCATGCTTAGTTATTAATGCTTGGATAAGCATGAACAATTCTTAGTTAACAAATGCTTTGTTAAAGGAACACTGTGTGACGTAATTTATTAGCTAAAATCAATGTCCTCATTCATAATTATATCCTCATTGGTGTAAAATCACCTCTGCCAATAATCTGAATTATCCTACTGAGCGAAGAATTTCAAAAATTAATATTACATTTTGTACATTGAACGGGTAAGTCTAAGCATAACGGTTGGTCAATGCCTTAGGTAATACGTCTAAATCTTTAGCTGAGCCGTTATTATCAGTTAGTACATGCTTAGTTGATGCTTAGCAGGCATTAACTAAGCATTGAACTAACAGTTGATTAATGTACCCTTATTGTAAAGTGTTACCCAATTATTCAGCTCAATATGCTATCCTCTGCCCCCCCACTGTAAAAAAAAAAAAGAAAAGAAAAGAAAAGCCTGCTATCTCACATGCTGGTGTTTCTAATGATGCGGCCCTGGTCCATCTTCTGTCCGATGCCGTGCACCACAAACACAATGTGTGTGGTGTCAGGAGGCGTGTCCTCAGGGGCTGCCTCCTCCACGTAGCCCCGATGGAGACGTGTCCCACTGCTGGAGGCTAGGGGCACAAGACAGCTAACATTACCATGACTATCTGACACACTGCTAATCAACACTAGACTACACTAGGTCAAACTTGAGCCTGATTACCTGACCATGCCACATGTTCTTCTTCAAGGGGTGCGGGTCAAAAAATAAACTTTACAACCTTAATAAATACAGTATGACTTTAAACATAGCCGTTTCAATCGTGGAGTAAAACTTGCAGCTCTTGTAAAGAACTATTTTAAACAACGCCATGTGCACAAATGTCAATAAAACACTGCTGATTAAGTGCAAGGGAGAGAGAGAGAGGGGGGAGCTTGGAAGGGCGCCCAACCCCACTTAATGCACATGGGAGTGAGGAGTGTCTAGACTGCTTCTTTCCTGTGGTCCACTTCTATTGCCACAGTATTGCCTCATGCAGCGAAGCTTCTTCTCTAAAGATACACAATTTACAACCAGCACACAGCCCATAAGCTCCACCATAATCAACTGGACAGAGCGTGTGGGACAGACATGGTTGCCCTTACCCCCTCTCAGCTGCTAATGGTTTTATTTGATGGTCGCTGCAACATTTAACAACACATCTCAAAGAGCAGCAGCAAGTGAACATCAGCATTCTAGCAGTGAGCTTCTAAAGCCAAGCAGCAGTGATTTGCCCTGGCATTACACAGTGCTGCATCAACATAGTGGCCTTGTTGCGGGGGGGGGGGGGGGGAGGCTTGTTTTGACGCACTGCCGATGTCTATCTGAACCCAGCCTTTTACTATTGGATAATCCACAGGGCCGGGTGTCTTTATTGTGTGGTGTGTGTGTGTAGCTACAGGGACAGCGATGCTGTTTGTGGAATAAGGTTTAGCAATTGTGTTTTCTTTCTTTTCTTTTTCTTTTTCCTTCTTTCTTTTTTATTTGTTGACATTTTTTTATGCTTTATTAGACAGTTTGGAGAACACAGGTGTAATGGGACAGTGAGGGGAATGACATGTAGAGAACGACCACGGGCCGGATTCGAACCCACAACCCCCTTTTTTTGTCTTTAACACTGTTAATAATGTCAACAGTGTTCACTTTGTCAAAGTCTTGATAGTACAGCAATGTATTCATGCCAACAGGGAAATAAAAGATCCTTTTTTTTCAATTTCCATAGTGGCATCAATCCCATGATCTGGATCTAACGAGATGAAGAGTTCACACACAAAATAGAAACTGAGCACGTTATGCTTCTGTCAAAATGTGACATTGGGAGAAGGGACAAATATCTGTGTTGTGTGCTTCATGCTTTTTCTGTTTCCATGGCAAAGACCAAGTGCCCCTCCATTTAAGACATTTGAACAATTTAAGATATCATGTTGAGTTAAAATGTGGTAAACTTCTATCTATTAGATTTGTATATCACCCAGTCATTATAACCTGATGGGATCATGTGTTTCACATAACACTAGGGCTGTGAATCTTTTGGAATCCCAAGATACAATTCAAAATAGATTTTTCGATTCAAAACGATTCCCGATTCAAAAACTATTTCAGGATTCAGTTCAAAAGAGGACTTCAGGATCTCCTCCAGTCCACTGTGTGCAAAGAGGCATTGTGGCAAATTATGGCATGAAAGCAAATTGATGTCCATGGCCTATTCATCTTCATTTAAGTTTATTTTAATGTAAAGCTTGTAATGCATGTGATTTTAAGGCAAGTCAACAATACCGGCGGCAGCAACAAAACATATTATTTTTTTTTTAAATAAAATAAAAAATATTTTTTTTTACTTTTTTTAATCGCCACCTCTACATAACACATCACGTATACTGTTATATTACTGATATATTTTTAAAATTTCCCCAGTGGCCTCAACACACTGCTGTATGACAGAGCTGCTCACTGATTAGACCTGTGTACCTTTAGAGAAGCCCAGTTTCTGAGTGACGGTGCGGGCGATCTTGGAGGTGGTGGCGTCGCTGTACAGGTACACCTCGTCCACACTGTGCCAGTCCACGTGACTCCGGCTCAGCTTCAGACTGTGGATGGCTGACACACACACATCCAGCATAATTACTACTCCATATTCCATGAGGGGGTGCATGAGAGAAGTCCATTTACTAATAGTCATGATAGAGATGGAACACACATTTTTAGAGCCTCCTCCTCTCTCAGGTGAGCTTCCTCATTCAGCTGCAGTCAGCTAAAATAACCTGATCACCTGACTTCTTTTGTGGCTTTGTTCTGAATGGCCAGAACGAGGCACCACCTGCCCACCACACACACACACACACACACACACACACACACACACACACACACACACACACGCTATATATATATATATATATATATATATATATATATATATATATATATATATATATATATATATATATATATATATATATATATATATACTTCCTGTGTTTCAGTGAGGTTGACTTTCTGCCTTACATTCCTTATGGTCCTTGTTGTCCACTGTGGTGGTTACCACTTCCATCTCATAGGTGTCCCTCATCTGTTGCCCCCGGAAACGTGCCAGGTGCTCCATCTCGATGAGGTCACTCTCATCTTCCTCCAGGGGCAGCCATGTTCCATCGATGAACCACTGACCCCTCATCACAGGGATGCGGTCTTGCTCTGAGAAGAGACAGCACATAGTGTTGTTTACTACATTATATGAAAGCTTGGGTGGCCTTATTTATTTCTCAATGTTAAATATAGTAAGAGAGGAACACGTACACTTGAAACAAAGACACAGAGCATGAACAGATAATGTAAAGTGAGAGAGACAAAGATTGAACCAGCCACTGATTCAACTCTACAATGCTGTCAACTGTCACTATTGGCTACATTGTAGTATATTAGTCGTTTCTGGTAGCAGAAATAACAATAATGGCATGAAATGATTTGACAACGCAGTTCGGATGCATATCGGTTGGAATAAACATAATTAGACACCCATTCACTCAAGCTGCTCATCACTTTAAAGGTGCACTATGCAGTTTCACAGGAGGGGGATTTGTTTACATTTGCAGAGCCTGCAGTTAGTTTACTAAACATATATTCTCTACATGTAATTCTTACTATTGAATAATTATATCACCATAAATCAAAAACAAAATAATTTTGAGGCACCTGGAACCAAATGGAAGACTACAATATGTTTGTAAATCAAACTGTGTGCCATGCTGCTTTTAGGAACAACGGTGAAACAGTAACTTTTCAGGAAGCATTCGAACTTCAAACAGTGTTTCAGTGATCACATTTCACTGTGAGGAAAGTTTCTTTATTTCAGTGATGAAATGACAGCAGCAGTAGGCTATATCGTAACAATTTTATGAATGGACATAAATGATTGGCTGGCTCACGGTTCCAGTAGACAGGGTAGCATTCCTTCTCCCTGATGTCCACTTCATACAGCCCGCCTCTCACGCACACCGGCGGCTCCTCTACATCGCTGTCGGGCTGGATGTCTCCGGATGGCGGGGCTGGGTCCCTGTCCTCTGACCCGGCCTCATCCACCCTGACCCCGGGGTTCTGCTCACAGAATCTCCGATAGATGATCTCGATCTTTAGAGAGTCGTGTCCGACGAAGGGTTTCCAGGTCCGCTTGTCCTCTTTGTAGAACCAGCGGACCTCCTCGGGCCCCAGCTCCGTGACGATGTCCCCGCGGTGCCGCGAGCTGTTGGAGCGGACTCGCTTCTTGGCAGAGACATTGCCGTCGCTCTCGGTAAAGTTTGTCTCCAGGGAGAGGTAGTCTGAGCCCGAGTACTCGTCTGGAGCGAGGCCCAGCATCAGGCCATCCAGAGATAAGCGCTCCGCCGCGGCTACATCTCCCAGAATGTCCTCCTCATAGCCGGACACAAACACGTCGTTAGCCATGTCCCATTCACTACTGCTGACTGAGTTATTCTCTGAGCTCTGCTGGCGAATGGTCGCTTTATCCTTCATATTACTCATGGTTTGACCTCATATATTTGTAGTCGTTGAGAAATATTCTAATGAGAGATGCATCAATTCTACCGTCAGACTATCATAGCGGATTAACGGTTTCTATCTATCTCCACAGCTGGTAACATCTGGATGCTGAAGCGTTCTGACCATGACAATTATTCCTAACATTATAGCTAGCATAAAGATGTAGGAACATTGGTCCCAATACCGTCTAAAAGACAAATATACCTCCTGTTTTCCTGTCTGCTCACATTCCCGTGTTTCAGTGATTAACGCTGGGATATTCTATGAACTAGCTAAATGTTAACCTCAGTTATAACCATGTTGTCAAGTTAACGTTGAAAAATGTCACTTCCTGTTTTAAACATTCAAAATAAAACCAATATCCACGACAAAAAGACAAATGATAGATGTAAAATAAATAATAAATAATAATTTGAGAAACATCCTCTTTGTTTCGACAAAGTGTTAATCTGTTTTAAAAAAAGAAATAAAGAAAAGGAAAAACATTAGGTAGAATAGTTCACCATAGATGTGTTCTAACTTGACTCTTGAATTTACCATTTGGGTAAAACAAGAACCTAATAAGATTGCGGAAAATTAAATAAGTACAACTACTTAAAAAAAAAAACATACTTGTAAAATCATGCGCCCATACTTGTAAAATTTATTTAAATTTAATTTCGAAAAACAACTGGAAATAACTGTATGTTGTATATTTTAACTTTTAGGCCACCGTAGTTGCAGCAGATCACCTGTCATGGTCGTGCCTATGTTTACCATGGTGTTTACCAGAGGATTTTGACATTTCTTGACTTCTTCAATGGCATAAATGCTATGCAATGGCAGCGGTTTTCCTGGTCACCTTGTATGAATACTCCCCACTCTTTTATATTAGTGTGGTTTCTTTGTGTTTTGTTGTTACCGCCGCCCTGGTGCTCGGTTGGTAAGTGTTAGCAAAGTTAGCTTAGCTGCTGTCCTGGCAATAACAGTTTGATAGTTTCATTATTTTCACATTTTAAAGCGCGTAGATCCTTTGGATTTGGTCGCTTAGGGCCACCATAACATCGTTTTATCATTATGATGTGTTACATGGACACATAGTTCAAAATAGTATATGAAATTATTATATTACCACAAGAAGTGGGTGTTACATGTATATACAGTACATGCAGCATGCCTGATTTATATTTGACAATTATAGATGATATGTTTATGTTAAAAACACTGTGTTTTTTCATTGTAAATGTATTATTCATCATTGTTAGGTAGTGGATGTGTCTTTGACACTATAGTGTAAATTAAACCTGCAGTGTGTAGAATTTTGGGTTTTATTTCCTAGCAGATTTTGTAGAAAGTAATTATAATATCCATAAGTACATTTAATTTAGTGCATAATAGCTGATTTTTTTTTATTATTATTTTTTCCCTTAGAAAGGGTCCCATATATGTCCATATTTCTGCATATTTTGGACCAAGGCCTAGTGCCGCCATCTTGAAAGTGTCATAGTTGGAATGTCATCAGGTGCATTGTTTAAAATGTAGAATTGTTCTTGTCCTTTAAGGCCACTGTAGCTTCTGTTATTATTCTAAAGGGTTGGGGTTACCCAGGGAGTGTTGCATTCTAGAACTTTGTAGAACTTTCTTGATGATGTCATATTACACACTGCACCTTTAAAGCCCTCTACTGTCATACAACATCCCACATGGACTTTTACCAAGTTTGATTCTTAGAGTCACAGTTGCATTTAAAAAACATTTTTCTATTCAGAAGCGAAATTATTTTTTGTGATTAAACCTCAATTTTTTTTCTCTCTTTTAGGAAGATTAAGGGAGAAGAAGACCTATGCAGAGAATAATCAGCTCTTTCCACTGTTAACTATTATATGTCTTCAACAGGTTTGGCTTTGATGTTCCAGTGATCCTCCGCAGCTCTGAAGACTCTTCCTCCATCCTACCCACCCCAGACAGGCTCATGGTTCAGGTCACCAACCCCTTTGGCCTGGAGCTGGGCTCTGGACCGGCCTCTGTCACTGGTGAGAACATCAGTATAGAACACATGCAATAGATGTAGTCCTAACTAAAACATGTGTTTTAATGGGCTGGAGATGTTCAGTTCTCTTCCCCATCCAACAAATACCAGAAGAGGTTTACAAAATAAAAGGGGTCAATTGAATTAACTCTTGTTGTTCCAGTAAAGGTTAAAGGAGGTAAAGATAATAGACTGGTTGTATTGTACAGCTTTCTAGTGTGGGTGTCTGTGCCTGAATAAAGTGTAGAGTAAAGTAACTACTTAGCAAAGAATCTATGGGGTTCTAATACCGCTACCATCTCTATCTATTGTGGAGTGCTCTGTTGAATGAAAAGGATTCATGTTATTGTTTGAAAATTAGGATTCCTTGCCCCCCCACCCCCTCCCACCCCAAATGTCCCAGCCTGTGTCAATCCAATATTACAAACAATATGTAGTATCCTGTCTGTTGTGTCCCAGCCAGGCCATGCTAACATTAGCATTGCTGTGTTTTGTTCAGATGGCGTGTCAGTGAGACCGTTATGTCTGGAGCCCTGTGTGTTGACCTGTCTG